>VZRU01019365.1:80051-105036 GCA_013398155.1 Pedionomus torquatus
GTCTGTTCGATGAAGGAACACAGGTTAAAGATACCACTGGAAAAAAAAAAAAAGAGTTTTGCAGTCAAATTTTGAACCACAGGCTTTTTAAGGACTCTGTCAACTATGGGGGATGAAAATTTTTCAGACTTATTCCCATGCAGACTTCTGAGTTAATTAAGTTCTTTAAATTTCTGTTTATGTACTTCATATGAAAAACAGATATGAAATTCTCTTTTACAGGTGATGTGGGAATAATCTTAAGGGGTTAGTTGAAAATGGAAAGAAAATGAAGAAAAGGCTAGTTTGCAAGTTCAGACAGATTGAGGGTCAAAAGCACTAAACCCCCCTGTTTATAATTCCACTCACTTGTAGCGTCGTTAGTGCAAGTGGGAAACATATGGCTTTTGTACCAGTAAACTATGTAGTAGAGCTTCTACCTGGCAACACTTGGAAAATTTTGTACAACATATGTTGTATAACACAGTGAAGGTTAGAGTTAACAGCAGAGGGGTGGAAGGAAACTCTGTCAAGTGCCATCTTATAGAAGCTGGATGAGTGGTGTGCTTTATGGGGCAATGTGGTGGGGAATGGGAAAGACCAGTATGGCCGTAGAAGGTAATGGCAGGCTGAATAGCAAGTCACAGAATCTTCATGGTTGGAAAGGACCTCTGAGATCAAGTCCAACCATACACACACAAAACCTCTCTATAATCTCAGCCACTAGAGCATACCGCTAGAGCATGCCCTGAAAGTGCTACATCTACATGTTTCTTAAATACCTCCAGGGATGGTGACTCCACCACCACCCTGGGCAGGTCCTTCCAGTGCCTGACCACTCTTCCAGTCAAGTCTCTATAATCTCAGCCACTAGAGCATACCGCTAGAGCATGCCCTGAAAGTGCTACATCTACATGTTTCTTAAATACCTCCAGGGATGGTGACTCCACCACCACCCTGGGCAGGTCCTTCCAGTGCCTGACCACTCTTCCAGTCAAGTAATTTTTCCTAATACCTATTCTAAACCTCTCCTGCCACAACTTTAGACTATTTCCTCTGGTCCTGTCATTATTCACTTGTGAGAAGAGGCCAGCGCCCACCTCTCTGCCCTCTACAAATACCTGAAAGGAGGTTGTAATGAGGTCTCCCCTCAGCCTCCTCTTCTCCAGACTAACCATGCCCAGTTCCCTCAGCCTCTCCTCACAGGACTTGTTCTCTAGACCTCTCACCAGCTTGGTGACTCTTTGGACAAGCTCCAGCACTTTGATGTCCTTCTTGTAGCGAGGGGCCCTGAACTGAACACAGTACTCAAGGTGAATCCTCACCAGTGCCAAGTACAGAGGCACCATTGCTTCCCTACTCCTGCTTGCCACGCTACATCTCCTGGTGAATTTTGGTGTTGCCTCTGGTTCTCTGGGGATCAGGAGCATGAATGTAAAGTTTGGCAATGCATTGGCTCCTCTGTTTCAGAATGCACATTTTCAGGTGCCATTTGTTGTTTACCAGTATAGACTGAGAAATTTGATGTTGCAAATACAGATGTATGCTGATATTGAAAAAACAGGGCAAAGAAGCTGTGTATTTTGATGCGTAGAGAAGCTTGTCAAATAACTAGATGCAAATTTTTCTGGAAGCTGGCACTGACGAAACTAAACAGTGTTAAGAATGGAAGAGATGACAAGAACTGCTAAATAAATGAGAGGATATGCTTAACAAGGACCAGTCTGGTAACTCACTGAAGAAAGAGTAAGGAGCAACTGGAGGCAGAGGTAACCATCAGTGTGGAAGGAGAGTTGTTCACATTTCACAGTATCTGGGGGATTGGGACAGAGAAGTTGAAAAATAAATGACAAATGAGGAAGATCCTAAGCACTGCCATAGATCTCATCCTGTTCTTCGTAACACAACTGAGCAGTGTGCAGACCCAAGGGAGAGTGTGTTGTGTTTAGCATGCACACAGGCTTGGACGGGATTAAAATAACATCAAAGCTAGAGTAAAGAAATAAGATTTGCAGGAAAAGTTGTGCGGAGGATGAGATCCTAACCAAAATAGCCATGGCTCTGCTAATTGCTCTGTTGTGCTGCACTGCACTACACTGACTGAAGTTAATGGGAGGCAGGAGTGAGGGCAAAGTGCTTAGCCCAGCAAAGAAACTCATGTCTGTGACACTATTAGCAAGGTCTGAGAGCAGAGGATGGGAGTAAGGTGATGGACGATGGAAGGTGAGCTGAATATAGAAAAGAATTAGGATAAATCTCTTAGCCTGCTCTCGTTAAATCTAGTAATATTGTGATTTATAACTTACTTCTATGGATGTTATGTTTCAATTTGTGCTTTTTATGTCATGTGTGGATCTGTTCTTATGTGAAAGGACTTTTATTTGCTAAGAAATGCCACATCTCACTGTGTTATGACAATTCAAAATCTTGGGAAAACTAATAAGCCAAATCTGACTCATTGTGATGGAACAAACAGTTAAATGCAGCTGCATTACTGCATCAATAACTCACTGAATTTGTAGTACACTGTGTTTTAAAATTAGCATCTCTATCAGTTTTGTACAAGTCCATGCAAAGCCATTAGAGGTTATTTAAGTACAATTTCCCAGACTACTAGGAAGACAGCAAAATGAAAATTCAGAGCATAATTGTCATTTAACCTCTTGGTGCCTCAGTGAAACAGATATCAGTTTCTCTTCCCAGGGATACTATATTGCTTATGTAATACTTGAAGCACTGAGGGATTTGGGTAGGCTTGCTACAAAATTATGGAAGTATGAAATTATTATTAATGTTGCCCTTGGAATTTTAATTTTTCTTTGACCGTCTTTTTGCTATACTCTGCCCTGATTTCTGTGGTTCAGCTCTGGTTTTCTGTGTTGAGCAACTGGACAACTGCTCAAGATCTTTCTTTGCTTTTCACTCAGAAATTGATTGCTTCACTGGGACTGACTGACTGAAAAATATCCTTTCTAGTAGCTTGACATCAATTCATAGTTCAAGTTTAAAAGAATTTTCAAAAGGAAAGACAATGATATTTGTTGTTTCCTTACGGCAGACCCTCTGTATTGCATTAATCCGTTGTGTAGTATCATGAGGAAAGGACAGATGAGAACCTTTATCACAATTCTCAATTTTTTCCCTTTCCCCTCAGATAGAAAGTATTTTTGAGGGCTTTTACTTAGAGAATAATTCACACAGCTTGTGTTTTCTGAGAGTATGGAATTACTTTCAAATGCAGCATGTTGTGTAAATATTTGCAAGCTTTTGTGATTGTTTTGTAAGCTCAATAGAGACCTCAGTTTATTCAGGGACTGGAGTAATAACAGTGCAGTCATCCAACTGCAAAAAACATGGAGATGTTTCCTGGTTTTCTGTTACATGTTGAATAATTGGATTTTAGCGTCTGTCTTTCCATCCCTGTCATGCCATTTTGCCCCCAGGTATTAATGTCCTCTCAACAAAGTGCTCATTGCACGTCGCCCAGCTAGTTGTGATGAGGAAAGTCACTACCTTTGCAGATAAAGGAGAAACGGGTGGTGTTTCTAATTCCTCTGAAGTCATGCTCTTGTTCTCTCATTGTCTCCAAAGAAATAAGGGATAGAGCTGCGTTGATTTGGTGGTGTTTTCATATTCTAAAAGTGTTCCCACTTTTCCCCAGGCCATTTTTTTAAAGTGTAAGTATCCTTGTGTGCAGTCTCTCCTTTGGCGCTCTGTCAGTCCTTGGTTTTTGCAGCTGTCTGGGGCAGAGGCTGACTCACAGCTCCAGACACCTTTGCTGAGTTGTACCAGCCAACCATGTATTTTCAGAGTATTTCCTCTTTCATTCTCTTTTTATAAATAAACTTTCAATGTTAGTCACTTCCTGAGAGGAAAAACTGTTACAAAATATATTGGAAGTGAAACTGGTAGGTGCTGAATAAGATTTAATGGAAATTAAATATTTACGGAGCAGAGATTTCAGAGCTGTGCAGACTTTTCTGAGGAATCCTAGGGGCAGGAATCATCTTCTAGATGGCCTTGATCCAGCAAACTGCTTACAGTACAGAGGTAGTTTCACAGAGTTAATTGAGAGTGTTTGTGTGTTTAAGTGCTTTGCTGGACTTCAGCCTTGAAAACACTATGCTTTCATTTAAATTACATTTTTAGTCTTTATTTTTATGTAAGGATATGAATCTTTACTGGTTCATTGCCTCATATTATGACATCAGCAAGACACAGTATCATTCTGTAAGTATCAATCAATACCTACAAATTGAAATGAAGGTGGCTATTGGTTTTTTTTTTAATTTAAATATTTAATAACTATCCTTAAGAGCCAATAAATCTATTCCATTTGTAATAAATTACTTACAAAACAAACTTACCTTTGGGTTAGTGTGTCCTCTTCTCTGATGGTCAGCTTTATGTGTGTGTGGGAGGAATACAACAAAAAAAACCCAGCAAACCAAAATTTAATAGCTTACCTGAGCCCCTTTCAACTACTTGAGTTCACACATCTGCTTCAAGGGGAAATTATTTCTGAGATGTGCTATTTCATTTAAATGACTACTTAAAAGATAAAAAGTGTGGGATGTGAATAAAGTACATTTGTATCACCAACTCATTCTGGTCTGTGCTTGGATGTGACTTTAAAATAGAGTTTGTTTGTTTAGCCACTTTGGTGAAGACAGTAATTCAGTATTTCAAAATACTGATTAATACTAAGTAATTTTCTGTTAAAGCCTTATCAGATCAAAATAATTACCCTTGGTAAAATTATCATTAAATAAATATTTTATTTCAAGCAAATGACCAATATATGAACGATTAATTTACTCAATTAATTGAAATGCTGAAAATGATAATTTGGTTTTAAAAACAAACAAAAAAACCCACCAAAAAGTGTTTGGTTTTAAAAACAAACAAAAAAACCACCCCAGACTATGAAAATCATTGTGTTACAAAAGACTCATATAGGATGAGGTCATGAGACAGGTCACGGCAGGATAACATTTACAGGATAACATTACAAAACCTTGATGATAAATAACAAATCCATTTAGTGAGAATAAACGCATTCATGGCATAAAACTTTTTTATGTAAAATTTCCCTTTCACCTAAACTGAGGGGAAAACCCTGGTGGAATCAATCCAGGATGTTTTTTGCCTTGAAGATGGCATTTGCTGGTTCATGTTTGGTACTCCATCAGGAATAAGCTCTCTGTTTCAGTTGTTCAAATCTATCTTAAGTATTGATTTTTACAACGTGGTTATTAGGAGTAGTGTATGACATTGCAGTGATAATGTACCTGTTGATGTTATATTTGCCTCACCTTCTGGGCTTATAGAATGTGTTTCAGACAATTCTTTTAAAGAAATATAGTCTGTCCATCACTATATATTTCCTAGGCAGTATTTCTAGTATATAATATATTTTTATCTACAGAATTTGATAAGGGAGGCAGTGTGCAACTTTTTTAGGTTGGGTGGTTTGGACTTTTGGTGGTTTTCTTTGGAGGGGAGGGCTTGAAACTTAATGACACTCATATGGTTTTTGCTTGGGTTGTTTGCTTTTTTTGTTTGATTTTTTTTTTTTAATTGCTTAAATGCGTTCACATTCTTTTTCCCCCTTACATGCATCCATGTTACTAGAACCTGCTTTTGCATATCCTTAACTCTGAATGATCAGTGCCAGTAACTCCCCTCGGTTCTTCTGCAGCAATGTTGGATGACAGAATAAGGAAATGTCTCATTGACAAAACTTTCCAGACTGTTTTAAGTGTAGCTTTAATTCCACAAATCTTCAATGGAGCAAAGCCTTCCTTCACCACTTAAGTCCTGGTAAAATATTTTATACCCACTTTAGACCACCTATGTTAAAATTGGTTTGTTTCATGAAGCAGTCAAATTTAGAGCTCTAACAGGAGAGCCATAGAAGGGGAATTAAATAATATTGTAATCAGACCAGAATTTCTCTAAAGGGAGTTCTAAGAAGTTGTGAAAAGATAGAGTTAATCCCTTTTGGGGGTAAATTGATGGGAGGTGGCAAGCCTGACTACTGAGGACACAAATGTTTTATGCTTTGGTGGATATTCCAGGTTTATTTAAAAAGGTGGAAGGTTGTACAAGAAGCTTGTTATGTTATATTAGGGACTGGAGATCCTTTATGGATGGTGATTTTGTTTTGATGTTATGGGGTTTTATATCCCTTTCTGGCCATTGTGAGTTGAAGGGTGCTTTTAGATAACCATTGCTACTGAAGCTCATTTTGAATCCAAGCTTAAATCTGGAAAAAAAAATTAGATGTAACTTTGTTTTGTCTTGGCAGCAGGGAAAGATGGGCATGGCTGTAGAGAGAGTGCAGGTTTACTCAGTTGTGACTGCAAAACTAAATTTTTATTACTAAAGCTTGAAAGAAATGGATTGAAACCATCCTCAGCAAGGTGACTCAAGTGAAATACCTGTAGGATGTAGCTGCGTTTAAGCCTTGAGCATGGATTGTTTTCATTATACTTGCAAGTAAAATTGTTGTTGGGGAGTCATTTCTACAGTCATAAAACATCAAAAATGGAGGTGGGATACAAATAAACAGGATAAATATTACAAAGTTGGTTGTTAGTGTTTCAACACTCCGTGTGTGCACTGACACAAGATCATGGAAAAACATCAGAATAAAGAACTCTGAAGACTGGTAGGAAGCTGGTTTCCCATTCTTATCCATCTTGAAATTGTTTCCCTGAGGTGTACACAATGCCCATAGCTTCTCATTAAATGGATGAGGTTTTCAGAGAGTCTGAGAGTTGAGTTTTCAATGGGACTCCTTTCCATAGGATGCGTTTTGACCTGCTGTGCAATGCAATTCAAGCCTCTTGCATATTGTTTTATGCTTATACCTATGCATTATTTACATACATCTATACAAACCCACTGTCTTCTAAAGGTCTTCCCATAGAATTGCTTATCAGCTCTTCTATAAACATGTCGGAAAACTCTAAAAAAAGGCATGGAATATAGATCTGACAGCATTTTTACTGTGTAGCTCCTTTCGTTTTTCAGAGAGAAAACAAACTAGGCGCTGACTGCAGAGTTGTAGGTTCAGCATACTGAAAATTCAGCTGAGGAGGAAAGTCTCATTCTTGCTGGATCAATGGAGCAGGCACACTTTAAGTACGTTACAGCTTTTAGCAGTCTTGCTGGGGTTCTGCTCTGTTCCTTTATCTTGGATAGTGACTCATACTGCAGTACAACTAGAATAACATTCGCATCACCTATCAGCTTATTACTCAGGGCAAAGGAATTGTTGTAGGCATGTTAAAATACTCCACTGAGTACTTCATACTTAATTTATGAAATATTAGAATTTTCCTTTGAACCAAATCTCTTCAGCCTAAATCAGCTTAATATGTCTATGAAATCCTCCTGGCTCTCTTATTAATGTTATTTCTAATAATACACTTTTTTGTTCTGCTGGTTTCATAACAGCTGGCAGGGTGTGTGTTTGCAGTCCCAGACCTTATCTGAAGATGCATTTCTACAACAGCAGATGATAAACACCGCTGGAACCTTGTAGAACTTTCCAGGCTGTCTTTAGACTGAGATTTGCTGATGGTATATATTGCCAGAAGTAGAAGAAGGTTTTCAGCAGGACTGGTAGATTAAGAATGGAAGCTGGAAGATTTGGAACACGTGTAATAGTGAGTTTCCCCGGCAAACTAGAAAGTGCCTTTTTTTCCCCCTTCTGTTTAAATTATCTAAATAAAATTAATTTATGCTTAAGCTGAAGGGGTTTTTTGGTTTATTTTTTTTTGTTTGGAAACTGAGCTTGTGGAATCTTCTGGTCACTGAAAGTATGAAAACTATTTTTTTATAAAAATATATATTTCTTTTTTTTTTTAAAGTGGGTTATCCTTGTTTGTTACAAGGTTGCTCTTAACTGATTATACCAATAATCTATCGGATAACTTTTAGTATGCTAGTGTCTGCAGACTATAATTACAGGGATTTCAGAACTAATAATTTTCCCATATATTTTGCTTTCTTAATGATAACACACAACAGGAGAGCAAGACTGGCAAATGAGAGCAAGTAAGATGCAGAGCAAATCTCATAATGTGTTCACACAAATAGTAGTGTCTGGTGTGTTTCTACAACATTTCAGAAATGTTCTGCGTTCAAATCCATTCATTCATCAATATCCAGTTAAGTTAAATCCAGCTCTCAGGGCATGCTACTGTTTTGCAGGGATTGACTTCCTTAACGGGTGGTTTAATTACAGTAAGATTCTGCTGGAACATTGAAGGTTGTTTTGTTTTCATTAACTGTCACTAAACCCCTGTGACTGGCCTAGTAACACTCTGTCAGTCTTCATGTTTCTAATAAACATGTTTTATTATGTTTTATTTCATTATCTCTTAAATTTTCTTCAATACGCATGGAACCATCACCACAGGACCCACTCATGCTTTCATATTCTTTGGTGGTGGGAAGACATCCTTGGCTATGGCTGCATCAGCCTGGTTATGAGAAGTCAAGTTTTGTTAGCGCTGAAGAATGGAGCTGCAAATTTAGAAATGAAACATAATGTTTTGGAGGCACACTGATTGATAGGGCTGGCAGGTATTTCCTTTGGTTACAGGCAGTCACAAATAAGTGGTCTGTTACTAGCTGAGAACTAGAGTACTTGTGGAAAGAAGGTCACAATTTTGCTTCTTTTTTGTTAGGATTTTGAATTTTCAGAGGGAACTAAGATGTTTGAAGTTACTCTCTTGCTTCAAAGTGTACAGGTCACACTTTAATGATCCCTTTATAATGACTGAGAGGTCTGCGCAGAAACCAGTGAAGGAAAATATGTGGGTGCAAGTGCATGCATGCACTAAAGCAGTGAATCCCAAATCTTTATGAACCATTACCACAATCTGCACCACCACTGCTCTTCACTTTTCTTTGGCAGTATCCCCCACTGCTACCTCTTTGGTTTTTTTGCTCTTTTGTATATCCTTGGATTTCTGCAGTTATATCATGGTTTGTCCTCCACGTTTTCCCTTTTATGCCCATTTCACCGATCTGCAGGACTGCTTCTCTTTCCCTGTTGAGCCCTTGGTACAGACCTAACCTGAATGTTTACATACCTCACCAGCTGGGAAATGCAAAACCAGAATATCAAAACCGAAATAGAGAATCTTCTCGTTTCCAGCCTATCTGTCATCAATTCTCTATTTTGGGGGGATTTTTTTTCTCTATAAATTTGGATACAGAATTTATTGGAAATTCTTTTAAGGTAAAGGCAGCCTTAAGTAAATTATTTTGCCTTAACTGCTGGTAGGCTACTGAATGAAAAGGGGTTTGTTTATGTGTTGACGGGGTTTGTTTTTCCCCCCCTAGCCCCTTGTGCAAACAGGTATATTGGGGAAACCAGTTACTGAGATCGACTTTGAGATGTTTTAAAATTGTGAAACCTATATTCAGAATTTTTTGTAATTACCTGAATGTATTTGTTGTTAATGTATTTGCTTAAATTTCCTGAATTTTTTATAGTGGAGGTTTTTGATTGTCAGTTTAATAACTTTTAACTGCCTTTCCAGTTTATTATCAAACCTCTCCAAACAGTTGCATGTTTGAACATAGTTTTGTTTAAACAATGAACTTTCTCTCTGTGCCAGAAATACAATAGCTGTGGATCAGGCAAATAAGGATGGTTGTGAGTGAGTGGCGTGTGGTGAAGGTAGACTGGAAAACAAAGCCATGTGGAGTAACCCACAATTGGAGCGAGGTACTCTATTAATAGACTGCTAATTTGTTCCTTTTCTTAGTTGTGAATTTTAATGAAAAGACTGGTGTTTGCTTTTCTGTTTCCTATTTATACATATTTGAACACCAAAGGTAACATTCAGTATCATCCTCCTGTTTCTGTGTTTGAAAAAAAATCACCCAGCTATTCTCAGAGTGCTGCTGTGAACAAAACTATGTTTTTAACAAGCAGCAGCAATACAACTGAGCCATCTGGTTGTTACGAATTTCAGTGGATATTTCTGACCTATGCTTGAAATTGGTTTACTAGCAAGCACAATTAATACCACATTACAAATGACAGTGTCCTAATGTTTTTGTAGATATACTGGAAATAGCATCTGTTTTGGCTGTGATAAATTACTTGCTTAGTAAAAACAGAACTGCGGTCTTGAGAAATATACAAAATAGCTGACTGAAAAATCTAGGCATTAATGCAGTTATGTTGAATGCAGCATTGACGAGCTGTGGAAAGCTCAATCCAATTCATTGTAGTAACCTGGTGAAGACAAGGCCATATATATCTTGTCTTCATGGTATGGATCATATCTTCATGATCCAAACAAGTAAGTTATTAGTAATGTTAATGGGAAGGTATAATGGCTGATCTGAGTAATGTCTATTGAAATGATGAAATAGCTCTCTTCATAAGTAGTTGATTCTGGTTTTCTGAAAGTACAAGCCTAGTTATTGAAGTATTTTTCATTGTGTTTGTGTCTTGAAGGGTTCCTCATGGCTTTGACACCAAGGACTTTCTGAATGAAAGCAAGCCTGGACTCTGGTCGAGGGGTACCTCTACTCTCTTTCTCAGGTAATGCTTTTCACTTATGTCTTAAAATAACATAAAACTGTCCAGTCTATGCTTATCTGCTTTATGTTGGGTCTCTCCTCCCAAATCACAGGTGACAGGACAAGAGGAAATGGCCTCAAGTTGCACTAGGGGAGGTTGAGATTGGATATTAGGAAAAAATTTTTACACAGAAAGGGTTATTAAGCCTTGGAATGGGCTGCCCAGGGAAGTGGTTGAGGCACCATCCTTGGAGGTATTTAAAAGATGGGTAAACATAGTGCTGAGAGACATGGTTTAGTGATGTGTTGTTTTCTATCAGAGTTAGGGTGATGGTTGGACTAGATGATCTTAAAAGTTCCTTCCAACCTAGAAAATTATGTGAATCTATGATTCTATATTATATTTTGTCACAAATCTTAAAATCACTTCTCTAACATAAGTTAAGGAATTGAGCTTTCATCTCTCATGCATTTAGGAAAAGATTTAGTAGTTTGAGTTATGTGTTAATTATTGACTGAATGTCCAACTTGCAAACTTATTGTTTGTATCTCATATGATATTCCTGTCTTCTGCACCTACCTGGCATTATGCCTTTCTGTAGAACTTGCTGCTGTAGTGTAGGTGCCTTTTCAATCATATTGCCAAACAAGGAACCTTGTCTTCTCTTTTTCAATAAAAGTTATATTCTCTTGGAATTCAGAAACATTGCCAAAAATTCATTTCTTGACTGGATAAGGATTTGCCTTGTGATGAAACGTGACTTTATGCTGTAAAGGTAGTGATATTTTTTTTAAGCCTTTACTTGCTTTTTTCTCTTCTGTTTTTTTTTTTTTTTTTTTTTCCCCCCAAGGCTATTGGATTGTACTGCAAAAAATAGTAGGATCAACAGGGGAGCAGTGACAGAGTGGGCAATGGAACCACGCTCTTCTGAGCACCACACTCCACTGGATCGCCTTTGCAGCGTAACATTAAAATGACTTTTCTGTTGTCTTGACATTGTCATCCCTTCTCCCCAGCAATATACCATAGATAGACAACAATGCAAAGTTGTCATTCCAGTACAGTTAGACATTGCATGAGCAGTAGTGTGCCAATCTGGTGCTAACCCAGCCTGGTGTACACACATGGTGTGTGTCTCTTAGTCAGACAGACAGCAATTGAAAAAGAAAGAAAAGGGGAAAAAAAAAACAAACCCCAAAATAAAAAAAAAAGGGNGGGGGGGGGCGCACTTTGCGAGTACACTTTTATCTAGGTATGTTTCTTTCCAAAGGCCCTACACAGCTACACTCGCTACCCTATCCTGTTGGCTAGGATTTGTATTTTCTTCACTGGTGTTTGATCCTGTAGCCCTGGAAATGAATTGGAAATTTAGGGAAATGCAGCTTCTAGTCACTCAGTCCAGTGAAGGAGAAACATTTCACTGTAGTATGAGTCAAGACAAAGATCTGTTTCTTCTAGCTATTCACTTTTATCAGAGGTATATTCTCTAAAATTATGGATCCCTGAACACTGTTTAAGAGGGCCTTTTAGGAATTTCTCATCCATCTAATACAATAGAGAGCTCCTTGACTAGGAGATACTGCAGGTATTGTATGTTTAAGTGTATTCAAAGTGCTCTCTACATGTTGCAGCTGACAGGCAAGATCATTTCAGTCTTAAAAGTAATGCAATACTATAGTAATGTAAACATCTAAATGATAAATGCACATGAAGAGACAGTTCAATGTCAGAGGTTCAGTTCTCTGTTACCAAATATGAAGACACCACAGAGAAGCAGCTGCTGAAGGACACAAATATTGTTTCATACTACTAATGAATGACTACTCCTGTAATAATAATGCACAAAATCTTAGAGGCTTACTGTATACTGCAAGATGCTGTCACTCAAATAAGGTAACTCAGGTGACTGAATTCATCATCCTATTTTAAAGTTGGTTTTGTTTGGTTGTGGCTTTTTTTTTTTTTAAGGGCTATAATCAGAGCTGTTTGTGAGGCTTCAGACTCAATACTGGGTAAAAGACGAGGCTGTGCCACCTCACATGTATATAACATGCCAGTAAAGGATTCTTGAAGACAGACATCAAGTTTAAGGGTTAATTTACTGCATAAATACAGCATCGGCTGAAACTCTTGCAGTGTGCAGCAGACTAGGCTATTTTTATGACAACCTTTGCTGATCTGCATCTGTTAATCAGATCTATATTATGCAGATGCTATTTAAGTTTATAATGATATAAATGAATGTCCTTGGTGCTAAAGACACAAGATTTTTGGATCCTGCTTTTAATCATATTCCTGGATGGCGATGTCCTCACCTCTTGGACGAGGCTAGCTAATCTATTTGCTTCCTACTGAGAGAGGTCTGTTGCTACAATACAGTGACTCAGCTAATCTAAAGTGTTGACTCCTCTGCCTGAATTTGAATCTTCCCTGATTATGAAACCAAAACATAGGATTTTTCTGTAAAAATATGAGGTCTCAAAAGAAAATTTGTAATCATTGCACGTAAAACTAGGTAATTAATTTCAACTACTTTGCCAAATGCTGTGATAAAGCTAGATTTCTTGCAAAATGTAGGCATCTGACTTCTTTCCGTTGCTCTCATTGCCTTATATTTAACATAAATATTTGTGTGGATTTTTGGTATGTGAAGAAGCAGCTTATGGAAAGCACCATCAGTCCTTGACAGAAGCTAAAATTGCTGTGCACACAAGACAAATACTAAATACTAAATATTTTTCTGTAAATAAAATTTTAAGCAGCAAAATAAAAATCTCCCCTGTAGCTTTCATATTTGGCAGAAACGATGCTACCTCACAACTAATTATCATTTCAGGATTCCTACTGTAGAGAAGCTACCCGTGTTTGCACAATGAGTTCTCTTGTATGCTGTAGAGACAACAGCTGCTACAGGAGGCGGCAGTTGTTGCTGAACATGCTGCGATGTTCTCCTGGAAAATGTCCTGCTAGCTGCCAAAGTTATGTATTTACTTCTTGACTGGGGGAGGGAAAGGAGTATAACTTGGGTGTCTCTCCTTGTGATAACAGATGGCAGGGAAACAGGTACATCCTTGGAGTGATGCCCGTATTTCCATATAAGAGCTAACATCGGTGAACTAAGTCGGCTAAATGCATTTTGAATAGGACCTAGTATCTTGTTAAAGAGAAAGTCTTCTCTAAGGGTTTTTATCTCAGCTTTAATTTGTCATCCCATGACATTTCACATCTTGCCTTCATGCCTCAGGTTTGCTTTTTCTCTCACAAGCTGTAATAGTTACTCTAAGGGGCAGGTGGCTAGGTTTTTCACCCCAGACCATTGTAAAATAGTTTATGTTCAAATCTAAATATAAGGTATTAAAGTGAATACCTCAGAAGGAACTACAACCAAGCAAATGTCAATGGCTGGTTATGTAATTTTTAGATATATAAGGTTTGGGGAATTCCATAATGTATTATATTGCTTGAAAAAAGCTCTAATATTGCCTTGCTTAATATGGATTAATATTGTGTAAACACGAACAATGTAGCTTAGTTTATGGACTTTATACTAGTTATTTTCAGTTTGAAGTAAAACAGAATAGAAATAAGGTAATTCTAGCATGGCACTCTTGTAAAGAATGGGAACTGGGATTATTACATAACTTTTTAAAAGTCTTGTAGTGTTTCCCAGTGTCAAACGTCAGAGATTATCTCTTGCTCTGTTTAAGTTCTGTAGAAGAAACAGAATTAATCTCTAAACCCTGAAATGGTTCTAAGAAATCAAATGCTTAAAGCATGGTTGCCCTTAGAGTGATTTAAAATGTATGATTAGTGTAATGCAAGTGCATGATGAAATACGTATAATGTACTAGAAATTAAAAGTCTTCCTGATTTGCTATGACGTTCAAATCCTGATAAAGACATAAACCCACTGCTCTGTCTTGCAACTTCATCTTTTAGACCTATTGATTTCCAAGAGTATATTGGAAAGGAGATTTCTTTCAGTTTTCCTTCATTTGTAGTCTCTGAGAGGAGTATAACACTTAATGAAACAGATAAAACTGTCACATCAAAATTTAAATTTTAAGAGTAGTTACAGCACATTAACAACCATTACTTTATGAGTTCAATTCACAACATCATGTAAACGTGTCACTGTGATGTACTATTATTGACAATACAAAAAAACATTGGGTAAATTGGTATCCATATTTTGTATAGCTATTTTCAGCTAATTTTAACTAGGAACATAATAAAAATTTGCTTTTTAGAAGGCATTCAGACACATATTTTACATGGAATCTACATCCAAGAGTAGAGTAGAACATACACTTGCTGCAGTATTGCTTAGTCTTCATGATTAGTCCAGAAAGCATAGACTGGAACAGAGGTCTTTCTCAATTTTCTTGTCAAATTAGGAACCTCTGAAATAAACTCTTCCCATTATCAGGCAACTAAAGGAGCAGCACTTCTTTAGATTGTCATGTTTATAGTGATGTAGGCCATAAGGCAATATTTCAGAGCATAAATGATTATTATACAGATGATGACAGAGTGCTTCCCTCAATACAGAACTTACTATAGAATAATCTTTACAATATTATTTTTCCTTCTCTACTACTGGAGTTGCTCTGGCTAAACACAAAAGGAAAATTACCTGGCAATAGCAAATACATTGGACTACAGTTTGAGTGCATCTAATCAAGAATTTAGCACAAAGTTATCAGCAGATACACAGTCAACTTCAATGCAAGGGAGGTGGCCTTTCTCACTTGGCCTTACTCTGTGATTATGTTATAGGGACATACAGGCTTTTAAATCTCTGTAAAGGAAAATCTGTGTAAATTCTACATATTTGTAAAAAGAGAAGAGGATTTTTTGGCTCTTCATTGAGCTTGTCCAATTCACATAATTTTAATAAGCAACACAGTAAACTGTTTCATAGCCCAATATACTACAGTAAACTTATTCTTTGGATTCTTCAGATCACTTGCCTTCTCTATTTTTTTCCTGTTGGCTAGAATAAAAATTCTTAGGCAGAATTTTCATTGTATAACAAATGGATGATATTATCGGAAATAATTTTCTGGAGAAACCTTTGAACAGACACAAGCCAAAACCTATGTAAAATGTTGAAGAAGATTATAATAGTGTATTTGGCAGCCTAACAAGAAATGACACAAAAGAGGCCTAACAATTTTAGATGCAAGGCTCACTGCTTTTAATTGCAGCGGGAATGACCAAAGTTACATGAGTCATAATGCTTATGGGCCCAATCACTGTTGTGTTAAAAATATTTTTTAGGAATTAGTACATCCTAACTGCTGAAAAAAACAAAAAGATGCCTGAATGTTTATTAGTAATGTTTTGTCTTCAGTGCTGCTGTACAAGGGTATCTGAGACACAAAAGTTCAGGCTAAAAAGCAGTTTAAAAAGCACTTGAAGGACAGAACTCACACCACAGGTATGTAATATGAACTTTTGCCAGCCTGATCAGGGAATTAATGTGATACTTCCTTAATTAGGAGTCCCAACTCATTGATTTTTTTTTATTTGTAAACAATAATGTACTCTGTATTTGTGACCTGTGTTTTCTAGGACATTATTTGTGACTGCAATGTTGACATCTTGTAATAATTTGAAAAAGAATTTAAAATTGAGTACTTATGTTAGTTTTGAGGGCTGCGCTATTTTGTACACAGTGTATTAACTGAATACTAAAGCAGTATGTAATTCTGCAATAAATGTCTAAAATTTCCTTCTACACTAAGGCACTAGACTATAAAGACTGACAGAAAGAAGCTTGTCTTCCTACACTTGTCTCACCAGAAGCTTTGAATTATCCTCTGAATACAATTGTATGTACAAACTGCTTCTTTCTCTAATAAGAATAGAACTCATAGGTGCATATTCCCACACTCTTCCTGAGAATCTGATTCTCAACCTTGCAACTGAAGTCTTACTGTTACCATGTATTTGCCAGTAAATAATATATTATGTATTACACAGAGATGTGGCTTTCATGTTTTAAAAGCGAATTTAAAAATAAGCAAGTGCCTGTCAAATAGGATGCTCTGGACTTGAAACTGGCATCCACTGTGCCGAAGGAGGTATGATAGTATTTTGCCAGCTGATTGTTAATCATAAATTCCGTTCCTGCTATAAAAATGAGAAATACAGTGACAACTACAGGGTTTGTGAACCAAGTAATCCTGAAGAAATTTTGCTATTTTTCTGGGGGTTTTCCCCCTATTTTCACCTGGAGGATATCTCGGTCTCTTAGCTTATGGGATATAGCAATTTAGGGATGCTGTATGCATGCGTTTACATGGGAATGTGTGATGACTTTCACATTCATCAAATGTATGTAAATATATCTGCACGTATATGTAATATATGTATCTGCACATGTTTATACATACAATAATGTATAAGATTGAAATGGAAAAGATTACATTTTACTTAAAAAGTTGTTTTTTATTTTATTTCTTTATATTGCAGCTGACTTCTTATGCCTCACTTTATAAAACAGATTGGCATTCACTGACAACGGTGAAATGAAAGGTAACTTTTGAATCCTACATGTTGTGTAATACCGGCTTTTAATTGAATTGAGAAAAATTGCTAGCAAAACATAATTGCATTGCTTAACTCATGTGCTGTCATTCTTTCAATTCTTTGCTCATCTTGCATGTCGGACATTAATGGCTTATCTGTTTTTCACATACATAGTATTGAAAATTAATTTGTGGTAACTAAAGCAGCCAAATAATTAGGTAAATGTGCATTCATCTTAATCATTTGATAAGTCATTCAAAAGGAAAATTACAGGGGCGGGGTGTGAAGGCCAGATTGAATGTAAATGGCATATTTTGTTTGCTGCATTTAATCTAGAATTGTGGTTTATAGTGTTTGATTCTTTTTCATTAGACCCAGCCACTCCTGGGTTTATTTTTCACTGCCTAACTGTGTTGCAGTTTCTCACGTTTATCTATTCAAGCAATTAGAATATGAGTCAGAATGGTAGGACACTTACAATCTAAATTTCATAACATAAATTTAAAAAATGCAGAAGAAAAACCTTAAAAACCAGATCAAAACCAATTCTGTGTGGATTAAGTTGACTTTATGTATGATTTAGCTGGCAGACTTGTTGATCTTCAGAGGAATGTTCATGTTTAGCCTCTTATTTGGAGGATGAAAAATTTCTTTACATATCACTGGGTTTTCTTTGATTAGGAAAATGCTCAGGTTAAAACATGACAAAAAAGGACAAAAAAGCCCATTCCTGTGTAAGCACAGTCCATCAAAGCGTATGCCTGTGTATGTCTACTACACCTTGAGCCTTCAGCTCAGCTCTTCTTAGCAGGTGAACATTTTTTGTCTTCTGTACTTTTTCTGAAGCATTTATGTAGTATTCCTTGTTAATTTTATTCTTTAGTTATCAAAGAAAGTAAAAATCTACATTTTACAGGAGGGAGAAATGCCTTAAGGGCTGCCCATGAGGAATTTATATTTTTCTGGGCTTTAGAAAGATGTTTAGTATTCTGACTTGGTCAAATTCATGCAACATTCACTGTAACTATATGTCTTATTTTTGTAATCGTAAGGTCTGCTATTTATTCTTTTTTCACAACGGTGGCTCTTTTGCATGCTGAGAAATGCCCAAGTTTTGCCAACAGGATTATCCCTAGATAGTATGTGTAGTTTGTAAATAGGTTGTTTAGAAAGATCTGTATTTACTCATGTGCAAAACAGTAAATGTGTCTTGCTGGTGCAAGACATGTAATATGTTACAGAATATGTTACATATTACAGAAAATCAGCAAATGAACTGATACAGAAACAGTCTTCTGGACTGAAGAGGAAACACTGCTTATTGAGATGCAAAGAAACTACCTGGGTTTTTTTGAGATTAGTGCTATAATAAAGACTATGGTTTCAAAACCAAGAGTAGAAAACACAAGAAATATAGCAGGTCAAATAGGCATACTGCATTTATTGCTGCATTTCTTTAGAAATACAATACCAGTAAGCAGGGTTTTATATATACTTTAATATACTTATATTATCACATAAATTGAACGTATTTATTAAACATGCCTCTTCTTTCAATTTGCCGGTCCATGTGTGTAATTGTTGAATTTTTTTCCTATAAATTATTTTTAAAAGTTAGTTAATTAGACATCTGTGGCTCAAGTTCTGAAACATTTGAAAGATTGCCTTCGGCTTTTAAAGAAGTTTAGTCTAAATAAGGGTGGCAGTGTTTGAGCCTTAATTACATGATAAAAAGTGCTTGAAGTTCTTTTGTATTCATATCAATGTGTTTAAAAAAAGGTAAAAAACCAGTAAAAATATCCTGAAAATGCAGGATCTAGTGAACAAAAAAGGCAAACTATTTTAATGGACTTTTATCTCCTTAATCATTTATTTAACCTGTAGCTACCACTCATGTAGACTGCAACCTGTCTGTTTCTATTACAGGTTGTTCTCATGTCACGCACAGAACATTTTTGAACTCCCTCCTACATCTTAGCAAGTATTATTCATGAGACTACAAAGCCTTCTTCTGCAGTATGAATCCATCCATGTTCAAATCCTGCAAAGGTAAAAGTCTACTCTCTAATACATTATGATTTATTTAATAAGTTGTCATGGGTTTTCTATACAGGATTTAATGGACTGATGAGTGCAGAGGATGTACAATGCAGTACATAATTTTCTTTTCAGGAATGCTGTATTTTCAAATTTAAAGAGATGCTGCTAGAGTCTCTTTGGCTTTTGTACTGACAAGGGCAGGAAATGCATCTTTTTGACATTGGCACGAGGGAGTTGGGTTTGGTCCCTGAGCACTTTAGAGATGGCAGCGTTTCCTCCCATGCTCCTGTGGACCTCCCTTTGGGGTGGCTGGGGCAAGGGAGAAGCTTCTGTCTCAGGAGTAGAGCAGCTGAGTGGTGCTTAGCTGCTCTCCAGGGGCAGAGGAGCCTGCTTTTTACTACCTCCTTCCACACTTTTACAACTATCAGGTCCTCTCTGTGAGTGCTAGAAGACTTAGTACAGTGCATTTCTTGCCAATATAGAACTGTTTGAATTGGTAAGCTTATAAAATGTGAAATTATACAAAGCCAGATAAATATTTACTAAATTATCGTAACTAGAACAGAGGGCCCTTTTATCTTAATACATTTACTTAACAATTTTGCATAGCACCATGTAAATGTTTTCAGTTAGTGTTTCAAGTTCCTGTTACTTTTTGTATCAGCTTTTTGTAAATTAAAAGTCAAATTTCCCAACATGATTCACAACATATGTAGGTAGGCATATCAGAAGAAAATTATATTCATGTCAAGGTTACAGTTTAAGTAATAAAAGCTCAAGATGTTTAAATGACCATCTGACAAAAACCATTTCTGATTAATTTGTGTTCTCTGTTAGCATTCATAAATCAGAACATGAGAGGCTAGATTTGGGAAGGGAAGATCATGCTCATTTTGTGTCCTTTCTAAAGCAGTTACTGAGACAGTTACCAGTGTGCCTATTTCTGTCACATCTGCTGTACACATATGTGTAAAACACATATGTTTTAACTGTACTCCTGTCACCGTTTTTTTGGACAAAAAAATCCAAGGAAGATGAGAAATAGAAAGCTTACGTGGTTTTGCTTCAGGGGCATTGTAACAGCAGTTCTGGGGGAATTCAGTGAAGGTGTCTAATGAAACTAAACAAAAGTGTGGGACTGCTGGAATAGGTGGTCAGACACCTCTGAGAGAAGTTGTTATGATATGCTTGGAAAACTGAAAATTGGAAAATTGGATATGTGTTTGATAGAAATAATGAAAACATTAGTGTATAGAAAAGGAGTAGCTTTTTAATAAAAACATCACAGGAGAAATATAAATTTGAAATTGGAATATTTAAAGATGAGTAGTATTTCACAAATTCAGCAAATCCATTTCTGTACAAACATTTCTGTCATGGCAACAGAGCATTGACACAAGTGACTTTGTTACTGTTTACAAAGTCTTAGGCTAACGTGATTACTGTAGCTGCCCTACTAAGCTGATGCATGTCTTTTAAGGGAGAAAAATATTTCAAAAATCAGCTACAAAAAAAACATAGAAAAGGGTATATAGTGGTGTTATCAACATTGTCTGTTTATTGACTCAGTAATACCATTAAAGATGGGTGACAATGTTGTATGTCACCTTTATATACTGTACGTATATATCCTTGGTACATAGCAAACATCCACTTCAGCCTCCATTTCTGCTGTATTTTCTTTATACGTGTGTATTTGCATTATCTCTGTGACAAACAAGTGTCATATTTCTATGGAGTTTGTAAGAAAAATTGCAATGACCTACTAGCATGGGTTAAATAAATTATGAGGCTTCTAGAAAGCCTTGTAATGCTGATCTCTCCAAGGATTGCCAGGTGATACCCTCCAACTAGAATACTTTCTGTCTATGACATATTTTCAGCACAGAGATTCTGTTTGGCATTTATCATGAGAATAGGCCTTTGTACCTGCTATTCCAGGCTCACTTATGCTGTCATCCACCAACAATATTCCCTCCTCTCCATCCTGGCCTGTTCCCATTTTTGGCAGGCCAGTGGTTGGGAAATGTGCAAATTGCTTTTCTGAGGTAACTTGTCACAGTGGTCAACACCCTTGCACTCTTCTCCAATACAGGCAACCATGTTCTTCCTTCCTGCAGGCAGAAATGAACGTGTAGACCTGAATGTAACATTTAGCTGAAAGCTGGGAATGAATGGAGATGTACAAAACACAGCTCACTCAAGTAATGGAACTTGTTATTTTTTAAGGATGTGAGGTGTAGAAGTCCATGTGGCTTAGAACATGCATTAGCACATAAAATAAAAAGAAAGTGCTTCCCTAGATTCTTCCCATTTCTCATATTGGTTATTATAAATATAGTACAGCTTAGAGATATTTTTTTTTTCTCCATCAAATGTAATTGCATTTTGTAGACTTGCATATTTCTGTAGATGAAGAGCTGATAACGTGAGATGTTAAGTAGTTTTCATTTAAAATGTATTAGATTCAACCTGCTCAAGTGATTGGTAGCCCCAATTTCTAGCATGTGTAAGTTGATTCTTTCATTTTTACCACGTTACGGCTATCTGAATGTTACTTCTCTTAAATGCTAATATAATTTTAAGAGGCATTTGATCAGCCTAAAGTTTAATTTTAAATTACAATAACAAAAGAATAAGAAATCAAATCATACTGGCCTTAACCTGCCTGTAAGTTCCTTTTTTATTATCCTTTTTAACACGAATGCTTCTGTAGTTGTTTCTATGTTAATACCAGTATGTAGCTGTGATAGATCATTAGGAAGTGTATGACTTAGGATGCTTCATCCTTTCTTTTACTTCTTTTTCTCTCCGTTTGGCAACACAACTGATCCCCAGGAATTTGATCCTTTTTTTGCATAGTGATTTCAATGTTAAAAAGCAAGACTGGATTTAACATTGCTTTTGTACTCTGTGCTTTCATATTGACTCAATTTATTACTTTTGTCATTTAACATACCAGCAATTCAGTATTCTCTCTTCCTAACAGACACAGTCATGTTGAATTACCTCACAAAGATGCGGTGAGGTGTTGAAGTATCATGAATAGTAGGTTGGACAAAAAGCACTGTCAGCTCTTTTTCAGGCACAGCTTTATGCACTTATCAAGCTCCCTGTAATATTCCATCCATACTCTGTTCAAAGTTCTCCATTTACAGTAATAGTATACTACATGACGAGCTGCTTTTTTGTTTTGTTCTGGAACAAGTTCATAGAATCACAGAATGGTTTGGGTTGGAAGGGACCTCAAAGATTGAGTTCCAACCCCCTGCCCTGGGCAGGGACACCTCCCACCAGACCAGGTTATTCAAAGGCCTGTACAACCTTGAACACTTCCAGGGATGAGGCATCCACAACTTCTCTAGGCAACCCGAGCAAGGGTCTCACCACCCTCACAGTCATTAATTTCTTTGTAGTATCTAAACCAAGTCTCCCTTTTTTCAATTTAAAACCCTTCCCCCTCTTCTATCACTCCACTCCCTGACAGATTCCCTCTCCAGCTCTCCTGTAGCTACTTTCAGATACTGGAAGGCTGCTCTAAGGTCTCCCCGGAGCCGTCTCTTCTCCAGGCTGAACAACCCCAGCTCTCTCAGCTTGTCTTCCTAGCAGAGATGCTCCAGCCCTCTGATAATTTTCGTGGCCCAAGTTCTTTGAGACTTTGACCAAATTCAGTTGCCAGTTGCCTTGGGACAGTTTTGGATTTATAAGATTACAATACTCTACGGCATGTTTCAAAAAATCTCTTAAACCTCTGAAGTCTAGCATTTGAGGGTGATTGCTGTTTTTTTAAAGTTTCAGTCAGAACAGTGATAATGTAAGGAGGTAAAAAAAACCCAAAAGTACAAATTTCTGAGATGCTTATACAGAAGAAACAGTGCAAAGTGAAGACAGTGTGTAAGGTAAGAAGTACCTTCTGTTCTACCATCCTACATAGCTGTTAACATCTGTGTGCCCAGGGAAGGTGAACAGAACTGCTGTTGCTTATGCAAACATCTAACAGTTCGTGAAACCATAAAGGGCAACCGGATCAGAGTCTGTTGGCTATGATTGTGATTAGAGTCAGTCTGTAAAATCTTAATCATTTGCCTGCGCTAAGAATATACAAGAAAGCCCTGTGGATGGGAATTGGATTTCTTTAATCAGAAAAGGCCAATTTTCCACGCAAACCTGTTCACAAGGTTAGATCTTATATTGCTGAGATTTGAGCAGCCTTACCAGTCTGCTTAATAATTCTTTTCTTTCATTTTATAGTAACAAATCCTGATATTCAAATTGCTCCCTATAATTTCTCTTTGCTACACGTGTCTTGCCTTCCTAACCGTGGTACTGCTGGCACTGAAGACAGGTTCCAGCCCTGTAGTAGAGACCCTGTTAATGAGCACAGCAAAACATTTGTTCTGCTGTGCTTAATGTGGCTCTGTGAGACCGGCTGCTTTCTGTCAGTAAAACAGGCACATTCTGAGTGTGTCTGAAGTAGTCTGTCCAAACGGGGGGGGAATTTTTAGGCAATCACCCTTCAAGCTAGAACAGTAATTTAAAAAAATATCAAAATAGCATTTTTCAGTATCAGACGGGTTGGGTGATTTTCAGTAATCTCCTTACGGGGAAGTGGGGAGGTTTGTATCCTTTAAAACCTCATCTTTTGAAAAGTATAAGCAGCCCTTTTTTATATACTTCGGCTGCCTGCTTTTTAGGTGAGAAGGGGAAGGGGAATTGTTGCTGCAATTATTCAGGCAAAGATGAGTGAAATTATTCTGCAACCTTGCAAGTTTAATATTGTTTTTAAATTTTACATAATTTTAATCAAATATTGCAGTTTTGTGTATATCAGTAGAAATAACATGCGTGCCCTTGCCATGGGGAAGTGCAGTGTTCCACCTCTGTGAACAAGTTGCCTGTGTGTTGTTGGTGATTTGAGTTACTGTGCTGGCAGAAAAGATTTTTTTTTTTTTTTAAAGTAGTCTCAAGGTATTTCAGTACTTGGGGACAAAATCTATTCTCTCTAGATCTCAATTTACCCAGATGTCTATGCAGTCCCACGCTGGCCAGGGGTGGGTGAGGTGACAGGAGCATCCTCACTGCAGTGGAAGCCCAGCGCTTGTTCCTATTTTTGGTGCCTTTAATGTAAAATGTGGTGGGGAGGTGGGGTGTGTAGCCTCAGCAGAATGACCGTTTTCCCCCTGGTTCCTCTGCAGTGTTTAAAATACCAGCATCCTCTAATAGCATCCATATTTTATTTATTTCCTATCATTAATATATGAACTTCTCAAAAATCAGCGATTCCTAAAAAAAAAAATCCTATGCAATTCTGCCTGTGAACATGTGAACTTTGAACAACGAAGGTGTTTCTGATTTAGCATCATGATGTTTGGGTTGTTTTGTTTTGTTTTGTTTTGTTTTGTTTTCCAATCCCTTTTCAAACTTTAAAAGAAACTGCTGCCTGGATTTAGGGTGGATGATGTTGGGACCACCTTTGAGATGCAGTGGGGGGGATGAATTGTGAGCAGAGTGCAGTAACGTATGTCTTGGATAAAAGCATTATGTCAGGTATTTTATGTTCAAACATCCTTGAGTTGAAAACTTGAGGGGAGGGAGAATTCAAATTTCTCTTAAAGCCTGGAATTTAAAATATGAAAATACCTTGCTCATTTTCCTGGTCGGTGTCAAACAGCCTGATGCTACACAGTGCTCCATTGAACTGTTTGGACTTTTTGTGGTAGCGTTGGTTGTTTTATTTTTGTTTTTTGTTTTGTTTTGTTTTTTTAAATGAAAAAGAATAATCCCCACCGCCGCAGTTTATTGGTCAGAGGGGCCTCCGCCCCATACCCTCCGGACCCCGCGCTGCCTGTGCCAGCCGCCCCCTGCGGTTAC
>VZRU01019365.1:114743-178729 GCA_013398155.1 Pedionomus torquatus
CCCCCCCATTATAACAATGTAATTATATCTATTTTTCTGGTTTGCTGTGCTTGAGGTAGCTTGTTATTGAGCTATCGTAGGCTTTTCCTGAGCATTTGTTAGTCATTTCTTATTAAGATGATTTAGAACAATGCATTTATGATGTTTTCTGTGGAACAGAATTGCAGTATTGATTTCAGCCTTTGAAAAAACATATGGCAAACTACTATCAGTCAAGATGGTATGAAGACTTTGTGCATATAACTGCTTAACAAGCACTAGTATAAGATTTAAAGCACAAGCTACTTCATTTAAATGCTCATTTCTAGTTTGCGAATTTTTAAATGAGTATTTGAAAGGAAACAAACCTAATTGCTATTGTGAAAATAATTTTTTTTGAGGGGCAAGCAGTAATTCTAAAAGAGAACGCCATAACTTTTCAAACACATTACCTGGTTTATTTGTATCTAGAGCTCCTACCAATTATGTTTACAGATGTTAAATACTTTTTTTAAACTGCTTTTACTGGCCTTTTTTGCAATTATTTGATGAAGAATTTAAAGAATTTCAACCTTAATGTATTTGTCAGTGCTAGGTTTTTTGCACAGAATAGCTGAGATTCTTCTAACATTCTGTCTTACATCTGCAATATGCAATTCTAACTACAAGATTATTGTTTATATAATAGTGTATTTATGTCCATGCATATGAAGTTATACAGTGATAGATGACTGACCTTATTGCTGATTGTAGTAAGTGTAGAGTCACATCTTAGGAAGTGACACTGTCACCTTGTTTGGCAATGTGCCTAGATGCTCAGGTGAGGACCACAGTCAATGGTACACGTGATATCTCAACTGCATTATTTTTGCTTGCGGGTTTGTCATAGCCCCTTTGCAAGTACTGAAGTTCGCCCCCTAAAGAAAAGACTAAGGGATAATAAAGTTTCCATGTATGATTTTGTTCTAGTATCAGAACAAGTAAATGTCAGTTTTTCATGCTGGGTCATTGAAGAGACACGGTCATCTTTAGTGAGTTAGATATCGTTATCATCCTGTTACCATAACTAGTAGCTTCAGAATAGATGATAAAGTTATTTAAAAAAAAAATAGAAGCAAAAGGGAAAATCTGAGTAAGCAGAAGAGAAGTTTTAAAAAATGAGTATGCTTACCGTAGGCTGAATGGTATATGTTTTTTGATTTACTAATTGGATTTTTCAAAGCTTTGTATTTTGACAAATTATTACAAGAATAGGAAGTATACTTCTGTATTTCTTACATTAGTCTGTATTTTAGAATATTTTTTTGACAGATAATTTTGAAATTTTTTAGATCTAGACACCCTACTCCTCAAGACAAGAATATTTTCAGTTTGGGGACTTGAGGAAATAAATTTCATGGTGGAAAACAGGATTATGTATAATATATAAATCAAAGTAAATGATGCTAATCTGCAAAAGCAGCTTGTTCTAATACATGGTTGATCAAAATCAACGTCTGTGCTGCATCTGTGTTTGAGCAGTTTATTGTAACTGTTAATCTAGTTAGCATACAAAATGACTTGTATTACGTGCACCAAGATGAGAGGGCTTAATATGCATGTGTGTAAAGTTATGCGCCTATGTATGTCTCTCGCTGCAGGAAACTTGAGGTAATTTCCCTGAAAGCTGTCCAAGGCATAAAACTGCTCTGTGTAACGAGGACACATTCTTCCGTTTTGTCTGAAACATTGCCTAAAAACTCAGAGTAAAAATCTGTGACTGTAAGGCTCATAGCAGTTCTTTAAGTATGTAAATGGAAATAAATTGATTAGAAACAGCTTTGATCAGATACTTAGTACTATAAATATGCAATCGTCTTTCATACACTTTGGAAAAGAAAAAAAAATATCTTTTTAGATTCCAGTATATAGGGTCTGACTATGTAGGTCCTTCTGTTTTCTTCAAATAGGATTTTTTTTTTCTGTTCAAATTTGAATTAAACGGAGATAAAATGATGCATAGTTACTGTCATTTACAATTCTCTCTGTCAGCTGTCTCCACTAATATTGCTAAATACATTTTGAGGTCAGTTAGCTTAACTGTGTTTAAAAAAACATTCCTGAAATTGTTTGGAAAGGGTGATGAGGAAAAATCTGTGTTTTCATGTAGTTGTCTTTGTCTGACCCTTATATTGAAACCAAAGCTGAACATTTAGCATGAAATTACTGCGGCAGGGGAGGGGCGGCTTGCAGTGAAAGATATAAATAGTAGTTATGCATGTACTGTCACAATACCTGTGTTTATTTACTCTTGTAATTTTTCCACATGAGCAGTTAAGTACCCGCATAAGCTAGCAATGATGTTCTGGAGAAATAGTGTGGTGTGCTTAGTTATGAAATGTTTACTAGTTGCTACTTTTTAAAAGAGCTATTTCAGCCTGCTTCTTGGGGGTTAGTTTTTTCCTGAAAAGTTTATTTTTGACTTTCATTTGTCATCTTTTATTTCAAATAAGAAAAATCTGTGACATGCTGGTCATAAATTTCTCACATAAGCTATAAATTAAGGTAAATACCTCCAAAAAATATCTGAAATTCTTTCAAGCAAATAAAAGTATTTACTGAACAGAATTTATGGAAATCAATGAAATGTTGTTGCAGGTTCAGCATAGCTCTGTGGCTGAGGAGGGCTCCACTCAGATGATCATCCTGACGTTTGTTACAGTTTCACTTCCTACAAGCCATTAGCAATAAACTGTGGTGTCTGTTACCTTCAAAACAAAACACCTAAAGATGTGAAAGTGAGAGTCCATTGGGAATTTTGTTAGGAAATGCTGTTTCTGTCCACCTTCCTTTTTTTTTTTTTTTTTTCCTCGAGTCCTTGCATGTAAAAGTTGGAAGTGACTAGAAAATTCAATGTAGGCTTTTCTACCTCTATAATTCATTGGAGAGTGAAGAGTGACATAATTCTTAGCATACATTTGATTGCCAACAAATAAAGTCTCACCATTATTCAAACACATTTTCTCAGAAGTACATTTCTGACTTCAAAATAAACTATCTGCGTGACTAATGGAGGTATTGTTTTAAAAAGAATTTCATCTTCCCTCTCCAGTATTCACAGAATCGTCATGGTTGGAAAGGACCTCTGAGATCTTTGAGTCCAACCATACACACACAAAAACGCCCAGCAGCCCCCCATTTTTGGTGGGATAAATGTTTGACTTGAGTGCTTTTCACTTTGAGAAATTGTACATCTCTGTTTACATCTCTGTAGCACTAGTTTGGAAAAAAAATGTATGCATCAAATGATTGTGACTTGCAGTTTGCTTATTACTTAGCCGTTGATTCCAGCTTTGCTTTAAATAACGGGGATTAGATATAATTTTGCTTTAAATAATGGGGATTATATTTTCTTATTTTTCTAGTCTTCCAAGAGCCTATTATGAGTAGCATTATAAATATAAAACCACAAGAAAATGGAAATTGAGCACTCTGAGCAACCATAAGCTGTTTGATCAGCTCACTTTGTTCCCCTGATTCATTTTGATATGTGCATTTATAGCAGAGCAAAGTTTTCCCTTAATATACCTTTCTTGGGAGTTTGGTTTTGCTTTCCTCTCCTCATCACTTCCCCTTTTGCAGTCTTACATAGAGTGTTTTTTTTCCTTTGGTCATTCAGCTTTTTGTGATTATAAGTACTTGGCTTGTTGTGAAGGGGATGCAGGTCACTTCATTCATGCACTACAATAAATTGTTCCTTTTCAAGCTGTAATAATGGATTTAAAGGTTCTCTTGACTGGCATATATGCAATGCATCATTGATATGTTGAAATACATACAGTACCTGAATAGATTTCTTTTTTTTTTTTTTTTTTTTTTTTTTCCCCATATACTTAAACTACAGCATCATTTGCATTTAGGTCATCATAATTCAGAGTTCTGTCCTTGTGTTCTTGGTGTTCATGTGAAAGTAGCTCTTCTTCTTTACCAAAATTCATCAAAGAAAGTTAAAAGTACCAGTGCTTCTATTCCATTAGAATATATATTCGTAAGAATCTATTATTAACTTATACTCATGTTCCCCTTTATCCCAGCATGTATTCCTTCCTTAAAGCCAAAATGACTTGCCAGATTTCCTATGATCTTCTTACGTTTACAAAGAATAAAATTAAGGATATATGTCTATGGTACTTAAATTTAGACATTGGTGCTCATGTGGTACCAACAAGCCTCTTGTATTTTCAGTAAAGCAGACTTTGGTAGCAATTTGGTCATAGTTTGTTCACTGTGATTGAATAGTGCTATATAGAGGTAAATTGCTATAATATTTAACATTCTAAACTGTTAGCTAGTGATGTACAAGTACAATTGGAAGAATATTGGAACCATATTTCATAAGAGTGTTTGAAATTTGCATCAACTTTTTCCAATTTTTCACACCCTTTTGTTTTGCATGTTTTTAGCATTTCAGTGTGAACTGCTTTTGAGAAGACAGATCGAACAAGAATTAAATTTTTGAAGTATATTGCTGGATACTCATGGAGAAGGAACGTGCAGTAGTAATCTCAATTTTTTCATCTGATTCCTGATTGTGATTGAGGAAAAAATAATTTGCAAGAAATAATAACATTCATAAGCAGTTTTCTATGTTTTGCAGTTAAGACCAAGAATGATCAGGGAAGCAAACCCTGATGGCAGACTGGAGAATGCATTGAACTGCTTACTTACTCAGGGCTTTTTGCAACCAGTTACTTGGTGCTGGGTTTCACTTGATTTGTAAGGCACAGTGTTAAATATTACAAGATAATTCAGGAGCAGGATGAAAGTGTGAGTTGGTCAGCATTGAGTTAAGGCTTCAGTTCTGCAAGGATGAGCAGAGTTGATACAGATGAGAATTGTGGCTGTTCGTCAGGTATTGACCCAGGAAGTTAGAAACACCACAGCTTCATATTTGTAATAAATAGAGGAATTGTAGGTAAAGCCGTAGTCTCCTTTTTATTTTATTTTTTAGTTTTCTTACAAGTCAGGAGAATTAGGGAACTCCCTTAAATTTCAGATTTTTTTAAATTTAGCAATAAAGAATTATCCTGTGAGTGAGAAATTCCATCAAACTAAACATATGGGCACAAATCCTAGTCAGAGATACTTCATAATCGAACCACGTTTTCCTGAGGTGTACATACATAGGGAATAAGACAGTTCAGGTAAATACATCTGCTGGGCGAGCTAAGTTGGAAGGAAGCCATGGAAAATGAGCAGGACTGGCAAATAGCAGCTACAGCACAGGGCGCAACTTAGGTGCTGCAAACCTGTGCTCAATCCTGCTCAGTTGGTGCCTGCCCAGAGAGATAAAAGCCAACACTTCCCTGTGCCATCAGGGCATTTTTTTCCTGCTTGTCTGTTCTGTGGCTGTATGGTTTATTTTATTTTAGTGTACCACAGAACAAGTGTAGTTTGAAGGAAGGAGGAGTGGCAACTTCAACTCAGTAATTAAAAACAATAAATAAAAATTAAGCTATTGTAAAGCAGAATAATACTGGGAAGTATAGGAAAATGAAAAATATGTAATCTAAAGTAATTTAAAAATTCTGAATTGCTCTATTTATTCCAAGATCTAGGTATGCATGTCTTATAATCCATGAAGAACATGGAAAAAAAAACAACTAATACTTTTTAAACGCTTGACTGCCTGTCTGTGCACTAAGGTTGACCTTCATTAACTTATTTTTGGAAGATTATGTATTTGTGGAATATAGTGAAATCATTCAAAGCAGTCGAATTTAAAATAAAAAGAACAGTTTCTGCATTTAATTATTTACCATTATTTCTTTGCTGGTTTTTGAACACTTCCAGAATGAGTAGCGAAACACATTTATCCCCACAGCAGTCTAGCATACTTAAAATTAAATATATAAAAACTAGCATAGAATTTTCAGCTAAGTAAATATAATGAGACTTCAGCCTTGCATTCCATATGTTAACCATCTTGAGATCTTAAAAGTCTTTGGGTAGCAAAGAGTATATTGACTTTTAAAAAATAATTTTGCTTTGTTTTTTTTTAATGATGCTGATTTAATTTCTGCAGTTCTGAACCTTGCCTTTGGGGGATTTGTTTTTTTGAAAATTATAATTCAAAAATATATATTTATATAATATAATATATAATATAATTTGAAAAGCTTTGCAAGGAAGGGTGGCATTGACCTCCTGACAGTTGATGGACAGCAAAGACTAAACTTTTTCGATTGTAGCAAATGATGGGAACAGGTGTGCAACATTTCTAAAATAGAGGCTTCTATTGCAAGCACTTGTATCTTCAAAAGTACAGAGTTTGGATGTGTCTTCTGAATTTCCAGGGCTGGTAAACATTTCTTCATTAATATCACGGTGTGCATATTTGTACTATATAAAATAAACAGCCTGAGTGCAAATATTTTGTATTTTAAATAATTGTTTATATGAAATTAATGGACCTAGAACTTCCCATCGAGGTTTTTTTAATATTTTTTTTAAATGAGAATGTATTTTATTTCATCCTTGGATTTCAGCAGAAGTCTTAGAAGAGATGCTGGGGGGGGGAAGGGTAGCATTAACCAAACAGGAATGAGGATTTGTTCTTAATAATTCCTAAATTAGATGTCAAAGTGCTGGAAATTCAATCCTCTGAAAAGGAGAAATTAATTGTCACAGCAATGTATCTCAGCTCAGGGAAAATCCCTTTTCTGGGTGGAAATCAGCACCATGACTCAGCTGCTGCTCTTTTCTGATAAAACGTGTGTGGGTGGTTACGCTGCAGTGAGCTCTGTAGCCTTCCCTTCTGCCAGTGCCTACAGACAGTTTTCTTACACCCACGCATGTTCTCTGGTTCTATAGAGCAGATTAATACTTTCTTTCTGACACTGGGAAGATGCATTTAGGAGATTCTTTTCTGTGTATGCGTACAAGAGATGAAAGTTTATTGATTTAAAGAAAGCACATTTGTAGAGCAAAGCAGATTTGGTCAGTAAAGTGGAAAAATGTATAAATAAAACAAGTATATCTTTAATGTGAGCATCAGGACATCTTGGCCTTCCTTAAACATTAGGAATGTATAATATTTCAGGGGGAAGTATATCTGTACCATTCTGTGGGGATTTTTTTTGTTCGGAAGGAATCGGTAGATCAAAAATTAAACTTATTTTTTCATAGTAAAAGACAGTGTAATATCTTAAAAGCTATCAGATATTTTACTGAAACTTACTTGTTAAAAAGCCCAAGGTGATGGATAACTGTCAGAATCTTCAGGAGGTAAAGAGTAGAGAATTGAGAAAGCTGAGAATTGCTTCTGGTTTTGGGAAGATACAGTGAATGTTACACACTGTCCAGGCTCTGCAGTGCAGTGTCATTCTGAATGAAATTAGGAAAACTGGGTATTGTACTACATAGTATGACAGCTGGTAGTTCTTGTTTGTTTTCTGTTCTAATGTTTGGTGTTTTAAAGTTCAGAATTAGGTTATATGACAGTCCATAAATAGATCGAATGACAAAAGATGAAATTATATATGGAGTTGTGTGCTGCTGGTTGGGAACCATTGAGGGGGTGTGTTTGTGCACTCATTTTTGTCCATTCAGAGTCTTCCAGGGCAGCTATTGCCATGGTACATGTATTACAATGTTATCATATGAGTCTAAAACTTGCAAATATTGTGTGTTTTCTGAACAGTATTAGCATTTTATCAGATAGAATTGACCACATGAAAGCCACATAGCTAAGTGACAAGTCATTGACTAAATATTTTAGCCAAGCTCAATATGAATTCTGGAAAACTGTTGTGCAGCCAACGTCCCAGTGTTCTGCTTTATATCCATTTGATGTGTCAGATGATTGTTGATCAGCTTTTTGTAATGTTCCTCTTTGAGTTTGTATCCACGCTTAGCAGATTAAACTGAGACTCTCTTTTTGTCGAATACCTGATCACTTATTACTTTTATAAAAATTTCCTTTCTCACTACACTCGCTCAGCTTTTTCTAACTCTTCGAACATTAATTCTTCATGGAATTGTAAATTATGGGGGTAATTATAGTGGATTGAAAATACCTTAGTGGTGCTGACATTTTAAACCATGTTTTGCAGATACTGGGTATGCAGCAAAGGTCTTAGTTTCCAAGATGATGCTAATCTGATAGGTTTTATTTTTATTTTATTTTACTTTATTTTACTTTATTTTACTTTATTTTACTTTACTTTATTTTATTTTATTTTTAAAAAGATATTTTGGGAAGCTTAGAATGAGATCCCAAAAAACTAGAATTACAGTTTTAGTTTATTTTCTGTACAAGTGTTTAAATGTTACCTAACCAATTATTCTCACTCTCTTTTTTTAAGTTTCTTTGGAAAAAAAAAAAAAAAAAAAACCCAAAAAGAAAATTCCCCATGCTTCATACTCTTTTCTAATTTAAGTAATTAATCAATTGGATCTGAGCTGATTGTAAAATAGTTTTCCCTAGCTGATTGCCATTAGGAAATGTTTTGGTTACAGTGAGATGTTGAACTGTGAAAGAATTAGCTAGCCTATTTGTAAACAACTGATTCCGGATAATTTTTCTCTGGGAAATGATTCAGACTGGTTAGCTGATGGGTAAGATGATACGTTTGATTTTTGGGTCCATTTTAGATGAACAAGTGGCAGCAGACAGACAGTTGTAGGTGTTGTTTTATTGCGACCAGGGAGAGTAATATTTTAGATTTAGTTCTTGTCAGTAGAAGGAACTCTTTTTAAAGTATGGGTTGCAGAGAGTAATTTTGAATTGAATAATCACAGATTTATTTAGTTTTACTTCGGAGAGGCAGGCATTAAGAAATAATTCCCTGTTGTCTACTGATTGAAGATCTTGGAGACATAAACTTTTAGTTTTCTTTAAATTCTTGCAGCATATCTTTTCCGTTTGCACTTGTATTTTCTCTGTATTTTCTTTAGATTTAGTAACTTTATGGACTCTTTACTTTTCTAAATGGCATCCAGGTTTTTATTTTGACAAGATTATCTTACTGAGTAAATCACATTTTCTGCTAAATTTTTCATAGAACTTTACATTTCAAATGTGTATTTAAAATTTCAGGATTTGGTTTTACTCTTTCCAGACTCTGCAATGAGAGAAGTTTTACATGCTGTGCCATCCACTGCACTGCATCTGGTAACAGTATTTCAAAGCTTATTTTTAGATAATTGAGCTATGTTTATGGGTATTGTCATTGATGGAGAGCTTTCTGGAAAAATTAATTTTATACATAAAATATTTCTACTGTTTACAAAATAAGGAATCTGTACCACCATCTTGAGTAACAGGCTATTTTGTCTGAGTCAAAATTATTTCAATATGGTAACTTACATACCTAAATTTTTTAAAGAAAGGAACAAAAGCGAAGTAACAAAAATATCAAGGATTTGAGCTTTTTTTTTAATATTATGTTTGCCCATAAATCTTAAAAAAATCTTTGGAAATTTCTTCAGATAAAGTGTGCACATGTAGGGTTTTTTTTTCTTTTCAGTTTGCTTTTTTGAATGTTTTTTTTTTTTTTTTTTTTTTGGATAAGTTTTTTTGTTTGCTTGGGTTTTTGTTTGTGGGGTTTTTTTTTTTTTATTGTAATAAAATTAACATTTTGTGAATTAAACCCTTTGGGGTAATTCTTAATAGATCTACTAGTGCCGCACAGTGACCTGAGGAACATTTTCTAGGAAGACATACTCATCTACAAATTGGTCAAAATCTTCTTTAGTGGCAGAAATTGCTTTAAGTCCTTTGAGTAATGAAGACAATGTGTTGAGTGTTCTGTTCTGATTCATTGTTCCTATCAAGAAAGCCTCCTGCCTCAACTTTTTAACCATTTATTTCAATGTCTCAGGTTGTGTTTGTTAGAAGAAAAAATGCAACTTTACACCATTAACATTAGGACAACCGTTCCACGCCTTGGCTCTAAGCCTTCAGCCAGTATTTGATGACTCGCCTTATAGAGCTGTCTCAGGTGTGACACTTTTTAATATTAAACGTAACAGAATGGTGTCCCCATGTTTGGCTCTTCAGTGGTGGCCACAATGGCTCTTACATTGTGGCTGTGCTAAATAATTTCAGTCTTCATCCGCAAAAGGAAGTGAGGCAGAAAGGATTGCCAGAGCCAACATTATGAGCTTATACTTGGCTGTTGTATTACTGGGTAGCACATAAAATGATTTGACAAATTATTTCATAGAGAGTAGAAATATGGAAGTAGAACAGATTACAGTGGAAATGTTTTTAGCTGTATCTTCTACAGTGCATTTATCTCATTTGTGGTAACTATTATCTGCTAGCAATAGCGGAAGGGATGTTGCAGCTTGTAGAAGCACAGTGGTACTGGCTGCAACAGTCTTGCCATCGGTAAGGTGAGCCCCAAATTTCAGATTGTTAACATCTGCAGTTAAAGATAATAACTTGGTTTTCTTCTCTGAAGTATCAAAAAGTGCAGTATCTGGTGGGATTTTTGAAAAAGGCATAGTTTCAAATAGCAGATGAATGCCATGTTCTGGTTGTAGAGTTTATGCAAATTGTTCAGTAATTCCCTTTTGTATCCCAATCTGAGTGTATTGAGGTTCATCTTCCAATTCAGCAGTCAGGGCCCTGTAATTTGTGTTTTGCTTCTCTCTAAACTGTTGATAATTTCCTATTGTGTCTGATTTGTGTTTTGATTCTCCTTTCTTACATGAATTAGGCTTATTAATATCTTTGCAACTTAATATTTCAAAAAATAATAATCAGTTTGTTTATGCTTATTGTGTCTCTGATACTGAGGTTTAAATAAGATTTAAGTTAACCTTCCTATTTCGTAGAAAATTCATCTTTCCTTTGATATTTAAACATACTAGGGCCAGGCACAGTATTTCTCATTGTAACCTCCTCGTAATTTATGGAGAGATGAATAATAAAAATTGGCAGGCTGATTTTTGGCATAGAGTATCCTAATCAGATAACACTGCCAGCTCAGATGAGTTAAGTGTCCTACAGCAGAAGCAACAACTTACTCTTCACTCTTAATGCTTAGTAAATAGTAGATTCTGTTGTTCTGAAGGTCATTCCCTGGAAAACACTGCAGCTAGAGTCCCAGGCTACAGTTCCATAGGTGAAAAAGAGGACAGATAAAAGAGTGCTTTTTTTTTGCATGGGCTAAAAAGTGTGATGAAAGCAGTAACATTTTTATCCTATTTTGGAGCAAATTAATTTAAAATGTCTGTCAGGCTCTTTAAAACTATAGCAATTGTGAACATTTATTTATAAAATCCTTATTTCAAAGACCACATTTTTCCCTTTTTGTAAGAAGATGATATAGTCACTGAAATTATTTTATGTTTATGTAGACACAACAGCAAGACTATATCAATAAGCAAATTATACATACTTAAAAGTATTGTTGCTTCTTTCTATACCTTCAGTCATTGAATCTGAGTGACTTCAGAGTTTTGTCTGAAAAGAAAAAAAAGCTGTTTAATTTTAGATTCTGCAATCTTAAACAAAAAATACTGGTTTTCATGTACGTACAGAGATTCCCTTGTGAATCTATAAAAAAACAGAAAAAACAATTTAGATTTTAAAGCTTTAGCTATGTCCACTCAAACAGCTCACGCAGGGGAAATGGGAAAATCTTTTTTATTAGCTCATACTACAAGAAGAACGTTACAGTTTTATGAAAGTACTGGTCAGTACAAATGCCTCATCTCTCTGTTTTTAGTGTGTCAGCTGCCTTCTCATGAAGTAGCGTGTTGCCCCTGAGTAATCTTCCATTTTCCTGGTGGTAGTTAGGCACTTTTAACAGCGGTGCAATAGACCCATCTCAAAGAATAGGAAATGAAGAATATAGTCAAAATAGATGTGGATATTTTTTCTCTGAAGGTACATTATGATTATGTTTTTGTTTTGTTCTTTGAGGAATAGTAGGTAGACCAAAGGGGGAAACCATTTACTTGCGTATATGTAGGAAAGCCGAGTGATTTGTGGAGGTTGTGCAATGAAGAGACTAAACTATTTTTCTCAGGGAGTTTATAATTGGTTTGTGAGTTCTGTGTTGGTACAAGTGGAAAATTTGTGTCCTTTTTTCAGTACTTTAAAATAAAGCTGGGGAGGTGTTATTTCTTGTCTCTTCTAGTGAACTACTACTACATGAATACAGACTGAAAATTGAATTTTCATCTCATAAATTCTATCCACATTCTTCCTGCTAGTAACAATTATTTATCTTAACAAAATGGTTTTCAAAATACATGACAACTTTTATTTTTATAATAAAACCTTCCAGTAATGTTTGTATTCTGGTGAATTTACAGGACAAAGATTTTTCTTAGATCATTTACAAACAACATTCATGGCAATAGTTGATTAAAGTTAGGTTAGTAAAATACTAAACATTGTTGAGAGGCACTAAAATGCTGTTAACTTGACTTAAACTTTATTTCTCCACAATTTGTGAGGTGAGTAGTGTATAAAAGTGTTGCTTCAGGTGCTGGCTTGACTGGCTTCTCCCATTCTGATGATGCCTTAGTTTGTCTCAGTAACTCTTACTCCCTTTGAGCTTCATAAAAGCCAATGTAAAGGTGGTCTGAAATAAGCAAGTTTCATGCACTGACTAATGCATGCACGACTCGCACCACTGTTCTAGGTAGTTTATTTAGGAATTACTGTCTGAATCAAGTCTTTGACTGTCTGCTTTAACTGACGCCCTTAATTCCAGATTGCTTCCTACACTGTTGCAATGTATGACAGTGTGTAGAGGAGATTATTATGTAAAGAACAGTGTTACAAGAACAAATACCTTTGACTTTCTCTAAAAATCAAACAACAGTTTCTCCTGATAATAGTAATGTTATTCCAGAATAGTTTTGCAAAGAAGATAATGAGGCAAAGTTATATCCACTGTTGAAACAGTCTATGATACAGTTTCCTGTATAGTGACATATGTTGGAATATTTACTTTAATCTAGTATTTTCTCTTATGTAAGCAGTCATAGAATCATAGAATGATACATATTGGAAGGGACATTAAAGGTTGAGTTCCAACCCCCAGCCCTGGGCAGCGACACCTCCCACCAGACCACATTGCTCAGAGCCCCAGTCCAGCCTGGCCTTGAACCCTTCCAGGGATGGGGCATCCACAGTTTTTCTGGACAACCTGGGCCAGGGTCTCACCCACCCTCACAGTAAAGAATTTCTTCCTAATATCTCATGTAAATCTCCCGTATTTCGGTGTAAAACCATTACTCCTCATCCTATTGCTTCTTTCCCTAACCGAGTCCTTCCCCAGCTTTCCTGGAGCCCCCTTCAGATACTGGAAGGAGCTCTAAGGTCTTCCCCAAGCCTTCTCTTCTCTAGGCTGAAGAACCCCAACTCTCACAGATCTGAGTGCTAGAGCACTTCCGCATCTTTGTGGTCTCCTCTGGACTCACTCCAGTGGATCCATGTGCTTATGCTTGTGCGCTTAGACCTGGACACAGCATGGAAGGTGAGATCTCACCAGAACAGAGTAGAGGGGCAGAGTCACCTCCCTTATTCCTGCTGGCCTTGCTTCTGGGCATGCAGCCTGCAATGCAGTTGGCTTTCTGGACTGCAAGTGCACGTTGTTGGGTCATGTTGAGCTTCTCATCAACCAGCACCCCCAAGTCCTTCTCCTCAGGGCTCTTCTCAATCCAGTCTCCAGCCCAGATTTGTGTTTGTGATTGCCCTGAGCCAGGTGCAGGATCTTGCACTTGGCCTTATTGAACTTCATGAGGTTTGCACGGCCTGTCCAGGTCTCTCTGGATGGTACTTTCCCTCCAGCATGTCTGAGGGTGCACACAGTCTCAACATCTGTGTCACCAACAAAGATGTTAAATAGTACTGATCCCAGTACTGACCGAATGTATGTATGTGCTTCAAATGCTACTGTAAACTCTGACAGAGGCTCTGAATGCATGGAAAAAATGATTGGCTTAAAAAAAACAACAAATGGCTGATCTGATACTGGGTTTAAACCCAACATGTTTAACTTAATTTTCTTTATTGGTGAAATGGTACAGAAGTCATCCTAAGGGTTTAGTTGTGCATTGGTATCTTACTGTGCTTGTGTGTGTGACTTAAAGGGATGATATCACAACTTCATGAGTTGTTTGCGTAATGTTTTTTCTGGTGATAAACCTGTGAAATGTAACATACTCCTAAACATTCACAATCATCGTGAAACCATAATAATCTATTACTTTATGAAATCAGTGCATTCCAAAAAGTAAAAATAGAAATTTGTGATTCTCATAACTGCTTTTATTTCTCAAGCTCTAGTAGACAAGCTTGGTTTTGTGCTATCCAAGATACTGTTGCATTAATTATTTTTTTCAGAAGATGGGTTTTGACAGCAAACTTTGCTCGCAGCGCCAGAAGGCTGTTCATGCCTTTCTTTACTGCTTGTTCTCCTAATTAATGTCAGAATTTGATGGATAATGTATTTAATAATGTTCAGGATACTCAGATACAGGTTTCAATGAGATGGGTGTAATTGTTTCCAAAACTGCTTGTGCATTAGTGCTAACACCACATCTATTGTATGTAGTATTCATTTGTGCCGTGTTTACGGTGTATGTTATAATGCATTAGAGGAAAAGTATATACACTTGGAAAGTTGGGTAGAACTTCGGGGAGAGGTATACAAAAGTTAAAAAGTTTTTGCAATGGTTGAAGAAATAAAGGTCACTGGAAATTATACAGATGGAACTTGTATTTAAATTGTTATACATATTGTTATACATAAATTAATAACGCAAGTGCTACATACTTGTATTTTTATAGATATTTATTTTCACAAATAGATAATGGGCTGTACAACACAGGCCTGCATACATGTTCTTGTACGTATGGGCTGATGATGGAAGCACAGTGACAGGTCAGCTGAGTAGTTGCTAATGAAGCCGTTAAAACATACAGGTTAATTTGGAAAGCACCTCAAGCAAAGGGTAATTCATTTTGAAGACCAGATTGGAAGGATCGGGTTATTATTGCATTACTCAAATGTTTTTTTTACTGCTGATTTTGTACTTGAAAAAAAAGAAAGTAATGTGTATTTGCTCTAAAAACAGTGGGAGAAGAGTATTTTTGGTAACAAACAGAAAAATAAGAGATAAGAAATACTAAGTACAATCATTCTGTGCTTGAAAGAGAAGAATGTTCAGTATATTTTATTAGCAAAGATGTAAATTGTAATGAATACCCATGAAGTGAAGAAACTTACAGGCTTTTTTTTATCTACTCCAGTCTTGGTCTCAAAACCCCTGACTGAAAATGGATTATTCACATTATGAACTTTCAGTGATGTTCTGCTTGAGCAAATATATGTCTTGTTATTATTAAATGTTTACATTTGTAGACAAATTTGGAAGAAACAGCCAGCATTTGATACAATGGATTCAGAAGAGAATTTTAAATATACATGAAAGAGTCTTCATAGCCTTAAATTTAGATTGCTGCTTCTGAAATTGGGATCATGAAATAATTTAAAATAGATTGCAATATCTAAGTTCTTCCATGCTTGGTAGAAAAGGCAGTAATTGCTTGCTGATGTTGTTTACATGTGATGTGGAACTGCTGACTGCTTGGATTACTCACAAACTCATTTTATTCATGACAGGAAAGTGAATGTTGAGAGGTTTCACTCTCCTTTCTCCCTGAAAAGAATAGAGATGCTGTTAACTTGGAGGACCATCTGCCAGGGTGGAATGGGATTTTCAAAAACCTTAAGAAATGCTTTTGTCTTAATCAGCTGTGCTGCACCCAAATGTCATGAGAGAGAAAAGTGTGAGGTGTATGATGCTGTGTGGCCCTGCAGTTCAAAAGATAGTTTTCAAACACAAGTCACAGGTTTAGCATTGAAGAATACAAGGCCAAAATCTTCTTTCTTCAGCATTCAAGAAGAAAGTTAATGTTTCTGCTGTAAGCATTGTTTGGAATTATATAATCTTGCTGTCTGTCTCAAAATGATAAAGGACTGTGAAAGCAAAATGTATGAGAGAGAAGCTGCTTTTTTACTGGGGCTCTTGTAATTTTTAATCTACAATTTTGGTTCAGCATCTCAGTGTTAGTTGATCCTATCTTTAGCACATGATCAAATTTAGCAATTTTAGCAATATCTGAGAGAGATGAGAAAGCATTAACAGAACTAAACATGCTTTAATTTGTAAACTCATATAGATATATTATTCACACTTAAACTTTTGTCATTCTTGTTTTCATGGGTGTACTTGTTTCTTCAGGTAGGTTTACATGAGGGAAAATAAATTTTTTGCAGTGAGGAGAAAAAATGGAGAAGTCTGTTAATAGAACAGAAAATCCTGACAGTGGAAAATGAAACTTTAAAACTTGGCTTTCTAGCATATAAGCACTATGCTGTCATGAAAATATCTGTTACCTATTTTGCCAAACTATCAATGAGACTAAAACCTGAAATATCGCCACTTAAAAATTAAGACTTATGCAATAAGTTGATGATGGTAAAAGCAATATCTATTTTTCAGAGCAGAAGATATTATTTCACTAATAAAATTGCTTATCAGATTTTTTTCATAGCTATGTGCAGTGACTGAACACATATGTAAACATTTTTCAACAGACGTAGATTTCTGATAGTGACATCTTCCTGTATTTTATTACTGGGCTATTTAATTCTGGAGAGTTCAGTGGTAATTTGGGGCATGAGAACAGGACAAGCACGTAGGAATAGAAAGCCAGAATATTTTGCTTCCAGGATACAGTCAAGGAGTTAGGGCATGCTTACCACCTTTCAACAAGATCTGCAGTAGCTTAACTGTATGTTAAGACTGACTTTGATTACCACAATGGAACAAGTCAAGGCAAGGTGGACCTTTGGCATGACCCAACATGTTTGTTCTTCTAGAAAGTCTTTCATACTTGTAGATCTTAATTATTAATCTATTTATTTTAATCTTCGGTGGATATTTCAGTGCATTTTTATATGTCCTCACATTTTTATCTCCCTTAGTGATGTTGTAGTACAGTTTTAGTGGTTGACTGAAAGCATATTAATACTTAAATGGCTAAATGACAGGAAAAGGCTCTTCTGCATTTAGAGACATTAAATCAACAGTGCTTTATGTTTATAAAGAAAGAAATGTTTATCTGATTTGATGTGATTTCTAGTATTTTGTGTCCATATCCTTGCCTGAACTCCCACTGAAAGAGGAAATATAGATAAACGATAGTGTAAGTTCAGAAAGCTCTCTGTGCTAAGTTACAAAAGAATAATGTTGGTGCTGCAAAAAGATTTGACGAGAATCTGACTACTGTAAGTTGCCTTTACAGCAAAAACAGATTTTTGCCTATTTCTTCAGGTGTTGTGATTTGTCAGGTCTAACTTGGCATGATATGGCATCTTAAACTGATGAGATTCTAATTCTCACAGCAATCCATACTCTGACCAGGAACTGTCATATTCCAAGCTGACTGGAAGTGGATCTCCAGTCCTGCAGTCTAGATTGGGTATTTTTGTTCGTTTGTTTTAATCCTTGGGTTCTCAACACAGACAGAAACTCTGCTGTCCTTGAAAACTGTGCCTCCAGAATCACATTGCTTCGAGTACCTGGCAAAACAGTCCTGAGTTTTCTGTCAGTTTAAGATCAAACAGCTTTTCTGTGGCCTGAAATGACTTCACATCATGTACTAAAGCTGTCTGGAGTAGTGGAAGTTGGTTCCTCTACCAGTGAAATCCATAAAGGACTGAATGTACTTAGGGATGTGCATTGGAGAGAATTTCTTGAATTAGACTTCCCTAGTTTACTGCTACTAAAATCAGGAATTCACCGAGCACATATTGGAGAATGTGTGTTAGTGCATGAATGCCCATAAAGCTACGTACAGTTCTTGACTTTACTGTTCTCATGGTAGTACATGTAATCCTATCTGTGCTTTGTTGGCACTGTTGGATTTCCAGACATATTGCCATAGTGTTCCTGTGTCTAAAGTCAGAGGAATTTAATATGTTGCCTGACTCTGTGTAAGCTAGTAATTTAGAAATACACGTATCTCTACAAAAAGGAAGGAGGTACCTCAGAAGAAAAACCTGGCCTCAGATCAACTCTCTCTCCCCCTGCTATTTACTTTAATTGCTGGCTATGGCATTCACAGAGTCATTTTAATAGTGCGTGTAATAGGTGGATGTTAGGTACTGTGTCAGTGATTGCACTTGATAACAGGCTTGGACCAAAAAGAAAAAGAGAATCCACAGCTACAATAATTATGTCAATGTTGATAAATCCTCTTTCTTTTCAAAAAACGCTGTGCTTTGGTTTGCTACAATATAACCACCCCACTGCAGTTTTTGCTTTATTGTGGGTTTACTCTGGTATGAATAAGTCTATTCTACATCTCCTGTGGTGTGTTTACTATGTTCACGTACTTTACTATTAAAGTGACAAAATGGGACATGGACAGCAGACTTCAGTGCTGACAAGTAAAGATCAATTCTCTGTGATGCAAAAAATACAATTTAGGCAATTATAAAACGTGTAGATACGGTCAATTCTATGCATTATTGTAAGACAGTAGAAACTACTCATCTCTACAGAATGAGTTGTATAAGTTAGAGTATCCAACTGGTTGTCTATAACATGATTTCTTTTTCTTGTATTGCAAAGTGTTGTGGTACTGACACAATATGGCCTTGATAACCACTTCTGCCACAGCATTTTACATATGTTTCTTATCAGTGAACTGAAAAACAGTTTCGATTTGAAAGTCGGCAAAATCTAGTGTGTTTTTGTAAATATACCAGAGTAAGAATATAATGTCTTAAGTGGTTGCTGAATACCCATAGATTCTTCTACTAGTCATCCTACTGAAATCAGGAAAGAAAGATTGCTCTAACATCCATGTCTTTAAAAAGCAATCAAGGTTGTGTATTTTTAAGAGAGTATATTTGGGGGGAGCTGGGAGTATGAAGAGTGACATACAATAATTATTGCATGTCATATGTACCTATGAAAATAGAGTACAGACTGAATTTTGGGTAGTTTTAGCTCATCAAACTTGAGAAAGATCAACAGCAACACTTTGGTGTTCAGCATTCCACATCAGAGGGCTGTGTCATGGGGTTCTGTCAAAAATAGGCTTGTACCTCTCCAGCTGAAGATTTCATAGAATCATTAGAGTTGGAAGGGATTTTAAAGGTCATTGAGTTCCCAGCCCCCTGCCATGGGCAGGGACACCTCCCACTAGACCAGGTTGCTCAAAGCCCCATCCAGCCTGGCCTTGAACACTCCCAGGGATGGGGCAGCCGCAGCCTCTCTGGGCAACCTGTTCCAGTGCCTCACCACCCTCACAGCAAAGAATTTCTTCCAAATACCTAATCGAAATCTCCCCTCTTCCAATTTAAAACCATTACCCCTTGTCCTGTCACTGCACTTCCTGACAGAAAGTCCCTCTTCAGTTCTCCTGTAGGGTCCCTTCAGATACTGGAAGGTTGCAATAAGAGCTCCTTGGAGCCTTCTCTTCTCCAGGCTGAAGAGCCCCAGCTCCCTGAGCTTGTCTTCATAGGAGAGATGCTCCTGCCCTCTCATCACCTTCATGGCCCTCTGCTGGACCCATTCCAACCTTTCTGTGTCCTCTCTCTGTTGAGGACTCCAGAGCTGGACACAGTACTCCGGGTGGGGTCTCACGAGCGCAGAGTAGAGGGGGAGAATCACCTCCTGCAGTCTGCTGGCCATGCTTCTTTTGATGCAGCCCAGGATATGGTTGGCCTTCTGGGGTGGCAGTGTGCACTGCTGGCTCATATTGAGCTTCTCATCTTCAAGCAGTCCTGTTGAGGAGTTTCTAAAGATAAACTCCAAGGAGATGAAGCCATACATGAAGATGAGGTTGGAATCTCACCCTGATCAGGTGAACAGTTGGGGAGGAGATGAGGAGATGGGGTTGACTCAGGAGCAAGAAGCGGTTCTAAAACTCCTCCAGCATATTCTCTCTAAGAGTGGACTGAAACATGGTATCACTGTTACGAAGGATTTCATTTTATGGGCATGGGAAAGAAACTTGATCCACAGGGCAGGGGTGGCATTTGAACTAACTACCTGGGAAGCAGTTGGTGCTGTGTTGTGGGATGCAATCAGTGCTGGAGGGAAGGAAGCTAAACAGGCCAACAAGTATACAGCACTGTGGCGATTATTGCAAAATACTCTGCAAAGATTGAAAGAGGGGAGAAAAGCGGCAGCTGTTGCTTGTGCGGCACTTGCCCCTGATCTTCCAGCTGCCTGTCTGGCTACTGCTACCACTTCCACCTTTTCGAACACTCTCACTTTGCTATACATAGGATCGATCCCTTTCGGAGGGCAGACCTGAATGCGTATCCAAAGATGATAAACAGCCCAATAACCCGGCTGCGACAGAAATAGAGCCAGAGGGTGAAGTAGAAGGATCTAACTCAGACTCCCAAGAGGGGATGATCCCCCAAAAGGAGGAAAAGCCTAATAGCTCAGTAGAAGACATGTTGAAGGAAATAATGCATACTCTGCAGGGCTTATCAGTCGGCGCTTCAAAAGACGAGAAGGCTGTCTATAAATCCTACTTATTTGATAAACCTGAATTACCGGCAATGAGACAAAGATTGTCCAATGTTCCTAGCTGAGCTAAGGTATTGCCGTCGTTTAATCCTGCATCCATGGCACCCTCAACAGCAGCTGATGCAGACGTGTTGGATGAGGGGACACTGGCAGAGGCCAGTGCTCTCCCACAGCGCTGGAAAGGAGTTACTAGAGATGCATGGATAGAAGGCACACTGCTGCCGCAAGCCTTTTCAGTAATTGAAGAGAATAATCAGATGAAGTGGGAACCATTTGATTGGAAAATACTTGAAAAATTAAAATTGTCAGTCAGTCAGTTGCGATTACAATTGAAATCGCAAATGACCGCTTAGTTGCTATCATACATATATTCTTCAGAAACTTTGGTGCCAGCCGACACCCAGCAGATTGCTAGGCTTATCCTTACTCCGTGAGAGCAAATGCTATTTACTAAGCAATGGGAGACCTTATGCACCCGAGCCCAGAATACTCCCGGACAACAGAATGACCCACTCTGTGGGGTAACAGCACAACAGCTGATGGGGCTTGGACTGTGGTCGTTTCTTGAACTTCAAGTGAGATCGACAATGCAGGTCCTACAATTAGCTTATCAAACATTCACCTCTATGCCAGACAAAATTTGCAGCACTGCATTCTCCTAAGTCAAACAGAACCCTAACGAACCGTTCTCAAAATTTATAGATAGATTACATAAGGCTACCTATGATCACCCAGATTTTGATGCTGCAATGAAAGAAAAAATATTCAAGATGATTGCCTTTGCTAATGCCAACGAGAAAACCCGACAGGTATTAGTCACCCTTCCCAACAATGCAGAGGTGGCAGACATGTTAGAGCTAATGGAAAGAACATTGGAAGTCCAACAGGCTGCTTATGTAGCAGCTGCTGTCCAAGATGCAGTCAAGCCATTCCTGGACAGATCGAGGGAAAACCAACCAGTAAAATGTTTCAGTTATGGGAAATTAGGCCACATCCGTATCTAATGCAGGGGAAACAAAAAATGGTGTTCAAACTGCAAGATAAGTAACCACAACACTTTGGAGTGTCGGAGGAGGGGAAGTGGACAGCACAGCGTGAAAACCCCGCGTGCTACAACACAAATGTAGGGCTGCGAATCAGGATGTCTCAGCACCCTCCAGTCTCCTGCAGCAGGAATCGATGGAGTGGATATGGAAACCACAGTAGACATAACTATTACCGACTCCAATGTACATTTAGTAGAAAGCAACATAACAGGACCATTAGGGTATGGACTATGTGCACTTCTATTGGGAAGATCATCCAGTTCTAAACAAGGAATATTTGTAATCCCTGGGGTGATAGATGCGTATTTTCATGGGACTGTTAGGATCATGCTGTATGTTTTTAATCCACCTATGTCCATTCCTAAAGGTTCCAGGATTGCTTAGCTAATACCCTTTAGATTCCAGGTACCTAACCCAGGAGGTGCCTGCAGAGGCACCGGAGGATTTGGATCTACTGGAACTCCACAGGTTTACTTTGCAATGGACATTACTCACGATAAACCTGATAAGGTGGTCCAACTTGCAGGTCCCGATGGCTCCCACATTGAAGAAAAGTTCACCATAGATATGGGGGCAGACATCACAACAGTTTCCTCAAGAATATGGTCGCAATCATGGCCATTGATTAATCCTCACTATGGCATTGCAGGGATAGGGGGTACTCAAACCACTTGAGGTAGTCAGAATTTGATTCAGTTCACCTTTCCTGATGGTACCACTGTTTCCAGAAAACCTTGTGATGCATGCTCCCCAATGTTTGCATGGGCTAATTGGGTGAGATCTGCTATCTCAAATGAGAACCACTCTTGTGACTCTTGTGACCTATTTAGGAGTGGTCACTGATAAGCAGCCAGTCCTAACAATCAAGTGGAAGACAGATGATCCAGTTTGGATTGATCAGTGGCTGCTCCTAAAAACGATGAGTCCTGGCTGAAAGAAAAGCTGCTTAAAGTGCAGGAGCTAGTTCAAGAGCAATTACTGGTGGGACATATTGTACCATCCACCAGTCCCTGGAAAACACCCATTTTCACAATTCCTAAGAAAAGTGGGAAATGGGGGTTGCTACATGATTTATGTGCTGTCAGTGAGTTAATGCACGCTATGGGAGCACTGCAACCGGATTTACCAACTCCCACAATGCTCCCCGAAAATTAGGAACCATTGATCAGATCATTGACCTTAAGGATTGTTTCTTCACTGTTCCATTACATCCTGAGGACATGGAGAGGTTTGCGTTCTCTGTACCAGCTATCAATAAGGCTGAACCTCATTGTTATCACTGGGTTGTTCTCCCACAAGGGATGCACAATTCTCCCACCATGTGCCGAATTTATGTGGCCTGGGCTTTGGTGCCAGTGCGTAAAATAATTCCTGATCTGTTGATCTACCGTTACATGGATGATATCTTGATAGCTGGCCAGCGACTGCAAACCAGTACCATATTGCCAGAAATTGAAGCAATATTGAAACGGAGAGGCTTAAGAATAGCCCCTGAGAAAGTACAAAGCTCTGCCCCCTGAAAGTATTTAGGGTGGCACATTGAATCTGCAATTGTTCAGCCGATTAAGATTACTAAGGATATCAGGACTGTACATGTACATGTACAGAAACTAGTTGGTGATATTCAATGGGTTCATAATAGCTGTGGTATAACTAATGATGACTTACAACCTCTTATTGAATTACTCAGAACTAGCTTCCATGTTAACAATGCTCTAAGCTCTGCCCAACAACAAGCATTGAATGTCATAGCTGAGAAAATATATCAACAACTCGCATCTAGAAAGATTGAAGGGCCTCCAATTATTTATATGATTATCAATTCTTTGGAGCCCGTCCGGATTCACCCATGTGACATTATTTGTCAATGGATACCAGAGAGAAAGAATCCACTGGTTATCCTGGAATGGATCTTTTTACCGATTAGACCACAAAAAACTATTACAACCTCATTGGAGTTGTTTGCACAACTTATAATCAAAGGCAGAGATAGAATTCTGGGAATTGCTGGGGAGGAACTGGAGACCATCCTCCTTCCAATGAAAAAATGGTATCTATAATGTGGAATTCGACATTCCTGGCCATTGCAAATGGCCATGATGGGGTACAATGGCAAGATTTCCAACAACTATCCAAGCCATTCATTACTAAAATTTTTAGAAGAACATACTATAGAAAATGCACCATGGAGGTCAGAAGCCCCTGTGCAGGGGTTGAAGGTATTCACCAATGCTGGAAAAAGATCCAAAAAAGCTGCGTGCACATGGAAGGAGGAAGGTGGTACCTGGTCGCATCATACTATAATAGGGGACAAGGAGGGTTTGTTCCAGATTTTAGAATTAAAAGGTGCTGTGTGGGCGTTTATTCAATGGAACTCGGTTCCATTGAACGTAGTATCAGATTCCTTGTACATAGTAGGAGTAGTTAACCACATAGAAAGATCTATTGTTAAGGAAGTTAATAATGTTCGCTTAGGAAAATTGTTCTTGAGTCTTTTGTATTGTATTAATGCTAGAAGGGCACCGTACTATGTCACCCATATAGTCATCAGCGATTGCCTGGCCTATCAGAGGGTAATGATAGAGCTGATAAGCTTGTTGCCTCTGTGCTGCAGATACCCAGAGGCAGTGTGTTTCAACGGGCTTGTCAGTCTCATTCATTTTTCCACCAGTCTGCCAAGGCTTTGGCATGACAATTTGGCTTACCACTACCAGATGTGCAAGGTATTGTTAAATCATGCCCAGACTGTCAAAAAATTGTATTTGGTCTGGGGATGGGAGTCAACCCCCAAGGCACATCTCCATTACAATTATGGCAAATGGATGTCACTCATGTTTCTGAATTTGGCCAAAAGAAGTATGTCCGTGTCTCTGTAGGTACTTTTTCTTGCGTGATCTGGGCCACTCCTCAGATCAAACAGGCATATCAGCAACCCAGCCTTTGGTCTGGAGGATGTGGAATGAGGAAGCTGAACAAGATGTCAGCAACTCCAAGAGGTGCAGGACAGATGTTGACATCTCCAGGAGGCTCAAGAAGAGACACTCCTAACCACAAGCAAGATCAGATGCTCCTAACCACAGACCTCGTTGCGGCAGATAATCACCAACTGATCACTGCTAATTGCTGTATGTGCAATATCTAACTATGAAGCAATTATATTCGAACATGGGGCGTGTACTATAGAAAAAGGGCTATGAAAATCATGTATTCGGGCAATAAAGTGGCTCATGTTGATCATACTGATCATGATGTGAAGAACCGTATTTGATCCCTCACCACACACTCCCAAGTCTTCGTTGGGAGATCACAGTGGAGGATAAGAACAGCATGTTTGGGCTGGGGTAGAAAAAATGACAATTTGAAACAAAGAAAACAACTTAAGGGGGAAAATAGAATGTATTGTTACTGTATTTAGCAGATAACATTTCAGTCATGTATTGTATGGAAGAATAAAAAGAGAAATTAATGTCTCAATGACAAATGTATTAAATTTGCAAGGAAAAAATCCTGACAAAATCTTTTTGATGCTAACAATAACGGAGGATGAACCTTTATTGGATACAACTCCATCATGCACGTTCTGACTTAACGTTATTTCTCTCTCTGTCCAAGAGAGCTGTGGGTAACTGTGTTAGAGAAATACACTCTTAACTGGGAGTCAACAATTTTTTTTTTATAAAATCTCCTTTGTTTTTCCCATTACATTGACATAAGGACTTCTGTTTGCTTATACAGTAATTTGTAAAAGTATTGGGTAAAGAAGGTACAGTGTTTTAAAACTAAAAAACAGAATAAACCACTCCACCCTTACCCTCTGATTCCAACGGCCTCATCTTTTGGAGGTGTCTTTAAAAATGAACCAGTTAAAACCTACAAAGCTTACCTGTCCTAGGTATTATGGGGAAAAAAAGATCAGCATGTATCTCATAGGTGAGGTTAGCACTTCAGAGTATCAGTTCTCAGTGTATGTTTCTGTAAGATGAACTAACATCTGCAGTACCATGGAGCCTGGATAAACATTGTGTGGGAAGGTTAAAACCTGTAGATCAGCTCTGCTGTGGGTCACTGTGATTGCATTCTACAATAACCCATCGCATAGGTTTAATTTCATAGATAGGAGGTTATGGCTAATGTAGTGACTTTTTTCTAGGTGTGGATTTTGAAAGAAAGACCAACCCATTGGAGTTCTTAATTTCCTGTCCTTAATGAAATTATTTAATATTAATATCTAATTCTTTTTCTAGTCTTAACTGTATTTGTGTCTTGTTAAGAATGTTTTAGAATCATACCTGCCAATAAATTATTTGATGTCTTCAATAGGTATGATACTCTGTGTGTGGTATAGTAACAGTATATATACACACACAATGTATCTTTTTTTCTTTGTTTCTCTAGCTTTTTGCTGTTTTATAAGTTTGTGCTCTCATTTTCCGTGGCTTCCATGGATTTCCATACTCATGGATTTCTGTGTTCAGGTCCTTTACCCCTTTCCTGATTTTTATTACTGTTTGATTATTTTCTTTCTATTTTTCTTTCTTTGAATTATTCTTTACATAATGTTGCTTTGCCAGACTTTTTTTTTTTTTCAGTCAAAAATGCTGTTGGAAATCTGTAGTTTCTAGGGAGGAGTTCAAACTGGAAAAATTTGAAGACTTCCACACCTTTCCTTTTCAGACTTAACACATCTCCTGGTTTTGCAGGACCTTTTTCTGTGGAATACGTATGTCTGTACTCTGCTTGTGCTAAGATTTTTTTTAATTATTGGTATTTTGGAGTGGTTGCTAACAGAGTTCATTGCATCTAGCAGGAGCTGTTTAATGTGTGATGTCTTCCTGGTGTCACATCAGATAAAACTGCCTAAAGATGTGATGCAGACTAGCTTTAATCCATGACATGATTTAATATAGCACAACAGATTGGCAGTTGTGCTAATTTATTTAGATCGGGTAATGTCAAAAGTACCTGCTAAAAGTTTGTTGTCATCATCATTTTTTCATAGAAACTTGCAGCTATTAATAGGACCAGCAAAGGTTGCACACCCTTCAGAATCCTTCCAGCATGATATCATGTCAGCTGATACATGAACTTCATGAGTAGGGCAATCCCCACCTGGCATGCCTCTTTACTGAAAAACTACCTGTTTCTTGAAGTCATAGCTTTCTATGTGAAGATATTCTGTATTCTTTATGCCATAATAAAATCTTCATCAGCCATTACTGGCTGTACGCTACAGATGTTTTCAGATTCTGAAATATGTCAGCATTAAAAGATAAGAGATCCAAAATAGTGATGATGACAATGCGTGTGTCTGTATCTGTTTCACTCACCTCCTCTGAAAATACTCTGCTAAAATATAACATCAACATAGTTTTAAATGAAATAATACATACTTTTTTCCAGACTTAAAAGGTAGTGCTCATTAGACTCATTTAGTAGCGTTTGACTTGTTTTCCTCCAATAGTCTAAGCGTTATATTCCAATGGTTTTACAGAGGCCTGAATCAACCTTGTGGTACTGGAAGATTTGATTTGACTAATATAGCCAGCTTACTTAAGTTAATAAAAAGCAAATCTGTTTTTAAGAGGCAAGTTGTGATATGGATGTGGGTTGTAGAACAGAAAATCCAATTCTCAAGTGCTGAGTAAGCGTAAAAGGTATTGTTTTGACAGACTGTTCTGGAGCTGAAAATGGCCAGTTGCTTTCAGGTATAATTTTGGATTATTGAAGTTCTATGCACTATGGAGGATCACCCTCAGCTTTTCTTTTTTTTTTATTTTTTATTGCTTTTCTTGACAGTTGATGGTGGTCACCTCCTCCTTTTGAAGAAACATACTGTTTCTACATGACAGCTCTTAAACTTCCTAGTTAAAATCAGGCAAATTTGGGACTTTCGCTGAAAAAAACACTTTTTTCTCCTTAATTTTTCTTCACTAGAATGCCTGTTCAGATTTCCTCAAAAAGTGTTTTTCCAATAGCAAACATGCTTTCTGTGATAGAAAAAGAATGTTTGATTTTGGAAATAACGTAACAGCTGATTTTTACAGGTTGGGCTAATAAATTCTTTTTGTTAGTACTAAAAATGGAGCTGAAGTGTTAAAAAACAAACTGCAAGGCACAGCCAGTTTTCAGGTACATTCAGAATGCTCTGTTACAAATGATGTGGCTTGCTAATTGCTTTTCAATTAGGGTATTTGTGCATATGATGATTATTGCAAGGTGTCATTAGAGTCTAAGAACTGGAGTAGAGTACTAATTGGGGTTTGATTTGCAAAAAGTACTTGAGAAACATGATGTTGTGGACTTGCAGTTATATTTTCAAACTTCCTTGTCAGTGGTTATCTGTATGCCATTCTTTCAACAGACATTGTAAGTATTGGATGACAGTGCTGCATAAAAAGGTCTGTGTTGGAGGAAATGGTTGTTTCAGAAATACAAATAATTTACTACCCTACTTCTTTCTATTATTTCTAAGAAATTGCTTTAATTTTTTTTTTTTTTTATTTTTGGCTTAGTAATTTAATAATTTGGCCCTGGGTTCAGCATTAAAAATACTAAATGATAAATGATAAAATATCAAGACAAAAAAAGAAAAATAAGTTGATTGACAATAAGGCTTCATGCAATATACAATATTTAAAGTGTGAAAAAAAGTGGGTGAAAAAAAGTGAAGGATGAGACAGTACATGTTCTGTTTCTTTACATCGGAAGAGTAATATTACACCAAAATACTGTTTGGGGGTAAATCAAAACAAGAAAAATTATAGATTTTTAAACTATTTGTTTGAAGTATCCATTTCATATTAAAAATGCTATTACATTTGTATACCTTAAGAGTAGTAAGTGTGCTGATACGTGTGCAAACAGATGGGATTGAGCAGTTAATGTGCTTTTCTATGCTCAAATGATTTTTGGAGTTGATCTGTGTGTATATATATCAGAACATGTAGCATAACCCACAACTGTTTTGGGGTTTTTTTGAAGAAATCTTGTAGCTTTAATAATAGATAGAATCATAGAATTATAGAATGGTTAGAGTTGGAAAGGATCTTGAAGATCATCGTGTTCCAATCCCCCTGCCATGGGCAGGGACACCTCCCACTAGACCAGGTTGCTCAAAGCCCCATCAAGCCTGGCCTTAAATACTTCCAGGGATGGGGCATCCACAACCTCCCTGGGCAGCCTGTTCCAGTGTCTCACCACCCTCACAGTAAAGAAATTTTTCCTAATATGGAAAAATATATTTCCTAAATGTTAGATCTTCTAACATTAGTACTATATCTTTTTAGCAAATTTTTCTGAGAAGTTCCTTCTTTTTTCTTTACCCTATATCCACTCTTCATTTCTCTTGCACAATTGGGATTTATGGAAACAAGTACCTGGTATTTTAATAATCACAACAAAGCGATGCTATTAAAGGCCTTAGTTATTTACACGTCTTTTGTTGTTAATGGCCAGAAGCTAAATGTAGGAAGGTCAAAGAAGCTCTCTTTGTGGATTTAATGTTTCTATTTAAAAAACCCAAACAGATACAGTTTGTTCAGTTTGAAGGTCTCTCGTGTGTTTTGATCCAAATGAAGACATTCCCTGCCAAATTAACTGCAAATGATAAAGAACTATATGTGTATCATTATCCAAAGCAGGCATTTTCCTTCATATCTTCAGATGTGTAAACATCCAGGAGGTTTACAAATGAAAAAGGAGATTTCTACCCCTTTTGCTTAATTTTCTGATTTGTGGGTTCAAATATCCCTCTGTGATAGCACTCTCAGAACTGTTTTGAAGCTTACCGAAGTGAAAAAAGAGTATTGGAATCGGATCTCCGCATTTGTGATGTAATTCATACTTTCCTGACATGTAGCCTTAGTTACTCCTCTTGTATGCTTTTCCATCTGCTTTTACCCTTGGGTCATCACAAACTTCTGGTGACCTTCCAAGAAGGGCAAATGCCCCCAGACTGGAAAATGGAAACCAAAATAAAAGAATTAATGTAGTTGTTGAGGAAATAGGCATGCAGGAGAAGTTACTGTACTGACTTCTTGCCTGGAAGCAAAAATCTGAAGAGGGAGCTGTGAAATACACTAACTGAAGCAGTTAGATCCTCAGGAAAACTCGTGGCTGGTAGGTGAGCTTGGTTTTTTAGTTTCTGTTGTGTGTTTCATTATCTGTTGAATGCACGAACAGTAGCTTTCCCTGGGGTGTGGAACTACTTACTGTTTTGAATTTGAACAAAGTGGCTACATACCATTTTCTACACACCATAATACAAATTAATCAAATCAACACCATGTATGCAATCGTTTGGCATCTGTTTTTATTTCTGTAATCTTCTTACTGAACATAATGTTGCCACTAGCACTGAGAAAACTTAACCTTTTACCTTCCTTAACCTTTTAACTTCCCGTGTGACATCATACCAATTATTTAGGCCAATCTTTTTGATAAAAGCAGCACCAAACACTGTAGGAAAGAAAGCTTTCAGAAACTTATATGTGAAAGAAAAGGGGTGAAATGTCATTTTCCTTTCTATGTAAGCTACAATACATTCTCCTTGCAAGGTTGACTAGAGCCCTGAATTTAAAAATTAAGCATTTCATGCAGTATGGCTTGCTGTAAATTATAGAAGCTTTGGATGGTTTTAATATGAATATTTAATCTCTTTCTAATTTTGTTAAAATCTTGGCACGTTCTATGGCAATGATAGCGACTCTTCAATAATGTTTTACTGATTCGAACATTCCTTCCAAATGCCATTTTGATTAATTAATTTGGGCTAATTCGGGGTTAATAAATAACCACGTGTTCTTTTGTTATAGAAAACAGCAAAAATCTTAATCTAGCTGTATTTTAAATCAATTGTTATTTTATATACTTACATCAGTTTGCCTTTTATTAACCTCATTTCTGAAGTAAGCAATGCTGCTCTCCTAACTTTATTAATGATTTCCAGCCACTGTACCAGGTACAGAGAAGAGACTTTTCTGTAAGGCCCATGAACATTTTTTTTTTATTATTGCTAAAATATAAATAGAATACTCACCTCTCTGCTTCTTTACCCACCTTATATACCAAAGCCTTTGGAGCAATGATTATTTTCATGGTAGGCGATTTGTCTTTTGCTATGGACAGGTAAGTCTGGAACATGATCTTCAGCATGTGCCCTCTTGGTCTGATGCTTCTCTGCTGTCTTTGGAGCTTTCAGTGTGTCAGAAGAAGCCTAAGCTTTAGTAGTGTCATTACTTCTGGCTTCATTTGTATGGTAGATACTTGCTATAATGTTTTTGCTCATTTTATTTGAAATTTGCAAGCTATGAAACACTGATCTGTCAATAACTACTGTTGTTTTTGTTTCTCTGAGCTTTTTGTATTCTGTATGAGATTACACTGTTTGAAATTTTTCTATACAAATTCATTCAGATATTTTTTTCTTCCTTCTAATCCTTTTCCAGAAGGAGGGAAGATACTAAACTGAGGTTAAAGCAATAACTTTTCTTCCATCAACGAAAGAGTTTGCTTTTAATTTAGAACCAGAAATCTTGATTTAAATGCTTTATGATTTTTATTTTTTACATGAGAAAATTTATAGGAAATGGGAGAAAAAAAATATTGCTTGGAATATTTTTTAAACGAAGCATATCCGTCTGGTTTATACCTTCTTAAGCTAACTTTGTTGCTTTTTCTGACACATCAATGTGATTTTTTCCTATTGATACTGACTTAGGGTACTCAATATTCTGGAACGTGATGCTTAGTCTAATACAGGGGATTTTCTGATCATTGCAGTGATTTCATCTTAGCAGTGTGAAGTAGACAGAATCGTAGACTGTCTCAAGTCAGAAGGGGTCCATGAGGGTTGTTAGATTGGAAGTGATCATTGGTGTCCTTGAACCATGAAATCTTTTTGGGAGAAGGCTTTGGGGAAGAAACAAAGAGCTAGCACTAAAATTTCTGGAAGGGCTTTGGTACTTGTTATTTTTTCTGTATGAGTAGAGACAGGTGAGGGAGATCAAGGCGTCCTGTCTCTAATATAGTCACATGGCTGAGAAGGGAATAGTTTGGTGGTCTGGCTGCTGGAAAGGAGGCATATTTTACCCAAGTCCTGTCAAGCAGATTACATGAGATACCAGCTGAAATGCAGTCTGTGAGAGCAAAGTAGTTTGAATGTCACAAAGAAGAAAGCAAAAGTTTTAGGGTTTATAGTTGAGAGGCACTTTAAGAGACGATGTCTCATGCTTTTGGATTATTTTAGAGAAGTCTGTGGGAAGTGACTCAAAAAACCAAATTCATATAAGTTACATCACTGTCCATGTGTGTGAAATTTCTAAATGAATGGAGAATTCAGAAATTATTCTAAGGAGGTGGAGAATTGCCTTCTTAGAGGGATACACCATCTACACGGCCTTTCCTCACAGCGACTGTCATTGCCTATTTCTCTGGCTATTGCTGCACAGCAGAGTTCTGCCTAAAAGAGTTGGCAAACTGTTAAATGTTTCTTCTCTTCACTGAAGACCGTGGTGTGTGATGTGGTGGTATCTCACAATGCCGGCGGCAGTGGGAGTGCAGGGCAGCAGGTGCGCTCGGCCCAGCGCCTGGATGGAGGATGGGAAGGGCTCAGCATGGAATCAGCAGCATGATTTTAGGATGCACCATATGTGTGCAGAGAGGCTTGCAGGGAAATAGCAGAGCAAATTCAGTCACACCAATGATACATTTGTTTGACTATCCCTTTCTGATACTGTTGATCATTGCTCAGTAAGAAGAGCCAGCTGAGAATTTCCCTATCTCGGCACAACATGCTTCTTTGTGAAGAGATCAAGTAGTACTTTTGTAGGCAATAATTTCAAGATAAGTGCAGAAGAAACAAAGGATTTAGGAGAGCATCCAAAATCATATATAAGGTGCTTAACACAATTAGATGAAATTATCAATATGTCCCTAGCTATTTCTCTTTGAAGAGATGCTGTTTTAAGTACTGTTTTTTCCTACTGCCTTTTCTACTGCTACATGGATTGTAAGATTCTGTCTCTCTCTCAAATATTGGAATTACCCAGAAGGTTCTGAAATTACTAGGGGTGAAGAATGATTGCACAAGCCTTGCTTTTATGGGAAGCCGAACTAACTTTTTCAGTAAAAACTGTGCATGTATGTGCATGGATTTCATCAGACTAAATACACATTCTGTCTTATATTATGGTGGGGCTTTTTATATCAGTGAGAAAAGCATATGACTGCTACTGTTTTTTTTGGAGGGGGAGGTATTGTCAGGATATCAGGTACAGTGTAGCTGATATCATACTTAAGGTGCGAAATGCAATTAATGATACTGGGAAATTATCACCTTAAAAACTGGAATTTTTATTATTCTGAAGACCCAGTGGCAGTGTGTGCTACAAAATATATATCTTAATGTACTTCATATTTTGTGATGCAAGAATTTTATTCTATGAACTAGATAAAATATATGAGTAAGGCTTTAGCTTTTATTAAAATGAATCTCTAGAATTTGTTCATAATTTGGTCAGCATGAGTACATACATAAGGTATTTTTGATTATATGTGGTGGATATAATTCGTTAGTGCTGCTTGCCTGTCTTTTGTTAGCTTTTCTTCCATTTAATAGTGGTTGCCGCCAGTAGGCAAGGTGTGTTTTATGACCAGGTGCTGGGAATAGCTGGCAGCACAGTTTCAAGCAGGTGTTCCTAACAAAGTCTGTCAGGTGGAGATGACTTTTTGATGTGGAAGTCTGTTGTGTGAGTTACACGATATGTCCAAAAGCATCAAGATTAATTCTGGATATTCTGTCTACCACAGTGGCTGTGCTGTTTCCAGCAGAAATGCAACAGCAGTATTCTTCCGATGGTAATCTACGGGCTTATCTTCTCCCAAGTGGAATTTTAGTTAGTTCCTGCATGTAAGATTTCATTAGTTTAGTTTAATTTCCTGATTTTCATTTTTCATTTGCTGTGCTGGGTTTGTTTTTATCAACTACTTATGAATTCACAATATATGATTCTGAATAACTAAATTCCCCAGTACACATTTGTACCCAAATAGTGCTGTATCCTTGCTAATGGGAGAAAGGTGGAAGTGAGGTAAGTAAAGTTGGTACTTACCAGGTAGAAACATTTGGTTCTGTACTACTAAGCATAATTTAAATGTGAAGCTTGATTTTTCTGCTCTGTGCTGCTACTAATGGAAGTACTCGCTTTATTTTTAGGCACTTCTATGCCTAAATAGCTAAACTGTGGAAATTTAGGCACAGTTACAGTGGAAATCGTGCTATATGACTGAAGCACAGCATCAGGGAAGATAGCTGAAACACTGTAGCTACTGCAGCTCTTCACTAGGTGTATGTTGCACAGAAGAAAGTGCACATAGTAAGACTTTAATGATTGATAGCTGTTCTGGTTTGAGGTGAAACAGAACCAGTTTTCTGTTTTGTAATTTTACTTATTAGCCAGGCCACTTCTAACTAAATAAACTCTGAAATTAATAGCATATTGTTCAGAAGCTGTTCACTCCCAGTGATAAGACCTGCTTATACCAGGAATGGTGCAGAGAGGCCCTTGCTTATACTTACTGCTATAACAACTAAGGGCAAGTAACTTCATTATTTGCCCCATTGGAGGGTCAAAAGCAGAAAAGGATAGGGGGGTCATAACTATAGGGAGGAGCAGACAGGACAGGTGACTCAAAACTGACCAACAGGATATTCCATCACATCTGGATCGTGGTCAGTATAAAGGCTGAAGCATCAAAGGGTCAGCTGTTTTTCATCCAAGTAGGACCCTGCCTATTCATCTGCCTTTGATCCCGATCCACGCATTTCTTACTCCAGCTCAAGAACCCAACTCCTGTCTGTCACTGAGTCCAGTCTGGGACTTTTCTCTATGGCTGCTGGTGACATGATCATCATTCTGGGAGGTTGATGTAGTTTTGTATATACTGTATAGGTATTTTTTTTTCTTAAAAAATAAAAAGTCTTATTTATTATTTCATTACTTATTAATATTTTCATTGAAATAGTTTAGTTATTTCTAAACTCACAAATCTTGTTATCTTTTCCTTTCCTTTCTTTTTTAGAGGAGGGAGGGAGGAGCCATCTGTCATTCCGACTGGTCAATCCAATCAAAACCATGACAATAACTTATACTGTATTTAATGTAGTACCCATTATTTGCATTTATATTCACTATACCTGTTCAATGATTCAACTAAATCTTCTGTTACTGACCATGTCCTTGTGCTTCATGAGAGTAGTGGAATTGTGAAGATCAAAGTGTCTGTCTCTGTTGTAGCTGAGATGCATATACTGCAGGATGTACCAGTACTGGCATGTACCAGTACGGACTTTGAGAAGTATAGTAATTCTGCTGCCTTGATCGGTTATTACTTTTCAGAATTAGATTTGCATGCAGGTGGTAGATTCTTGTGATTCTATGTTGCAGACACAAGTTGTTTGCAGAAAAAAATATTATAACACCTTTGTTTTCTATGTGGCATTTGGGCAAAGTGACCCTTAACCAGGTGGCAGCATCTTGAGTCAGCTGGATGTCAGGAAAGTCCATTCTTCTGTAAGCTGCTGCTAGAGGGAGATCTGACAGTCAGTTAGTAACTTTACCATCTGTTAGAAACCAAGTCAGAGTGAATAAGGTAACAAAGTCCACACACAGTTTATATTGAATTCAGCTCACAGAGTCTTATAATTGCAATTATATGGGAATATTTTGAATATAAATCCATGATCCTAGGCTGAATGTATTTTTTTAAATTTTTTTTTTTTTTACCTCTTCATTTTTTTATGTAAGAATACACAGCTATGACTAGGCCATCAGGGAGAATTAATTTCCTAGTTTCTCATGAGTAAGTCTGTACACAACTAACTGACAGTAGATCTCTGTCTTTACCATGTGAGAACTTTGGGAGAAGGCTAAGTGGAATAAAATACATTACACTGTGTTTGTATCTCCATATAAAATGTGTGTGTGTATAAGCAGGCTGTGTAGGTATCTGTATAAAAGGATTTCAGATTTTGTCAACTTGTGTAACTGCGGCTAGATGGCTTCCACTTGTCTCAGAGTATGTGGAGTAGAATTCATTTCGGCTTGCGAAAGTCCATGTATTTCTAGAATTTTCGTATGTTTTTAGAGTGACTACTGAAATAAGCACCTCCTGAAGCAGAAGAAAGCAGCATGACTTTACTCCTTAGAGGAACAATGTTAATTTTAGTATATTCTAAGTAACAGGTAATAGAAACTAGCCAGGCAGTTCTCTGCAGGTCAGCATGGCAAGAAATGTATGGGCTGTAATTTTTTTTAATGTGACCATGTGCTGAAAGCTGCTAAATTTAGGGATATCAAAAAAGTACAGCTTTTTCTTTTCAGTATTATACAGCAGATTTCCCCCTACCTTTCCTCATGTTGCTGCTTAAAAATACAAGAATTATTTTACATTAATAGAACAATGCTTTTGAAACAATTGCAGCATTTTCTTTAAATGAGAGATTTCTAAATTACAGTGTATCTCCAGTTGTAATATTTGTAAGCATTCTGTTTAATTACAAATTCACAGAACTGACTACCTCATACAAGTAATGACTTGGTGGTATTGCAATTTAAGTCAGGAATGCAAAAAGCAACAAAACATTATTTCAGAAAATCTTGTCCCTGGAAATTAAATATTATCTCTTCTTTTTTCAAAATTCTCAAGAAAAAAATCCCGTTGGAGCACTACAGTGAGAGGAGGAGAGGATGAAGAATACAGAATGCAGGCATAAAATTCCCAGTTGTGATTCAGTTCTGTAACAATATGGAATAATCCATCATTTTTATCAACAATTCTTTCAGGTAATGCTAAATTCAAGACAAAAATATTATTGTGAGCCCATGTACCAGCATATGTCAGTTTATTCCATCAGTCCTTAGCACTTTAATTTTTCTGTCATTTCTAATACAGCTCCTGATGTTTCAGAGTTACTGGTGGTAATGGATTCTGGATCCCCGTGTGGCTTTTTAATATTGTTTTTGAGGAAAGCGCAATGTCACTGGATGCCTAACAGTGAAAAATTCATTCCTTCAGCTACCCTTGTCTGTAGACTCTCATGGGTAAAAAGGCTTGAAGAGAAAGGATAAAATGTATTAATAAGTTTCTGAAAAATGTATGTGTATAACCAGAATTCTAGTGTGATTAATAATTTTAAGTATCTCAGGATATGACCTTCAAGCCACCTTTTTGGTAAATTCCCGAGTACTCTGCTTTTAAGTACCACTTTTTAAATGTCTTAAAGCATCCCCACCAGAGGACTGTGGTATCTTTAGCTTAATATATACAACCATATTCTATGTGTGTGTTTGTATGCATGTTACTCACCTGTTAGCCATCCCTTTTGACAGATATAGCATCTTACTCATGAGCAAATTAAAAAATTACAGCTATTGGAAAATACAAATAGAGGTCCTGTTTGGAAAATGGGAACAACATTATTTACCAGACTTTTTCTATGTCTTGGTCTTACAGCCATGTAAAGCATATTTTTGTGATACGTGAAATAATTCTTCAGATTAAATTTTCTGCTTGAAGGAACAGTTTAAGATGTTTTAAAGATTACTTGGCATAAATTTAGGTTTCTAAAGCGTAGGGTTTTTTTCTTGTAATTCCATATGTGAAATTTCAGCTTTGTTAAGGCTGTGTGGCTGTAAAAAAAAAAGGAAATTGGTGTAACACATGTACTTGCATCTGTTTATGTTCACAGAGGGAAGAAAAACTGTTATTCTTACTTAAGATAGAATAAATTTAATGATTTCAAACTCAGCAGCATGATACTGTGAAAAAGTCCTCTTAGTTTTTAGTGCTGTTGTGAACAAAGTATTAAAGCACCTGGTGTGTTTTATTGCAGTAGATCTTTCAGAATGTCCTTGCTTTTATCAGGTTTCTTAATCAGCTTGTACTATATTCATTATACAAGTAAATGGCATGTAAAAATGCAGAGGCAATAATGAAAGGGAATAAGGTTTGAGAAGCATCACAGTGGATAGAGCAGAGAGGGAGAAGGTATGAGTCATCAGGTTTTACACAGTCGCTGCCAGTCTTTTATGTTTATATTCCAAATGAATTTGTGCTGTCTTGAACTCCTTTCATTAGCGTCCCCTTTAGGTTTCCTTCCAGTGCACTGCACTTTGTCATTCACCCCACACTTTGCTGGGTATTTTTTAGTTCCTTTGAGCTTTTTTCTCTGTAGGCTTTCTTACGGTGCCACCTGTACTGACTCATTTCTGATTAAAACTGTCAAATCAAGCTATGGCCATAGACATTAAGTCATGTGCAAAAGACCTTATGTAAAAAGAAGGAGACCCTCATAGTTGAGTGGCTTTTGGAAGCTTTTATGTTGTTACAAATGTCTAGATGTTATAGGCCAGAGGAGATACCGATAATTTTCATGACAACCATTTTTGAGGGATTTCTTCTTATTTTCAAGCATATTAAAGACATTTGTGTATTTGTCAGAGGATGAAATAATCATATTTCTAGATTTAAAATTTTATTTAAATTAAATTTAAAACTTAAAAGGATGATGAAATTTAGAAGGTGATGTGTTGCTTTGCATTACAAAAGAATGATAAATGATATCTAAATACTCATTTAACATTCTTGTTTTAAAGCCACTTGGTATCTGAAGTATGCTTGTGATTTGCAAGGAGTAAATTATGGTGGCATTTTGTTTTGTAGCGAGCATGGCTTTAAGAAAAGAGCAACCTTGTCCAAGACCACATGAACAATATCAAATGAAAGCACCGGTTAAGAATAGCATCTGTGGTTGTATGGGATGGAGGAGAAATAAATAGCTCCCTGTCTACTACTTTTTTAGGGCAGAGTAATGTATAAATGGATGTGTCCTCTTTGGGACAGGGTTTTTCTTTTTCACTGGAAGAGGCTGGAAGCCATATGTAGGCAGATAAGGAAGTCAGTGTAGTTTTAGTAACTGTGGGGGGAGGGATAGACATCTGCTGATTTGCTTTCAGCTGTGGAATCTCTAAAACGAGTCTGTCTTTGAAGCCATAATATAAATTTTGGTCGGGAAAAACACGTAGCGAGATATGGCCTATTTGCTGTGGTGATTCCTTCTTTTCTGTTCTTGTGAAGATTAAGAACAGCCTCTGAAGAGTAACAAAATAAACAGGTATTTCTTCTTGTCTAGATCAGTTTATACAAACCCAAATGCTGGCAAACCAGCAGTACTGCCAATCCTAAGCATCCAGAAGTAGGAAAATCCCTGAAAAACTGCTACTTTTTTTTTATGAGAATGAAGGCACATGAAACCAAGTATTTATTCATTTTCTTGTTTCTGTTTGAAAAATTATTTTTTCCCAAATGTTATCAAGTACAATACTTTTTCCCGTTCCCATCAGTTGTAAATTAGGTTCTCAGAGATTCCAGTATTTTAAAAGCCCATGTCAGTAACTGGGAAGTCTGTTAAGAGCACTTATGGGTTCATATTTAAACTATCTATATCCAGTTTGATACTGGATTTCCATTTCTCATTCTGCCCAGATCACCCTGAGCAATCAGGCATATCTTACGGAATACATATCAGTTGGGTTAATGATTTTCCAGTTCTTTTGAAGCTGCATAGAATGTTTTGGGGTAAAGAGCAGCCTTTTTGCTGGGCAAACATTTTTCTTCAGTTGTTGAAACTATCTGCTGTATTAAATCTGCTGTGTACAAGCTGGTTCGAGCTATACAGGTACTCACCCATTGCTCTTAGCAGACTGGCTAAGCAAATAGCACGTGTAAAAGATAATGGAAGGAAATAACGAGTAATGCTTACGGTGCGTTTCTCTTGTAGATGTGGATATTCACATCTCTCATCCTGACAGCTTTTTGCCTTCAGCTGATATGCAGTATCTTCCTGTAATCAAGGTCACCAACGTTGGAATTAATTGTACTGTTGTTCCAAAAGATGCAATTGCCTTCCCTCTATAAATGCGAACTCTTTTGGTGCAATGAGAGCTGTCTGTCTCTCTCTCTCATTATACAGGATAATACATAAATGTGTTCCTGTCCAATTAATGGGACTTGAACATTTGTCAGAAAAGTCATATTCATGAGCTGCTGTAAATTATTCTGTATGTATATACTTAAATGCTTGTTGGAAGAGGGTAATAGTGATCTACTACTACTGTGTTAAATTCTGAGTCAGTTACCGCTGAGTTATGCCTCCTCCTTTGAGGCACGAGGAGTGCGCAAGTGACTCAGGCACGCGGTACCAGCTTTTGCAGTGAGTCATGGGTTGAAACGGGAACAGAATAATTTTGGTTTAGTATTTTACATAATCAAAACCTTGCTTTGATGTTTTTATTTTTTTCACCTAAGAAATCCGTTTTGAAGTAATGCCATTCTTTTTTAATCGAAAGAGACATTTATGTAGAGGGAGATTGATTGCTTTACCTAGGACTATATGTTAGGGAGTTATTCTTTCAGTTCTATTACAAGCATCATCTTCTTGTTCCCCTGTGCCTATAAAACTGTGATTTTACTTTTTTTCCTTTGTTCTATTAATTGACCTGTGTTTTTTGTAATGATTCTCCTGCCCTTTCTAGTTTTAATCTATGAATTCATAGTACGATACAATGCCAAAATTTAAGTAAGGAAAGATTAGCATATGTCTTCTGTAGTCTGATATTTTTCAGAGTAGGAACGTGTATATCATGCTAAGATAGGTTATGTAATTGTGTTCTTTTATGTGGCCTAGGGATTGACTTGCTTGGAAAATTTTTGAAGAGCTTGCTTTTTTCCTGCGTGAGCTTCTTAAAGCTATTTCTTTTCCATTTTTCTTTTCTTTTTAACTTATTAGAGAATGTTATCATGTGTGCTGACAGATCTTCACCTCACTGCAGGTGAAGAAGAGTACAACCATTGTTGTTATCATCTGCCTTCAGCTGATAACTGAGATGTATTTAAAGGGTTTGGGATTTCATAATGCCAAACTGTAGATGATGGTAATGCTAATGATAATTCAGTATTAGTCTTTAGTTTTCTTACCCTATGGCATTAAAAGAAATCAGTGTTGTTCTTCTGCCATTATTTTATTCTATTTAATCTGTTGAGTTTTTCTGTTCTGTAGTTTCATTTTAGTCTCATATCACAACATTGGAATAGCTGACTAGGTGATGAGAACTCCACAGGGAAGATAACTGGCCTAGCATAAATTTTATTCTGATAAATATTTTTCTGGAGTTTGGTTAATATGAGGAACTTCTTTCCAAAAGAAGGCACTTAGTAAAAGCATTGCATCCATTTGCTATATTGATTTTTTATACTGCAAGCTAATGAAGTAATTTTCCCTTGGTTTCTTGTTTCTTCTTTTTAAGAACGGTGTACAATGTAGATGATATGTCATAAATATAAATAAAATAATTTATTGGAGTAAAATTTACCTATGTATAAAAGAGATTGAAATATATAAAATATATTTTTAAATATAAATAGAAAAGATATACAAGTTATATTAAAGTTTTTTAGTGTGTAACTACATATAAAAATTAAAAGGAATTACTAGCAAGGTGTAGCCCTAAAGAACTGAGAATCGCAAGTTGCACCAAGCTGGGTTTTGTGGATCCATTTCTGTGCTCCTTTAAGGTCGTCTGCCATTGCTGTGACATAAAGTAATCACCCTCAATTGTCCCTGCCTTCCTGCTGTTTCATTTACAACACAGATGTTCTTGTGACAGGAGAAAACATCCCTAGTGTTGAGCCCAGTTTTTCTGCTCATCTGTTTTACCATCCAGCTACAAGGGTGCTGGGCTGAGGTGGCAAAGTGCAGCTGTGGCTACAGGAGATCATTGGTTTTGGTAGCACTGGGCTCAAGTCAGCTCTAAGTGACATTAAAACTATTGTGTTTCTCAGAACTGGTCCTCTGTGGCTTCTTTCTCCTCTTCTTCCAAGTCCGTTTTCCCAGCACTCTCCCTCCTCATCTTGTCTCTCAGAGGAAGGTTTGATACAAAGTCATTGGTGGGTTGATTTGAGGAGTAGTCCCTGTTGCTATACTGGCACTTTCCTTCTAGACTCACTCCTCAGTTTACTGTAGATTACTTCTCCTGCATGTCTTCATGCCAGTCACTGAGAATGTCATGGGCTTCCATGCCGTATTTGCATGGATAGTTCCAACGAACTTTCACTGACTCTGCATGGTGGCACATGCCTGTGCATTCTGGGATGAATTTATTAGAAATGTGAAGCCCAGAAAAAATACAATTAAGCTTTGGGCACAAAGCTATAAATCATTGGTACAGTGGGTTTAAAAAATCAAAAATAAAGAACCTTTAGTTATTAAGCATATTTTGTTATGCCTTTATAAGGAGGTTAAGCAACAGATGCTGGAATGGTTGTTAATGGAGGTTTCACTGTGTTAATTTACCTTCTGTCATCTTTGTGATGGTTTGCAAAATACCACATAATTAGTGATTCTTGACTCTGATGCAATACTTGCACTCTTTAAAGGAAAACCAGGGTTTTATAGTCAGTAAAGGAAATGTGGCATGCTGTCTTTTTACACATGCATGTATATATATATGCATATGTATATAATATATATATATATATATAGTCATACAGAGACATACACCCACCACTTTGATTTTAGGTAAGACATCTGTTGTTGAAACTGCTAATTTAATGTGAAATACAAGTACTGCAAGGGAATATATTACAAAATTCAAGGGAATATATTACAAAATTAGCAATTTTTTAATTTGATATATAAATTTTTTAATTTGATATTTGATATAAAGTATTTGATATACTTTAGTTGTCCATACAAGAAGAATGAAATCAATAAAACCCTGAAACAAGAAAACAAAATAAAGCAGCAGAAAGGAAATAGAACCCAAGAGGGGAAAAGAAAGAAAACTGGGAAAGTAGCTGGTTGTGCCTACACTGACATACTGTTAACAAGTATGACATGAGGAAGGGGTGAGCAGTGTTTTAAGTGACGAGGAAGACAGGAGAAAGCATATAGAAAATGTTGGTTTAGTCTCTCTGTATTTCACTTCATAAAAAAGAGCTTTGCTAGCAGGCCAGGGGGTGAAAGGCTAAGAACAAGAGTACAACTTTCCTATGAAATAGCTGATTTTGTCATTGGAAGACTTAACTCCTTGTACCAGTGCCAGCAAATCATTCTAGAAGATCCTACAGCACTGCCCTGGGAAAAAGGAAATAGCAGTTAGAAGAATAGTGATAGATTTTTATATTTTTTGCTGGATATTTGAATTTCATGTTTTTTTCCAAGTAATAACTATTAATTTCAAATTCACCGGATAAGATTTTGTCAATTGAAATTGCATGTTTTGGCAAGCTTGAAGATTAAAACAAATATTCCTGTATTATAGAGGACACTTAGGAGTTAGTGAATGTAAGGATATGTTCTTACTGAGATTTAATTAGAGCTGAACAGTCGTCATGGCATAGCAGCTGGTGAAGTCACAGCCGAATTCGCCTGACAGTTGCTTTTCCACACCTTCAGAGAAACCAATACAATTCACAAACTGCCCCAAAATTGTGAGCACTCAGAATTTTCTTGTGAGCAACTTTTTTCTTTTTTTTGTTTCCTTTTTTTTTTATTTTTTTAATTCAGATTATGGCTTTTAGACTCAAGTAAGAATCTCAGCTCTCCTTTCAAATAAAAAAGTTTACACTTCCTTTCAAGTCAAATAAAAATAATAATGTATACTATTTTCCTTAAAATACAGGTCTCTCTTAAAATGTAGAGATCTCTTAAGCCAATCTTGTGATTTTTATCATGTCTGTGACTCAGAGTTTTCAATTATTTTTTTATTTTATTTCTAATTATTCTAAGTTTTTGCTCTAACAGATTTTGTCTTCCCACAGACTACCTCCCATATGTTCAGGGTAATGGGTTTTCTGCCTCTGCTCAGAAAGGAGAATATTGTGGGATTTGAGTGAGAGATTTTACCTTAAGAAACCACTAGTCCTTGGAGTCTACTTAAATTTGGTTGCCAGGACTACTCCATCCTAAGCAAATAGGATAACAAATTGGAGATCCTTAGAAAATTGAGAACTATAGCCTGCCTACAGAAAGGGAAGACAGATATGTGTGATAATGAAATGTAAACTTTGTAAAAACATTGTGATTGAGAAGTGTTCAAGCTCTCAAGTCTTAAATATGTGTAGGTGGGTGGGTGGGAAGAAGGGAGAGAAGTGAGAAAGTGTGAATTCAGGGATGAGACCAAAAGTTTTAATACCTTTCATAGGGGGGATAGTATGAAAAAAAAAGACTCAGTAAATTTAAATCAAGTGATACATTTGATATTGTCTCCTGCTAGAATTGAGAATTAATCAAAGTATCATAATATTGTGGTTTTAAATTAAGCCCTTAAAAGAACAGTTTCTTCTAGCTGTCACATTCAGAAAAGATGCTCAAACTCTGATGCTTTGCACAAGCATTGATAGGATGAAGTGTTCTAAGACTTGGCCTCTACCTTTGAAGTCTGTTTTTATAAAGCAGTAATTTAGAAATATTCATGTTTGCCGTTTCTGTTCCCTCATAAACCCTTCTCTTCCTTTGCAGTGATGCACTCTGTGCTTGTGTTTCATTTCCAGCAGGGGAATGAAGGTGTAGGGGTCAGGAGACAGTTTGGCTGTGTGCTCATCAGTGGCGGTGGTAGTTCAGGCTGATAAGAACAATATGGCAATTCATCTTCTTTCAGGATTTTGAGATTCCTTGGAGTGGATGCTTAGCAGGGCTCTGCTAGTCAATATTTCTGTTCTTCTGCCTACTTTGTTTATTGAAAGAGCAGCTCTTTGGCTTGTGTTTTGGTAAGCAGAAGTGGTGTTTGTTGGTGAGGAGGCATGTGAAGTGTGTTCTGAGAGAAAGGGGGATAATGTGGCTCAGCCTGAGGTATGGACTCTGTAGCAGGGAGCTCTGCTCTTCTGAGTGTGCTGGAGCACATTGCGAGTGTCATTAATGTCTGTGGAACATCTGTGATAGGGCAATATTACCCTAACAATTAGTTGCTTCCTTAGCAGCAGAGTGCAAAATACAGTCCAATTTTTGACAAGAAGCGTGGAAGTGTTTTCATGCTATTTTTGTAACTGGGAATCGTTTATGTTTGAACGTACAATGAATGTGAATGTTTGAAATAAAGATTTTCTGTTTTCTTTTGGGCCCACCAAAGAAGTATGGCATTGGAAAGAGTTGCTTACCTCAATTTGTGCCTTTTGGAGCACATATATTGAAAATACAGTATTCTGAGTTGCTTTTATATTCCCTGCAAGAAGGAGTGTATAGTAAAGATGACATGATAATTTGAGTGGAAGTTAGTAAGGAAAGACTGAGGGGGTTTGGTCCTGAATGGTGTCGGTCTCCTCTGTCCATCCTTCCTGTCCCCAAGGGTTGATGTCAAGATGTGGATGCACAGGCATAGTGTAGGAAAGGATTTGCCCCTCACTTTGGTGGGAAAGGATTTACCCCTCTACATATTATGAACATTGGGTACTTTTCCTTAGTTATTTATTGTTGCTACAGATATCTAATGATAACTTGGATTAAAAGTGACCATGTGTCCTGTTCTTCCTTCCAGCTGAATGGTGCAAAAAAAATCTGTACCATAAATGGCTACTGAGAATTTCCAAGTTTCATTTGTCTCATGTTTTTTTGACATATTCAAGGCGAAGCTCGACGAGGCCCTGGGCAACTTGGTCTAGTTGGGGGTGTCCCTGCGACTGTGGGGAGGTCGGACTAGATGACCTTTTGGAGGTCCCTTCCGGCCTGGATGATTCTATGATTCTATGACATCTAGACCTGGCTCGTATTCATTAATGAGCACAAGACTGCAACGTATCTTTCTCTCCAACCCTACCCGTCAGATGGTCAGCACTCTGCCTGTCTATCTTTTTAATTCATGAAAAACTGCACTGTAGCTCAAATTGTGATAAGTTCATTTGTTTTGTTTTAATCTAAGATATAACTGAGAAGATTTTTCAGCTGTTTCTTCTCCCTCAGAAATTTTGTAGAAGCAGAGTTAGAATCTGTAACAGGTAGCAAGAGTGAATAGATGGAAAGTACTGTTCAAACTACTTTTAGTTTCTCCAACTTTATTTAAAACAATATTTCAGCTTAAAATGAAACCATCACTGCTTTTGAATTAATACTTTTGGATGGGCAAGTTGTTATGTACTCCAAACTAAAAAAATCGGTTTTCCTCTAAAGTCGTGATTTTTCTGGAGCTTCAGTTCACAGCGAAGCCTGCCCAGCAGGTGGCAGTGCTTGACCGAAATGGAGGTGTAAGCTTGCGCTGTTTGGGTTCAGAATAGACAGCACTTTCTGCAGAAGCCCTGATTCGCTAACAAACATTCATTACTACATCAGCACAGACATGAAAGAAATAAATCTCGGTTGATTTTGCTTTCCTTTTCCAGCAAAGTAGTCAAAGTGGACATCCTAATGAAGTTTAAGGTAATGGCTGAAGATACAACATAAGGTAATGAAACAGAATTTTTGTTTTAAGGAATCCTGATTGAACTGTGTGTTGAAATGGATTTAGAAGATATACCCATCATCATGACAGTCATTATTAAATGTCACTAAGATTGGTTTTGAGTGCCCTTAAGTCTTGATGAAAGAATGTGTCCTTATTTACTACACACCATTAGTGCACGGTAAGACTATATTAATAATAAAAAAAGAGATCCTCTATAAGGAATCTTTAAACAAAGAGAAAAAAAGTACAAAATATTCTGTCTCTAGCTCAAGAGTGTGAATTTCATTTGAATTACCTGCTGGGCAATAAAATGGGGTAAGCAGTTCATGAGAATGGAGAAACTCAAGACTACAGGAGCTTAAATGAAGTTACTGTACATAATGCTCATCAGGTTTGTTACCAATTGCTGTAGAAAATAAATGTTACAAAAAGTAAAGCTATAAAAACTACTGAGGGTAAGAATGAGCCTCTGAAGTGGCATACACGAGACCAAAGATAGAAAATACTGACTTCAAAAGTAGTCAGAAATATTTTGCTGATTAGCTTTGAAAATAGTAATAGCCACGCCTGCAAATTCTGGTGAATTTTCTTTTGATTGTGCTGTTGGAAGTTTAGTGAATACTTGCTCATTTTGTTTTCTTCTGGTTTTGTTTTGGTTTATTTTGTGTTTTTTTTTTTCCTGGTTCACAACTCAAAAAAAGCAGAATTTTAGAGAAAACTGGCAGTCTGCCACCCTGTGGGAGTTTGATACGAGAGTTGTCTCAAAGCAATTGCTGGTATAACTACAGACAAATTTGTGTTGCTGCAGTAGCAAAACTAGGAGTGCAGCAGCCTTTCTTTCTTAAGCAAATTAAACTTGCAGTATGGATGTCCTGAGTTTCTGACTCTTGAAAGGTTTTCAACACATGCAGAATTTTGGTCACAGCAGGCCTGATTGTGGAATAATCAAAAAAATATTCTTAGTCTGAATGCTGTTATTTGTTCACATTGTGTTTACTCACCAGGATGATCATCCTTGCCCAGAGTCATAAATTCACCAGCAAAAATATTTACCAGTAACTAGCTGCAGATTTGGGCTCTTACGTAAGGAGGGCTTGCACACGCCTGCTGCTTCCATCTTTGCCAAATGGCAGTATCTTCATGGGAAAAGTACTCCCGTCTTTTTCTCTTAATGACTCCAGTCCAAGTGAATCAGTGCCATGGACTGCAGACTTGTGGTTGCCCAAGGACTCATTAGCGGAGAGGTGACTGGTAGCATAAGCTAGCCACTTCCCATTAGGGACCGAAGTGGGTGGGTGTAGCCCACAAAATGACGTGGGACTGGATTCAGTTCATCTCCTGGGCATCCTTTGACTTAAAACACTGTGTGTTGCCAACTCAATTTAAAGCAGTCTTTCCACGGTCCTGGAGGAAAGAGCTACTCAAATCTCTGAGATTATTAGCCTTCACTATTGTGTGCAAAAGAGAACAGGTCCTGTGCTCACCCCTATGGGTGCTGGGGTAATTAATCCCATAAATGTGAATCATTCAATTAGGAAATTATTACAACTATTGTTATGCTTTAATATACGTCAAAAGAAAACGGTTGTTTGCGTCTTAGTTGTTTCATGTCTGTTATACCACCTTTTTAGGCAGTGAATCTCATATTTGAGAGTATTTAGTTGTGCAAAAAACATGGTAGCGTTCAGCTGGGCAGGGGCAGAGATATTGGAATCCAGTCCTGTGTTCAGCAGTTGCCTTTGCTCCTCAGGGCTGGGAAGCACTGGAGGGGCTGCTGCAGGGCTTTGCAACACAGCCTCATGGGGGGATTTCTGCTCAAAGGCTTGGCACAGAGCTGGGTTTCAGAATCCGAAATTTGAGGGATGGTGCACTGTTATGTACTGCTCTGCTTTCAGAGCTGAGTGTAACCCAAGTGTAAAGCAGACCTTTTTAGTTTGATTCTGGGGTTCGTTCACTAAAAATTCAGATTACATTTGTTTCATAAATAATGAGGAAGGTGTGAGCAATTGTAGGATTTTGTATTCTAGTAATGCACAGTTAGACTAAAATGGATGTATCACTCGTGCAGATTTTTTTTTACTTTATTTCAGCTCCTGACTGTAGATGCACTCTAAGCAAAGAAAGTGTTTGCACAGCTGCCTACAAAAATCCAAACCCAGCAGACACTGCTTCCATGAAAGTTATTGTGAAGTACCCTGGTTGTGTTTCTTTGATGGCTTCCCCTTTGTCACACTTCCATGAGAATTGTGGCATGCTTTATGTTACAGATCCCTACAAACCTTACCTGACTTTTACTTTTCTGGACTGTTCCCGTGTAAGAATTTTTAAAGCCCATACTCCCAAGGGCAGCCTCACCTGGGGAAGTTGGGGATAATGCTTCCCATCTAGTGTATTAGTTGTGATGCCAGTTTAGTAAGCAGAAACACTAATTTCAGGACATTCTGGACCTTCCTTTTTGAAGGTAAGTAGATAAAATGTGGTGGTTAGATAAAATGTGGGTAGATAAAATGTGTGTTTCTGAAGCTCACTCTTCCATAATAACAGACAAATGAATGTGTTCTGCTGAGCGCAGTGCATGAAATCCTTTCTTCCTTGGGGGGAATTGCACTGGATATACCACCCAGCTCTCTGATACGGTGGGAATCTTATTTAAAATCAGAGGAGACTGTCATGAAGCCAGTGGAAACTGAGCATACATATATGCATCCATGTGTGTAAGGAAGAAAGTAATCCCATAGTAATATTGATTAATTCAACTTAAAATAGGAAAGCAGTATACAAAGCACTAGCAATAGCTATTCGTTTAATCCTTGTTGTCAGTGTTTAATTTCCTCATGGGTTTTTGCTAACTCTGCAGTAAATACATAGAGACTGTTTGTACTGTTGCTGTTAATATGCTGCTTTTCTAGTGGATCTAAAACAATTTCTGAGTTAGGCCCATGGCAGGGGGGGTGGAATTTGATGATCTTTAAGATCCCTTCCAACTCTAACGATTCTATGATTCTGTCATGCATAACACCCATCAATCAGCACAAGCATACATCTGATTTTATAAGAATCAAGTATTTCCCCTGCTTTCATCCAGCTCCTGTGTTTGAGTGCTGCCTGGCCCTGTTGGCCTTTCAAAGAGGGTTTGCTACCTTAAAACAAGTAAAGCCAGAAAGATGACCCAGGATCTGTATTTCTCTGTGATGGGAAGCAGTTTTTTAGCCAATCTGATATATGTTTGTTTCTACAGAAGAGGGCAGCAAAAGCCATATAGTCTTTACTGCATCTGTGAAGATTCTAGACCAAGTTACCTGTGAAGAACAGGTTTTCTAGTCAATCTGCTCAGAGAAACAGGGCACACATTGCTGTCATAAGTGTCACCATAAAAGCCTAAGTTTCAGTTGCATGAAAACAAATTGAAACATCCAAGACTGTTGTACACCTATTATTTGGTATCTTGATTTAAATGGGGCCTCCACTGTTCCCGTGACATGAGGGTAATGACAGAATTGGAAGAGACTGTGGATCTCCATAATAGAGGTGAAAGGATCTCAGAGCCAAAGATCCATGAAAAATCTTTTTATGCTACACTCATTTGATCTAGTTCAGCATTGGTGAGGCCATGAAAGTATTGCTGCAAGGGTGTGAAACGCTTGTGGGTGTTCCTTTGGAAAAAAATACTCAGACTTGCCTGTACCATCACTGCTGTTCTCTGCAAAGGCCACTCTGATGGAATGTGGATGCATATGTGTGTGTGTGTATATATAAATATGTATGTATATCTCTAATATGATATTCTGGCACTTGTGGAAATAATTTCTTCTCCCATTATCCCATATTCTTCAGAGTCTTGTCCCTGGGTGGTGCTGAAGATTTAAGGTTTGACATTAGGACGTAAAGTCTCATGATGTACTTGGTCTGGTTTAGCTACAAGCTGTGACTGTAGGGCTGGTTCTGTCTCTCCCAATGTCTCTGCAGACAGGCACGGCTTGGATGCTTCTCCCTCTCTCCCACGTCTTCTTGTCTAGTCTATTCATAGAATCATAGTATCATCCAGGCCAGAAGGGACCTCCAAAGATCATTTAGTCCGACCTCCCTGCAGTCGCAGAGACATCCCCAATTAGCCCAGGTTGCCCAGGGCCTCATTGAGCCTCACCTTGAATATCTCCAGGGAAGAGGCCTCAACCACCTCCCTGGGCAACCTGTTCCAGTGTTCCACCACCCTCATAGTGAAGAATTTGTTTCTAATAGCCTATCTAAATCTGCTTTTCTCCAACTTAAAGCCATTGCCCCTTGTCTTATCACTGCAGGCCTTTATAAATAGACCTTCCCCAGCCTTCCCGTAGGCCCCCTTTAGGTACTGAAAGTCTGCAATCAGGTCTTCTTGGAGCCTCCTCTTCTCCAGGCTGAACAACCCCATCTCCCTCAGCCTATCCTCGTAGTAGAGGTGTGCCAGCCCCCTGATCATTTCCGTGACCCTCCTCTGGACCCGCTCCATCAGGTCCTTCCTATATTGAGGGCTCCAGACCTGCAGACAGTACTCCAGATGGGGTCTCACCAGAGCAGAATAAAGCGGCAGAATCACCTCTCTGGATCTGCTGGCAACACATCTTTTGATGCAGCCCAGGGTGTGACTGGCCTTCTGGGTTGCAAGTGCGCACTGCCTGCTCATGTCTAGTCTTTCATCCATGAGCACTCACAAGTCCTTTTCTGCAGTGCTGGTTTCTAATACCTCATCCTCTAGTTTGTATTGATAGCGAGGGTTGTTCCAACCCAGGTGCAGAACCCTGCATGTGCTCTTGTTGAACCTCATGAGGTTCATCTGGGCCCATCTCTCTAGCCTATCCAGGTCCCTCTGGATAACATCCCGTCCCTCTGGTGTAACGAAAACACCACATAGCTTGGTCTCAAGAATCAAGAATTGTGTTCAGAATCTCCTCTATAGGACAAGCACAGAGGGGAACAAGCTTGAGAGGGTTTCTATATTTTGTGTATTCAGTATATATACTGAATATGTATTTCAGTAAATTTCTATATTTCTATATTACAGTTTCTATATTAAGTGGAGGATCCTCAAAGGTGAAAATTCAAACAACGTGATAGCCCGGCACCTTATAAATGAAGTATTGCCTTATAATGTCTGCAGCTGTAAATTATTCCAATTTTCTCACCTCACAGTCACACATCTTGCTTAGAGGCATTTAAAATGCCTTAGAGAATTCAGTATAAATAGAAAAATTAGAAGGCTGATAAATTTCTACTGAGGAGTTTATCGGTAACATGGATTCAGTCTCAAAGATCTTTTCATTCCAAGCTGGTTTTTATGGCCTTTCAGATGTTGTCAGAAATAGCCTTCTGCTAGTGCCAGGTCTTTTACACTCAATTCATTTTCTTTATCTAAACAGCAAAAAAGTAAACTAAAATATCTCTGGATGCTATTTCTAGATGGTTTGGTTTTTTTCTGTCATAAGCTAATCACCAGTGGCTGTACTGTGTGACATTTTTGCTATTAATTCAGGAGAATTTAGAGCGCCTTACTTTGTAAACAATGGAGTTGATTGTTAACAGTTTGTACTACTTCATCTTTGTTGTTAACAGAATGAGAAGTTAAAAAGAATTAATGACTTTGTTGGTAGCTGGAGATGACAAATTTAATGTTGCTGCTTTAGCCTGTAATGTTATTACACTGGCTATAGTAGATAAGATTAAGGAATTTACATCAACTGGTGCAGAATATGCAATTTGAGTCTTGCAGCACCAAGAATATTTAAAACCTTCATCAGTACTTAGCATGATAGTATTTTGTAATTTGGCTAGTGATGTTTTTCTCTGTAAAAGTTGGGACTTTGTGTTCATCTCATGAGTACAAACTAGTTTTATGAACCTAACCCTGGGAAAGTGCAGTAGCTGTTCTAATGAGTCTAACAGATTTGAAAAACATTATAAGATGTTGCATTACGTATGAGGTCTTCTAGTGATGAGGGAATGAACATTTAAAAATAGTTTCATTTGTCATCTAATTTACAAAAAATAAAAAAAAAAAAAAAGCCCACAGAAATTACATCGTGACATAAATCTTGCACTGAAGCAATGGCTCATGGTAAATATTACCTAATGGGAGGTGTGGGATTTTGAGACATTACAGAAGGGCAGGCAAGCATTTGGTTGTGAAAGAGTTCTTGTTTCACCTTGAGTGGGCAAAAAATCAGGCATTTTCATTAAAGCATGATGTTCAGGAGACCCAGAGAATTTGAGCTCAAATGAGAGATCCAGGAGTAGGAGGCCCTTTCTTCTCGATTAGATCTCTAATGATCACCGTATTCAGGCACAGAACAGAGTGATGAATAGAAGGGCTCCTGATTAAAACAGCAAAGATGGTTCTTGGACTAGAAGATCTGTGCTGTGGAAGAATAAAATGGCTCTGTTTTGTTTAAATAATCAGAGTAAAGGGGATAACATTCTGATATATGCCAAGGGATAGATAATTCATTAAAAAGTAAAGACTAATAATAAAGTATGAGAAAAAAATGGAGGTTGAATTGGAGATTGTGGAAGCCTCTGAAAGTGCCTCATACAATGCTATTCTGAAAAATTCCCTTTTCTAGGAGGATATGCAGCACAGAAAGAGAAATAGAATAATTGCTATGTAATAAGCTTGTGTTCTTTATTTCTAAATTGTTTGTGCTTTCTTTTTTAATATGCTTTTAGAGCTCAATCTTTTTAGGCAGCCTCTCTGGTGTCTGGGCAGGAAAATCCTCCACTGACAAGTGTTTACTCTCTGTTTTTTTAGGAGTTTAGCCATCACTGGAAAAGGGAATGGGGAAGGGTATGATGGCTCAGTGTCTCTGCAGAGGAAAGGCTGCACACAAGACATGTGGTTTTTAAGCCTGTATTTAACAAAGTTCTTTGCTCCAGGTTACAGCAGTCAGGGAAAGAAAGCCCTGTACCAGAGTGTTTCCTGCAGACGTCTTCTACTGCCCTGTTAGGTTTGAACTGCTGGGGTAGCTGTGCTTTCATGATCCCCAATAAAAGAAGGCAGATCAGTGATGAAGAAACCCTGTAGCTTGTGATAGAATTAACCATGTGGTAAGTTCTGATATTAGGTCACCTGTGATGACTCCATCACATGCTAATTGACCATAAATGCTTGGGTTTGTTCCTGGTAATTCTTTTGCCATATATCACAACTGACAAGTTTGAGTAGTGGAGACAGCGATTTGCAGTAAAGATACACAGTGAAGACTGAGACATATTGTACTGGTGGAAACAATATGATACAGAAAAATATAAATGGCCATGTTGTACCATTGTGCACAGAAGAAAATGTTCAGAAATCAATTTTGTTGTGAGCTCAATAGACTAAATAATAGACTGAAGAAGGTAGCACTTTTTTTATATGGACAGTATATTTTCCCCTTCAAGAGGCTGGGCTGTGACTTTGAATGAAGAACTGCGTTAATTGTGTCCTGCCTGTCATATTGTGGAAAAAAATATTTTTATGAAATGAATCAAGTTTCAGTTAAGATTTCTGTGGATTGTCAGATCACACAGTGAATAACTGGAAGGAGCAATCCATGCTTCCACTGAAAATTACATGTCATCAGATGGAGTGATTAACAACAAAATTTTTAACTGGCCTGATACAAAAATAAACTCAGGAACCTGTTAAAACGTGTTAAAGCCATGCTGTTTGAGAGACATTAAAATATGCTGCTGTTCAAATCTACAGGCTCCTGGTAATGGAGATTATCATTAAACTAATAAAGTCATTCAACAGGTAGCACTACTGGAAGTCATACATTTGCTGTGTTTTATCACTTACTTTGGGGTGATGGTCTGCTGCTTTTAAGACAATTTCTGTATGAATAGCTTAAGGAAACATAACTGGTTTAGGTGAGAGTGAAAGACTGGCTGGGTCAAGTGCCAAAAGTATAACTTAACAGTGCAGGAGAAATTAAGAACACAATTTAAATGCAAATCAGTAGTCATCTGCCAGAACCTTTATGTGCGTAGGGTAATTCCAGTGAAGGAGTTATTTGAGGCTGCTGCGTGTATATATATGTGTGTATATGTTACCTTCCCTGAAGTAAATGATGCTGGCTGTTTATAAATGCTGTCAGTCCATAATTTCTGTGCTCTGGAGGGTGATACTCTTCAAAATGATGAACAAACTTCTGCCCTGTTGTACTCAGCTGGCACTGTAGTTCTTTTGGAGCATCCAGTCTTGCTATTGATGGGATCAGTAATTAGTTCACTGTTCAGATGTGCCCAGAAATCAGTGTTCAGATGGAACTGAATCCTTGGCACATTATGTTATTTGTATAGAAATCAGGCTGCAAGAGCTGCGCTCAATTGACAAGTGCAAATTGGAGCGTTTGAGTATGGAGTGCTGTGGAAAGAGGAGACACAAGCAATGCTTTGCAGGGCTGGACCCCATGTATATGCTGGATGCGTGCTTTCAACTTCATTAAAGACTGTTGCTGCTCTGTGTTGAAGTGTTAAAGGATGCAGACTGAAGAAAACCTGTTGTGTGTTAACAAATAATTTTCATGATTTTCCTCTTGATTTTGCTGCCAGTTGAAAGTAGGAGCAATTTTAATGCTCTGTTCGTTTACCTGAAATAAAAATACTTTGGTACAGTAGGACACTGTGGAATTGTATGTAGATGCTGTGTAATTTGAGGAAAATATTTCAGGTCTTTTTTATACATTTGAAACCTTTTTAGTGATTGCACCTTCATTCATTGCCCTTGCCAAAGTGGAGTAAGTAGTATATGTTCATAGTCGTCAACAATGGGCAGCTAAATGATACTTGAATTGGGGTGTATTTGTTTAGTTAACTTCACTGGTGCTGACAGCTCATCTCACACCCTTCTCAAATGCCTTCTCTCGAGATCCTGACCCTGAGAGCATTCCTTCCTTTCTGCAGGGGTGCTCCCAGAGGTGATATACAGGTATACATGTATTCTCTACACAGTGTGGACAGAAATAGGATGTAACAGGAATTTCAAACTATTGTAAGTTCTGTAAATCAGAACCAAAAATAAATAACCCAAAGAATTCTTTCCCATCCCCCCTCAGTAAAAATAAAAATTGATAAAATTAAACATGTAATAAACATCTATACAATAGGCTTGCACATTTTTCATACTACAAATTAAAAATTCAAGCAGAGCATGACTGTATTTCCTAAGTACAATAAATGAAATGAAACCTAGGTTCTATTTCAAAGCAAACTCATGTTAAGAATTTTTTAGACTTTGTTCTGAAATGACTGAGTTATGAGTTGTTGTAAGTTAGAGATAACAAGAAAAATTCTTGCAGTTTGTGGCTTGGTATTTGGGAAATATTAATGAATATTATTAGGAAACTTGTTGGTTAATGGTTCTTTGAAATTGTTTCTAAATGTTTAAATGTCACGTTTGTTTTCAAGGCTCACGTTGGCTTTGAAAATAAACAGTAAGTACTGAAGTTAAGCAAAGTCATTTATTGAAAGGTGAATTATGCCAGAGTTTGTTTAAAGCTTGCCTCATTCAAATAGTGTTTAAATAGAAAGACTGAATTTAGAGGAATAGCATCTCACTAATTAATAATTAGCTGGTGTTTTGAGCACAATTCAATATGTGCAATGGACTTAGTGCTGAAAAATTGAAAAGCCTCTTTTTGACTCTTTGTAGTTTCCTGTTTTCATTTCCTCTCATAAACCAATAATCAGTTGTTGATTTTTGTTGGGATGAGTGTTGCGGGAGGTTTAATCTCTCTATATGATGAAGTTACCATTCAGCTTTGCAGAAACAGAGTCTTACTCTAAGCATGTTCCACAGTGTCCAAGAGACAGCTTCACTGTAACATTTATTGTGTTATGTAGCCAAGATTATTCTATTTAAATTAAATTTGTGTTATGTGATGTCCAGTAGTGTATTTAGCTCACCTGGTGCTGCATCAAAAATAAAATCTAGGAGCTCATAGTGTTTCCAGTAAAATTCAACAATAACGTTGCCCTTAAATTCATGGGCATCAGAGTCGGGAGTTTTAAAATTTATTTTTTTTACGTGGTAACTCATAGTTTATCAGAGACGTTTAAGCTGTCTGCTGTTACGAATGGGTTGCTTTTCTCCAGAGGCAGATGTGGATCTTTGAATGTGAGACCTTCCCTCTGTAATGCGTGGCTGTTGTAGACTTCTCCCAGGGTAATACAGATGTTTTCCTGCACCCGTTAGAGTAATGTGGTCCAGCTGATGCTTCAGCATAAACAGCATTGTAAAACTTAAGCCATCTCCAGACATATTCAAAGCTTTCAAGAACTAATTTTCACATTCCAATGGAATTTCAGAACAAATTTGGAAAGAAAAAACAGTGATGAATAGTATTTCTTTGTTAGCTTTGTGATACAGTGTATTGAACTTCTGCCTTTGTTACTGGCAAAACTATTTGATAACAGTATCCTAAATATGCACCTCCTATAATAAAACAATAGACTTCACATTTATATTTACTATGTATTTACTACATATGTATTTACTTATTTTTACATATGTATTTACTACAAGAAAGCAGCATAAAACAGTAATGCAAATGCTTCCTTGTTACCTTCTTACCAGTTGCGTCTTCATACAGAATTAATTATTGAGTAGTATTTTATGATGCCCTTTCAATATAAATACTTGTTTTGATTTCTACTATCTGTTTTCCATAACACCTAAGATACTATTAAAAAATATGTTGTCAAAGACAGTGGTTTTGGTTGGTTATTATGAACTTTGGTTCTTCCCCTACTGAAACCAATGGTATAGGTCTTCTGTACCTCAGTGGGGAAAGGATTTTCTAAAAGCAGTAATGAATTGGTTTAATATGTAGTGTATACATTGCTTTCACTGATGAGGTAGGTTTAGTTCAGTATCATAGTGCTGTGTCAGATGTTGAAAATGGAAAAAGATTGTTTTGCTTTGTCTTTTTAACACTTCAGAAAATGTTCTGGTTTTGAATTGTGGAACAGATTTTTTTTTTCTCAAATATAATAAAAGTGGGAAAGGTGCTCTAAGCTGTGGCTTGAGCAAGGAAGGTGCAGAGAGAGACTGGGACCGTCTCCCTTGTCCAGCTTCAGAGTGTTAAGAGCAGTTCCCTTTTATCAACAGATGGGGCTTTTTTTAAATTCCCATTTACTCCAAAGCAGATAGGTGCTGCCTAAGGCATACGGCTGGCAGGTTCCTAGAAATAATGCCTGCTTGTTACAGCTGGGATGCCTGATCTTTGAATTCAGTTCTTTTTTATCACAGCAATCTGAGTACATAATAATAACTCAAAAACCCCCTGTCAGATTAATCACATTATCTCAAGTTATGGTCTAGAAAAAACGGAAGTGATTAGGAAGTCAGGCACTTGGTGGCAACAGTCTTCAGTACCTCTTGACACTTTCTTTTAAAACAATATAAAGTTTCTAAGCATAGTATTCTAAATAAACCCATTTTTCCTAAATGAACTAAAAGGATACAGGTTAAAGTGAGTGGTTATTAGAGTGTTATTCACATTGAAATGAATTTCCATCAGCATTCTTGACTTTAATGAGAGCAAAGGTTGCATCTTTTTAGGGGTTCTTTTTAATGTTAGTAACTTATTGTGAAAGATGTATTTCAGTATACTTTAGTATACACTTTAGTGTTGAAAGTCACATTATATATGCTTTTTATCAGAAAATACTGCGTGATGGAATGTTAAGGATGTGAGGATGTGAAGGGAAAGAGAATTATGTATGTGTAATTCAATTAGTATAGATGTGTTTTCTGTGTATTTTCAAGACACTAAAGACCATACAAGAAGCTTTTATGTAGCTACTAATTACAAATACATATATCCTTGACTTTATGTCTCCCTTTTTTCTTGCAGGGCTAAGGCTTTTCGTGGAAAAAAGGTCCATGGAGAATATGACATAAAGGTTGAACAGGTAAATAAATGACTTATTTTGAAAGTTATTTTTCTATTTGTGTATTTATAAAAATACATATATACCTATAAATGCATACCTCCCTGGTGGGATTTAAAAGATGAGTAGACGTGGCACTTAAGGAACTGTGGTTTAGTGGTGGACTTGGCAATGTCAGGTTAATTGTTGGACTTGATGATTTTCTGGTCTTTTCCAACCTAAATGATTCTGTGATTCTATATGCACGTATGTGTAGGTAGATATGTAGTCCTTTGTACTTCAGCAAACCCTCACAAGTTAAGTAGAATATGCAAAGATTTAATTATTTTTCAGTCTAATGTGGCTTTTTTAGAGGATTCAGACTGTAATGTGTACAGCATTAAAAGCATGGCATATTCAAATGTAGAATGAACAGAATTAGAGAATTAGAGACTGAATTTCCCAGACACTCCGTGAATTACACGTTGCATTTCTCTATCACTAATTCCTTCACTTAAGAATATAAATATACTCTGGCGTGTGGGGTTTAAAAAAACCCACAACACTAACTAAATATGGAGATACAGCTTAGGGTGCATTAGAATTATGTTCGTTTTATTTGAGCTAGATATCTGAAAGTAGGGAAGTAAAGAAGTCTTTTCAATCTTGAATTCTGTGAATAGATGCTACTGGAAAAAGCTTCAGTACTTAAACTGAGTTGTTTTGCCATTGCAATTTCAAAGAGCGAGGGAAAACTATTACTAGCTGTGTGGATTCAGCTTACCTAAATTAACTATAATAGTGCAACATCTAGCTCTGCTCCATTCTTTATACCACTGAATATCTGCTCATAATATTGGCTTGGAAAGATGGAAAGCTTTTCCAGGGATCTTCAAGAGTATTGAGGGAGAGATGGGAAAAAGAAGAGAGTATTTTTGTCCAAAAATACTATTCACACCTAGATGAAACCATGTGGTTGTCATTAGACATAGCATCTCTTTAATATTAATGAAACCTGCGTGTAAGCCTAGAATTTCCTTCAGATGTTCTCTTGTAGGTCCAGAGCCACGTTTAATCAGTAAAAGATTGAATCTTTCTGAAGCAACCAATCACTTTATAACTGGTCAACTCTGTGACAAGTGTATACGGAGTAACTAAGAACTACTTTAGTGTTCTTTTGCCAATACCAGAGCGCTTTATTTTATTTTTATATAGCAACCTATCGCATACAATATTTTCTATTACGTACTGAGCTTTTAAACTACAAAATCTATGTTATGACTCCTTTAAATGTTTATTATGATTTACTAATTGGAGAGATGAGTTGTCAGTCTCAGGTAGATTTTAAATGATTCTTTCATACTGTCAGCACCTAGACAAATATTTCAGTCTATTGCCATTTGAACTGTTTCTGCAATGATCTTAAAGCTGCCGCTTGCATTTAGAACATTGTATCACTGATCCAGGAAAGTATATAAGCATATGGCTTTTAATGAAGAGACCTCTGTGCTTGAATCAAGCACATACTTAAGCACTTAAGCTGGGACAGTGGTCAGAGCAGTCAATGCTTGCCTTAACTGTACACTAAATTCTGAAAGCCCTAAGACGGAGTTTGCTTCAGAAGACTTTCAGCAATACCATTTTTCAAGCGGAGACTAATGAGAATTCTGACACTCTCTATTCTGTATTAGTGTCCGGGATAGCAAAGACGCTTTTATTTATCCACTGGAAGACAGTTGGCTGCATTTCAATTATTCTGCTGTGTAATGTTATTGTAAAGTGCCTTGAGAGTCTAAGCTGATGAAAGACTGTGGATAAATGAAAAACATCCTGTCCTTTCAAGTAACTGGAGATTCAGAGTATGGGAGTGATTCCTTTTAAATTTCACGTTTCCAGTGTGAGAAGATACTTTGAAAAAGGTCTTTATTTGTGAATTTTGGAAGTCAGTTCTTTATTAGCACCAGATCTTTGAAAAAGAAGAATAAATATACATAAAAGAAATAGAAAAGGGTAAAGTATATGAAGAGATATACTCTATAAGAAAATGTTGTGTTTATCATGGTTATTTTAACATTGCTTTTGCACGTTTTTCTTCCAACTTTATGTAAATGTTTATTGAGTCTGTATTAATATCTGTAAAACGCCACGCAAAGCAAAGATATAATCTCTATACTTCTGTGCAGACATCAGTGAGGAATACATTTGCTATTGCTCTGCAGTCCTTTTTCATAAAGTTACTTTACTTTTTGCTTTCTTTGTGTTAGAATTTATACAAATATCATGTGTCATACGTGGCAACAACTGTTGCATTAATATCCCCTTAACGCTTATTACATTCCAAATGTTTGTTGTCAGCAGTTCAGATACTTAAAATAAGGGGGTTAGAAAGATAAAGGTAAAATAAATTAGACTGACTAATGTGGGCCTTCTTTTCACAGGCAGAATTTTCAGAAATCAACTTGATAGCCCATGCTGATGGCAATTACGCAGTTGATATCCAAGTATTTCGAAATGGCACTAAAGTTGTCAGGTAAGAAAAACTGAACAGAATAACAGCAAAGAGCACTAAACGGCATATATGCATGGGAAAGGAATGGAATGATTTTTGTTCTATATTTGCAACAGGGACATCAGTCGTTGTCATGAAAAGTAGGAAATAAACTATCTAATCAGTGCACAAAGTCTGTTGGTAACAGGAGGGAAATCTCTTGACATTTTCATCACTTGAAAGATGGATTTGATTAAGATGGGAATGAAGAATAGGTGACATAGAGAGTACATGGTTGGGAGTTAGGGTTATCGATTTGGGTCTTATTTTCTTCAGAAATAAGACAGCTGTGCTGACTCTGTGCAGGGCAGTCATTTCCAGATGACCAGCATTTATTTCCAATGTTGAATCTTTTCTGTTGAAACAGGCCAAGTCAGAGCACTTTTCTCAGGATAGTTACTGGTATATCACTATCTGTTTAAAAGATATTTTATTTAAAAGCCTGAGATTTCCCAGTATTTTTTTTTCCCCAAAAAAAATTCATTCCAGCTGAAGACAGGATAATTTTACCATTTTTTTTTTTTCAGTGAGGATGTTAACAGCCCTGTAAACATAAGGGGAGAACACAGGGTTATGTCTGGGCAAAACAAAAACTTGAGTAAGAATTAGCAAAGTTATTTCAGTCAGCCCTATATTGTATCCAGCTTGTGCTATCTAATTACTGCTGTTTAGGTCAGTGCAGTTAAGAATGAGTTAAGCATTGCAGTTGTTTGGCTGAACAATTGCATTCAGAAAGGCAAGATCAAGCCACTAACAGTGACCTGGTGGTTTTCTGCTTATGTTTGTCTTTAGGCAAGAGTAAGAGTTTGGGGAGCTGGACAGCAGGCAGCACATCATATATCTTCATGGTTTTGCAGGACAGCTGTCCAAATAAAAGATTTGAAAATTACTACTCTGTCATATTAAAAAAAAAAAAAATTAGGAAAAAAAATATTGATAATAAGTGCACTTTGTACTTTTAGACTTACAACTGTTTAATCTCTTGTGTGTTCTAAAAACACTGCAGCTTAATACAACAACCACTTGTGCCAAATCCACAAGATTATTTCCCTAGAACAGGAAGAGACTTGATTATTTTGTTTGTTTGTTTGTTTCTTGGTTTTCTTTTTCCCATAGAGGTTTTGGAGGCAGGAAATCTTGTTCACTGCTCCTTAGTGGCTTTTCTTGTAGAGAATTTTCCAAACAGAACTAAAATCTTGAGGCCAAGTTAGCATCAAAACATGTCAATACTTCATGTGAGTTGAGAACCTCCATAAAATAGCATCGGCAAAGGTGTAAATTTGCAGCTTATGAGAAAGCTTTGTAAAGCTGTTTATGTTAAGAAACAGAGAAGTCTTGTGTCATCAGAAAACTCTGATAATGAGATGACAAAGGATTTTATGATATTATGATTTTTATGGGTAATTTATTCAACCCAATAGAACTACCTGAAGATCATAAATTTCACTGAAAGTTGGAGGAATTACCTGGTTATGTGTACATGCTTTCTGGTGTGGGAAGGACATGCAGACAGGATGGGATAGCAGTTCTCTGTTTCTGTGATAACTCCTCTGGAGATACAGAATATTTCTGGAAAATGGAATATTTCTCGTAAACATTCTGTATCTTCTGAGAAGTGCTACTTTTTATGTTGCTTTAAGCCTAGTTGGTTTGTGAAGTTTATTGCCTAGGAGCTTCAAATAAGCTTCTTGTGTCACTAATGAATGAGAGAGAATGTATTCTTTAGGTCAGAACTTTCACTTGAAACCCAGAATTAAATTTAGGTCAGACAGTAGGATGTGAGACATGTTCTGTCTGTCTTGGCTATCAAGAAAGGTGGGGGAAACTGCTGGTCCTATTAGTATCTATGTTCATATTGAATACAGACTATGAGCATATTACTAGAAGGGGAATACTGAGATGAAAAGTCTTCTGTGTTACTAATGTGAGGTCCCAAGTGACCTTGTATCTTAGATTTCTGTGTGAAATATTAGTTAGTAAAATCATAGAAATTTCAGTAACAGCATTTTGGTGCCTTAGTTTTGGAGGAAAACACCTCTGTATGAGGCACCTGCTTGTTTCATTTTTGTGAATGAAAATCAAATAATGAAAAATTATATCTCCTGTTACATAATGCTGAAATTTTTGGATCTTACAAATGCTTGAGTGGGGATTAAAAATTTTCTCATGATCTTCTTTTGTATACACAGTCATTCTGTCCAGCAGTAATTACAGAACTGGAACGATTATGTAAATGTATCTCATCCCTTGGGGGAGTTTTTGCAAAGCAAACTATATCATCTTATTTTTTTCTTTTTCTAAAATGCGTTCCCCCAATTCCCCAATTCTGTCCTTAAATCAGTATTTTAAAGGACGCTTTCTGTTCTTCACTTTTATTTAAAAGCAGAGTGCTGTCTTTGAGATGATGTTTAATCCCCTTGGCACTATCATAAATAGTAGAGGGGGTCTCTTTCTTTCACTGAGTAGTCTGCATTTTTGATTAAGGCGTCATTACTCCTTTAAGTGTTATAGTCCTCTTGTACCAGTAAATGGAATTGCCTTGTTTCAGACACTTGGCACATCACCATGAAACCTGGATCACAGATTCTCAGAACTATGCTACAAATAATTTTTTCAAGATTTGTTAAAGGCAAGCATATTTTACAAGTTCTGGTCATCAGTCAAGACTCTTGACAGCAATTATTTATAATGTTGCTTTTGCCAAATCATGCATTACCTTTAGAAGCCAATTTAAGAGTCCAGGTAATACACTTTAAGTGCCGCATTCAGGCTGGAATCTCACAAGTGCTTAAGCAATTTTAAAATTAATCTTAGTTTGTTTTGTTCTGTTTTACTAGAGTAAGATTTCTGAATCATTTTGTAATCTTCTTGTTTTTCACTCCAGTATACAGCTGATATTTATTCAAGGCATGTAAATAATCATGCTAATTTACTATGCTAATGTAGTTTGCACTGCAGTTATACCTCTTTCAGGAGGTTGAGAGCTTCATGCTAGTCAGTGGGTTTTCCTCCTGTAAAATTTGAATACAGAAGAGAATCTTTAAATTGTGCAGTTTGGTAGCGAGTTGCCTTTGTACTCGTGGCTCTGTCCTGTTGCCTTGTCTTCTGTTGTCCATAACCTTCCTCAGAACCTAAACATCAGGGTTTGAGTAAAATGCAGATGGTGTCAGACTGTTCTTGAAGATGTATGGTGACAGGATGAGATGCCACAGAGGTTGCAACAGGAGAAAACCTGATTAGAGATGAGAGAAAGAGGAAGGAATAAAAGTGTAGTTGTAACATCTTGATCAAAAGTCAGATTGTTATTATCTCTGATTATTGTATTATTTGGCCAGCAGTGGGGTTGCTTCATCTCTTACTGTCCTTAAAACAGTCTGACAATAGTTGTGGAAAAAAATCATTCCCAAGAAGCTTAAGTCTCTGGCAGACATATTTGTATGCTTTTTTTTTTTTTTTTTTTTTTTT
>VZRU01019365.1:178829-196657 GCA_013398155.1 Pedionomus torquatus
TTTTTTTTTTTAATTCTCATTGCGCAGAAGCTGGTGTACATAAAATAAGAATATACTCAGAGTCTCTATATATGATTTACTTTGATAGTGGTGAGGCACTGAAACAGGTTGCCCAGAGAAGTTGTGGATGCTCCATCCCTGGAGATGTTTAAGGCCAGGCTGGATGTGAGGCACGGAACATAAACATTGTATTAGATGGGGCTTTGAGTAACCTGGTCTAGTGGGAGGTGTCCCTGCCCATGGCATGGGGGTTGGAACTTGTTGATCTTTAAGGTCCCTTCCAACTCTAACGATTCTATGATTCTATGATTTATTCTTCAGTGGGAAAACAACCTGAAAAGCCATAGTGATTTATCTCTTTACATAATGGAACCACATTATTGACTGGGTGCTGATCTTTTCTGTACAATGGTTAAGAAGTAATATAGAACAGTTTTTCATAAAGCCATCGTAATTCTTCCAGTCTTGTAGCATTTACCTTTATTTTGAGCATTCTTTTAGTACTTCTCTATCCATCAGGTAGACATTTTTCCCTTTTTAAGATTTTGCTGCTGAAGAAAAAACAATTTGATCGTTGCCTTTTAGCAATGTATCTTTCTCTTGCTAGGTCATTCAGGCCTGATTTTGTCCTGGTTCGACAACATTCATTCAGTATGGCAGAAAATGAAGATTTCCGTAACTTGATCATTGGAATGCAGTACGCAGGCATCCCTAGCGTCAACTCCCTGGAATCAGTCTATAACTTCTGTGACAAACCCTGGGTGGTAAGTGTTGGACCAAAAAGTTCTCATGATGCAGAAAGAGTTAGTGACTTTTTCTTTGGTTTGCTTGTTTAGTTCCTTTTCATGAATATTGAGTATCAAACAGCACAGTTACTTAGCAGAACAGTGAAGCAATAGTGAAAAGAGTAAAAAGTAAACTGAAGGTATTTAAATATTTTTTTCAAAGAGCTAGTGTAAGCAGTGTGGAGACAGAGAGAAAAAATATTTGTTGTACAAATAATGAAATAAGAGAGGAAACTAACGGAAAGCCTGTCTGCTGCTAACATTCTTCTTCAAGCTAGGAAAGTGTGTTTATTCACAATTTGTCTTGGAAGAGCAAGCTGAGAATGTTTTTCATGTTTGTGGTTTTGAACATAATTTAAACAGACTTTTAGCCAGTGTTTTCCTCATGCCTGTGAAATTTTTGAGGCTATGCTTTAGCAAGGAGATCTGAAGCTCTTCGCTTCCTCGTCTGAAAGCCCTTTTCATAATCTTGTTCAGATGGGGTAGGAGAGAGGCTTTTCAGTTACACCTAGAGTAATGTGGTGTGCTGGAGAATCACTGATATTTGCTAGTGGAACCAATTCAGTTTTTCATTATGTGCTTTGTAGCGATGGAGGTAGAACTCGATGATCCTTTTGGTTCATAGAGAACTAAATATTTGTAGGAACAATTTAAAATGGGGTGCTGTGAAAGATAATTATCAGTGCTGCAGTCACTGGTCCTATAGCAGATAGATTCAATTCCAATGAACTCTTAAAGAATACCACTTGTTATAAGTATCCGAAGCTTCATAACTTCTTCCCCTGATGGCTGGTAAGAAAAGAATAGTTGTCAATATTTATAACGCCAAAGAAAGTTTTACTGTAATACTTTTTATTGCCTGAAAATGTTTAGTTTTTCACACTTACTATGAAAATCCCTCCAAAAGCTTGTCAGCAGATTTTAACATACACCTCTTGCAGCTAATTTTATTATACTTATGTTACATGTTGCCATAAACTACAGTGGGGAATAAATAATTGATAGAGCATTTATAACTTCTCAGAATACATACTGTGCATTGCTGAATCCATTATTTAATACATCACATTTTCTATGCTGTGTGGCATTTCTTAATTCTTTGATTCACTGTATGCAGTAAACCTGGGGGCTGAAGCAATTACACTAGCATTTATATGCAATAATGATGCAATAAAAATCAAATGAATAATTCCTCCCTGTAATATTCTTCTGGTGGCATTAGCATCATGGCTGTTCTTCCACCAAAGCAATAAAGCTATCTCTTTTTTTTTCCTATACAGTGCACCTCACAAACAGGTAATAAAGAATTATGCTTTTAAGGTCTTACTTGAATTTACAGTTATAATAATTTAGAAATAATCTCAAATTATGATAGGAGTTTTTTAAGGTGTGATGAAATGACTCTCTTCTGAATTGTCATATCCTGTGTCTTTGCTTTTTGTAGAAATCCCCTTTTTGGCTGCAATTTCTGCAGTTTGTCTCAACTTAGATACAAATTAAATGAAAATATTTTTAAGTTCATTTTATTTGAACATAGAAAAAAAATTCTATTTTTTTCCTTTGAGATATTCCTACCTTGCCATTTCTACATCTGGCAGCCAAAATATGTTTTGTTTGAAGTGCTCTGATTTTGCACAGCCTCAGCAAGAGTCCAGTTCACATGTCTTACATATTTCCTCTCAGAAATTGCTATTCTAGAGACATTTTAAAGTGTCAGCCAGGGCACATGCTTCATAGTAGTCAGTGAGGCTGAGTAGGCAGGGTTTCTGTGTTTTGAGTATGATCTTGCCTTGCCCCACTGATGGCCTCAATTCCATGTTTTAATTATCTGTGACCATAAGTGAAGCCTCTGAATGTGAGGTTGGTTGCCATTCTGAAAAGCTGATGGCACCATGCTCTAGCTGAATCCTGTGTAGGAGTGTGGACTTCAAAATTGAGCACAACAACAGTTTCTGTACAAACATGAGCTTGTTTTGGGTGTTTAACTTGGAATATCCTGACTTCTGTTCTCTGAGGCAGTGGGAGATGTAGAGACAGCCAGGTTCATCACAGAGCATCGTGGAATCTTCATCAAGTTTAGAAAAGCTGAACACTGCAAGAAGTCAGGCAAACCCATTCAAACTCAAGCCTAGAATAAGTACTTAAGGCAAAAATCAGTTGATCCTTTGATTCAGCCAATTTCACGGATGTTCAAATAATGCAAGAGGAGCCAGGGACTGTTGGCTTTGTTAATATTATCTTCTATCTTCTAGCTTGTTTGCACCGAACTCATACATGGTACCCTGTCTATTGGAATCTCTGCTGCAAACCATTTTGAATGCCTTGGGGTGCACTCCTTTGCTGCTGCTAGCATTAAGCATAAAAACCACTGAAACCCATACCATGCTCCTAGATGTACTTTCAGCCAGTGAATCAAGCCATGTTCCCCAGTGTAAAAATAGTGTGTATTTAAGCTGAACTGATATAAGCTCACTTAAACTGTAACTAGAAAAAACTAGCAGGATTGTTCTCCAGGTTCTTTGATTCCAATTAAATGTTTACAGCACTGATTAAAGGTATTTAACCACCTGCCAGTCTAATCTCTTGTATATCCAGGATTTGGTGAGACTGAAATTTTATTGTTTGAGGTTAAGAATATTTTCTTATTTAAATTTTTTGACTTTTTCATCATGGCTTAAACACTAGAATTCATTCTTTAATTCCTATTACATTTTATATCATTTGTAGTCTTAATATTCATAGAAAAGGTAAAGCAGGTTCTGTTTTATGCAGATACGTATCTTTTCAGAAAGCACATCTTACTGTGAAAAAGAGTTTTAGAAGCCGAGGCAGCCATGAGTGTCGATATTGCACTGGTGCGAGTAGGCGTGTTCTTAGTCTTACCAGTTAGCCCTCTTTCTTCCCAGCATGTAAAGGATGCCTTTCTGGGCAATTCCTTTGTTAACACAGATGACCTGGTAGTTTTATGAAAGATATTTTTATAAAAATTGCAAGTTCAAAAGTCTTATAAAAAAGTTCAAAATCAGAACTCTAGATAAAGCTGTAAGTAACAATCTTTATTAATTGATGAGAAATAGATTTGGTTTTTTCCTGCAGATAGAACTGTAGTGGCAAAAGTTAATTGCAATTTCTATAACAGAAAAAAATAGTGTCAAGGGTATTTGATCACTTGTATCAGTGTAAAATCAGGAGTAGTGCAGAACTGCTGGGAGTAGGACTTGAATTCTTAACCATTACTTTTACTTTGTGCTTCTGTCCGCATCTGTGCTTCTACCTCTCAGGAAATTAATCTTTAGTTATCAAATTAATATCTAGAGATGTTATCAACATGCACCTAAAATTTTCATGGTAGATTTAGAGTCCTTTGTTGCCAGCTCCAATCTGTGGTCATTTGAAATGACATCTCATCCTTGTGCCAAAAAGCTTTTCTTGCTCTCTCCGCTGGTAACCAGCAAGCTTGACCCGCTAACAGATGCAGACGGGTGGTTCATCTTTTAGATTTACCAAGTGAACCATAAGATACTGGATCTGTACAATGGGAGGGAAAAAAACAAACAAACAAAAAGACCCAAAAGAGAGGAAGGAAACTGGAGGGGAGGTCAGGAAAGTTAGTCTATGGCTATGGAATAAAATGAGAGTTAGAATCCAATGTATATGATCTTTGGTTTTCAAATTGCTGTTCTTCAAAGTATCAGGTCTTTGCTTATTTAGAACCTACGGCTCCAGATGCTTGGCATTTCTTTTCAACCCGAAGGGCAGATTCACACCCCATGTTAGAAGCTAAAGCACCTGCCCTTCATTTTTCAGCAGAGCTCTCTTCGTACTCTGCCTGCAGACACATAGGGCTTTCTATGCCTTTGCCAAGAGACAGTCAGCAAATCGCTGTATGATCTGAGGTACGTTATTGGGGTGTGGTGGGAAAACTGCCAGGAACATGCTAAAGACATTTCTGAAAACAAGTCTTAAAGCTTGTGCTTTCTGGTGTCAGGCAGGACGTACATAATTCCTTCGAATGTGCGTCAAAAGTTCAAAGCACCATACAACCCTTTGAAAATTCAGGATGCTAGAAACCATGGCAAAGAAAATATTGAAATGAATTGTGTGTGGTGAGAGGCTGGCGTACTGAAGTATGTTGATGTTTGGGGTTATTACAGTACTCCCGTTATTTAACTTCTATGATAATACTGCTTAACTCATGAAAAATTCATCATTCTGGCTGGTGAGATGATTTTTGCTTAAATGCTAGTAAGAATGGCAGAAAGGTATTTACCTAGGGGGAAAACATGTTTTTATAAACAAAGGCTAAGTTCTTTGTTATTGAGCACATTGCAGAGCAGTGGAGGAACTGTTTTAAGGCTGGTACCCTCTCTTAGGATGTTGGAATGTTTCATTGCATTGTTGAGTTGCAGAATAGTAGTCTTGGGCTTGGCTTGTCACATTAAATGAGATAAAAATTTTACCTACTTTAACTTACAGTTACATCAAGTTAAGGTAAGACAAAAATGTGTATTTTCTTCTCTGGATTTGTGATCTGTCTTATAATTTTACTCATGTCTTGTGGTATGCAGAACCTGCTGTAAAGCACTTATGGAAGTTTTATAATAGTAAAAAGAAAACACTCAGCATAATTAAATATCTAAAGTTATGAGTTATTGTTTAAAGTAGCAAACTAGGTATTTTCTCTGTTTCCTTTAGAAAATGTAATTCAAAAAATAAGTGAGACATTCCTTAACTGAGGCTTATGAGATTGTATGTAATAATTTCGATAGTACACGATGTAGGTAAACAAACTAATTGCGGAGGCTGGAAGTAGCTGGAAAATGTGTTGATAATGGCTGCTTGCAGTCATAGGTAAAATCTCGTGCTTGTGATTCAGGCTAGGGAAATAGTATTTTAAAATACCCCGTGATTTTCCAGTGTATTGGCTTGAGTCTTTAAAAAACTTCTTCTGTCCTGATTGCATCCTTTTGCATATTTGCTGTTTAGATTTATGTGAAATTTGCATGATTAAGTGTTTGCATCAGTTGAACCCTTCTCTTGATTTTTGCTTCAGTTGAAAATACTGGTGGTAGGACTCTAGTGCTGGAAGCACCACATGTGCTGTTCACCCCACTGCATAGAGCAGAGTGCCAATAATGGGAATTATGCAGTGAGGCCGAGTTAACTGGTGAGTAAACTAACCAAGTAGACTCTGATTTACTTGTCAAGGACTTCAAGGTTCAATGTCCATGGCTGCTATAGATAGAACATATTATTTCAGTTAAACCTGGACTGTGACATTACACTCATTTTAGTAGCTGGGTTGCTGCTTCGAGGTTCAGACAGCTGATAAGCATTTCAAAACTGCAGAGATTACAGAATAGCTGCAACTGTATAGACCAACCATATTTGAAGAGAAGGAAAATTCTCATCAAATTGGTCCAATTCCATGACAGCGGTTCTGGTTCTTTTACTTCAGGGAAAAACTGGAAGCGGCTGTAGCTGGCTGCAAATCTCTTCTCTTATTAGCATGCCCTGTGAGGCTGCATGACACTGGCTGGTATAGAAGGCTTCAAGGATCTGCTGATACATTAATTACACATTTACTCCAGTGAAGACACAGCCTACAACATAATAATGGGTCTACAAAAAACATTTCGGAGCACTGTGACCTTAATGAGCTGTTGCTGTCCTGGTGGAAGAGTCTGTGTTTAACTTGAAATGCTGCCTTGATGTAATCAGGAAGGGGATGGAGAAATCCCACTGCAGCTTGTCAACCTACAGGGGAGTTGTAGCAGCTTGTGAAGAGACATCTGTCCCCGCAGGATGGGACAACTGGGTGCTGAGCCAGCTTGGCCTCAAGTGAAGGGAACTCTGCTGGCACAGGGACGAACTGCTACATCGGTTCAGTGATGTGGGAAATTAAAGTTAAAACGTAGGAACTTTTCTTTGGCCAAAAGCAAGCAGAGTGGCATTAAGACCCAGAAGACAGACTAAAAGATCCTGGCATTTTTTCTGTAGAGCTCCAGATGTGAACCCATCTTGTACTGAAGCATATTCAAAAGATCGCTGGGGCTTCATCTGCTTCACTATAGGAATTTATTGTTATTAAGGGTTTTAAATGTAAGAGAAGTGCCACAGAACACTTTGTTATGCCAAAATTAATTTCCTTCCTCATCTGCAATCCTTCTGAGGGGAGGCTGGTTATGGCTTTTCCTTTTGTCAAACTTGGTAGTATTGTAAATCTCCCAGTTCTTGTTTGTTTATTTTAGTTTGTGAGCACACAGCCAAATACTTTTTTGCAAGTTTGTTGACATTTTTGGTTTTTGCTCCTTTTGCCAAGATTACATAATTCTGTGCCTTCATGTGTTGTATTCTGCACTGTGTTTCATTTGCAGATGATTTTCTACTTACCTGTCTTTCTGTTCCTATTCTTAATGGACACTTCACTTATCTCTTCTAACCTTGCTTTCTTTGGAAGGTCTTTTTTAATTGGCCTTGATGCCTGATGGTGTCATAGAACTCTCCCCCACCAAGTTTTCTCCTCCTTCATGTGCTGCTCTTGTTTATTTTCCCCTTCCAAGCTATACTTTAATAACCTTGAGCAACAGATTGGGGCACTGGCAAGAATCTTGTAGGCACTCTGCAGGGAGGGGCGTTTGAGAGACATGAGCTCTGTTCATCCCAAGCTCCTGTTGACACAAATTATTGAAGCTGGGCTAACAGGTAGGCACAACCACACAGATGAGTTTCAATATTATGTCAAAGTCTCTTCTGGAAAAGAAATAACAAATAAAATGAATGTGTACAAGAAGAAAAGTCTGTCTAAAACCCATTCACTATAAATCTATGAGACCTTTCAATGCTATCCCATGGCTTTTTTTAGAGAAAGAAATTACAAATTTCTTACCAAATATTATTGCACTATTAGAAGATCCCTTGCCCATTACCATAAGATTTGTGCAATAATCCCGAACAATGGGCTGGAATTTGTCTGGTTATTATTGCACTTTATTTGCCAGGGAGGATCTTATTGAAAGTGAAGGCTAAAGAATGGGTACCTGCTATCTTGCTTCAACTGAGGTAGGGAAGATGTTCAGGAATGTTCAAATTTAATGCTTGTTAATGTTGAAAATGTTAGAAATGTTGAGATCTGTATTTAGTCAGTGGCTATAGTTTTATATGTTTCATTAGTCCAAGAGCCAGCACTGAACTTTGTTTCAAACATTCTGGCAAGATTGGTTTGCTTGATAGATCCTGATGGGGACACTGGGCAGCCAGAGCCTGCCCAAAGAGGTTGTTTCATGGCCTTTCCTTACCATGAAATACTTCAGGAAGCTCCTGTAGGAAGAGCCGCTCCTTCCTTTCCCTTCAGGATTCCAGCAGGTACTGCCCGTCTCTCCCCTGGGTGATGGAGAGTTGTTCTCTTGGGCAATGGACACAATCACACGGGTGATTAGGTTTGAGCATCTTCATGTGATAATGTGTAGCAATCTCCCTAATGAATTCAATTTGCCTATTTGCAGATATTTACATGAATGGTAGAGGTCATTCTAAAACCAGTTTTGTGGCTTTTATTCGTATAAAGGATGACAGACATAGTGAGGGCTGACTGTCAGTGTCTGTAGGGCAGCCAAAGAGCAATCTCTCCACATGTGTTCTTTGTCCATCACTGATCCAAGGCAGAACCTTTTTAGGCATAAAGACCTGTAGTTTAATTCTCTATCAGCCAGTGACAATTTTCAGCAAAGGCTCAGTGTGCCAGTTAAAGCAAAGCTGCTTGTTGATGGATCTGTAGTGCGAGACCAAAAGTAAATTCACGAAACTGTCAGAAGGAAGGTAAAAATACTTTAAGCTTTATGGATAAGAGACAATTTACTAGCAAGTTTTAACATTAAATTGGAGCAAAGTTCATAAATTATTATTCATTCAAATACAAAACAAATTTAAATGCATTAAATGCTGCTGTATATGTTCCTCCTTGCACCTCTTTATAGAGCTATTTTAAGCTTAAGCTATTCTTGTAATAGAAAGGAAACATCTTGCTAAATGATTTTGCTTTCCTAAAATGCATAAGCTCACTTGAAATTCCTTGAGTAAAGCAGAGACTCTTAACTAATGAATATACTTCAGTGGGGCAATGACTTGTTTTCTGTTCCATACAGCTAGTAATTCTTACAGCTCTATATTCATCAATCTCTGTTCAAACTATGAAGTAATTTATATGGAAACTGAATATATGTATGTTTTGCTTTGACTGGTATTTGCTACCATGAGGTCAATTTAATGCAAAAGTAGACTCAGGTTGTGTTACTGCATTCTTGAATTTTGCACGAGGTTGTTGTCACTCTGCCCTGCTCTTCTCCATGCTGAAGTGCAGCAGTGGGATCTCTTGACGCCCATTACAGACTTTCATCACACTGAACATTTCTAATGGCAGAAAACTGAAACAGACTTTTAACCATTTCTTAACTTCTACTGAAAGAAACTGTGTTTAAATAAAGTCTGTAAGGGTAATCTGAAAAACAGGACTGTAAAGCTGTCGTTCGTATCCTTCGGTGTTTTCTGCTGCAGTATTGAAATTCAGAAACCCTCTTTTGTTCTTGCTTAGGTCAAATATTCATAACTGAAGGTCAGATTATTAAAATTAAGTTTGATTTCTTGTGCAGTTGTAATATCTAATTAAAAAGGAAACCTGTCTGCCATATTCCATTAATGTATCTAAGAAGATATTTTTTTCTTAGAAGAGAGTGTGTTGGTGGGTCTTGTCTGGGGAATAGTGTTCTCCTGTTGAGCTTTGCAAGCAGATCCTTTGAGAAGAAATTTTCCAGATTTCCTTATCTTGCTGGAATGAGGGAAGCATCTCAGGACAAAAAAGTCTGTGTGGGTAAGAAGCCCAGTTTGACTGTTTGAGTTCTATGAACAGTTATAGATGCATGTGATTGCATCTATATACATTTTAGGAGAAAGCAAAACAAATTTATTTGAACCATATGTTTAGCTTTAAATTAGTGTTTACTTATTGCTTCAATGGTTAATTGCTTTGTTTCTGAGGATAGCCTCATACAGATACATCTGAACACCTGCACACATTTTCATTAGCTATGAGGCTCCTGAACAATGTATATGGGAGGGTTGTAAAAACCCTGTTTACATTAAAAGATAGCTTTCCTCCTCTATTACAAAGCTTCACTGCATTCAGTATTTTTATTAAAACTTACTACTTTAACTGGAAGGTCTCTAAAAAAGCCCACAATGCAATAACATCTCTTTTTATTGTAGCAAGCCCCAAAACCTTTTGAGAAGTGCGCATGCCCAAGACTCATTAAAATAAACAGGTGTACAAATGTTTCCTTGAAGAGGACACTGAACTCAATGTTCCCATAATAGTGGAATAAACTGCACATTCTCACTGCTGCCAAGTGCACCCAAAAAGGAGCCCTCGTAGCTTTTATTCAAATGACTCAGTTCCATAAACCTGTTCTTTCCCTCTGTAACTTTTCATTCTGAAATAAAAAATTCCAGAAGGCTTCTTGATGTAGGCCTCCTGGTACTAATTTTCACTAATCCTTTTTGAACAAACATGTCTTGATCTGTTTTCTACCTTTTATGCTCAGAGCTATTTTTCCTTCATTTTAATCCTCATGTCTTCCTTAAATCTCCCTTTCCTCACTGTTTACACATTTTGTCACTGCCTCTTTCATCAGCCAAGGTGTTTCATTGCCAAATGCCTTGCTACCCAATGTTGGGAGCCAAAATGAAGTATTTTTGTGTCTGACCATGATTCTCTTCTTGTTTTTTGTAGGTTTGGGGTTTGTTTTGGTTTTGTTGGGGTTTTTTTATAATTTTTTTTAACTGTTGTAGAAAACTTTCTTATTTTCTTTCTCGTGTATGCACTCTGGTAATTTGCAAGCCAAACCTCTGCATGCAGCTCTTCCAAGGGCATCAGGTTTTTTAAAAAATTTTTTTTTCATCCTCTAGTATTTCTTAATGATTTGGTTAGGTTTGTATATCTCACCGGATGTTAATTGTGCTGTGAAAATATTCCAGCAGTTAATTACAGTAGTAATTAGCAGTTGGAAAGATGCACCTCTCAGAGGCTGCAGGGGCTGCAGTACTCATGCTGCAGGAGAGATGCAGAAGCCAAATAAATGCCTTTGGAAATTCTGGGTAATTTGGAGCAGAGACCCAAAGAGGGTTAGCAAAATCAGTGCAGGTTCTGTAGCTCCATCGTAGCAGATGCAGAGAAGCATCTCAAAGGGAAGGAGGGAGCTGGTGAGGAAAGATCAGCTGCAGTCCAAAGTGGAAAGAGGAGATGCTGGTATTCCACAAGTGATGAGCCAACCCAGCAGGACTTGGAATAAAATATGCCTTGGGCTTTGCAGCTCAGCTTGGACTCTTCTGAAGCAGAGATCATCAGCAAGTTCTTGTGTGAGGCTGGGCTGCAAAAGGAATAGGAAACAACTCCACTCGAGCTATGATACAGCATCCATATAAGTTATCTTTCCATTCATAGTCCAACTCTGTTGTCTTTGGCTTTGCATCGTAATAATGGAAAACTACTGGAGGAACATCAAGTTCTTTTGTCAGTTCCCATCTTCTCTGTATTCTGTTAATGTGCCCAAACGATTTGTAGGCGGTGTTTCATTGTTCAGTTGCCATGTCAAACTTTGAATTGACTGTGAAAGTTTGAATACTTTCATTAAGTTATCTGTCAGCTTCTGCTGACAGCAGGAGGGACATAAGTTACAGTCAGCACTCCGTTCCCCTTGATGCTCAGATTAGCTATCAAATAGCAAATCAAATGTGTATGTACTCAGCCTTCTAGAAAAGGATTTAATGTTTACTAAAGCATAATAGAAGATATGTAGGCCAGTCGCAACAAAGAACAAATATTATGAAAAGTATAGGAAGAGTAACACAAGTATTTCCTAGGTAATAGTAATTTAAGAAAAAAAAGATAAAATCAAAACCCACAAAGAGGAATACAGAAACTGTTTAAAATTCAGACATAGAGAAAAATCTTGGTTAAAGTAAATGAACTCCTACAGAGCCCAGGTTTCAAATATACCCTCCCAGCTTCTTCCACATAATTGCTTAATTTCTTCTCCTTCTTAAGGGTCTACAATATTTGTCTCTCAGTCTGTTGGCCACCAAGAACCGAAATGTTTGTGCTGATGGTACTCAGTCTGGGATGTTGAATATCTCTTACTCTTACAAGGCAATTGTGTCTTTTTGGAACGACCGGCCACATTTCTGAACATTAGGATAAAAATGGGTATTTCAGCCTGAAAACAAACTTCAGGACATTTTTCACAGTGCTATCTGAAATAGCTATTAGGATAAAAAAGTCCATGTGTCATCTTCATTAGTTTCCTATAATAGAATTGTAACATGAAAAAGTTCATCTTCCAGGTTTATAACCTAAAGACCGTAGCAGAGACCTCTGCAGTCATCATTAGAAAAGGGAATATTCTTTATTAGAATATTAGAAAAGGGAAATTAGAAAAGGGAATATTAGAAAAGGGACATTCCTTTTCTATATTGAAAGGGAAAATCCACTTGCTGAGGCCCCCATCTGCTCTCACGTGCAATGATACACATCTTCAGGCACCATTTACTCCAGTGAGAATTTTCCAGGGAAATACTAAGAACCTCTACAGTATTTCCATGGAAAGCTGTCTTTCATCGATTCTACTCTTACAAAGGAATGATTTAAGTATACAGTAGAATGAAATCTTTATTCTGTCTAAACATTTGAGCAGCATAATCTTTAAAACATTTTGCATCATCTGCTCTTAAATAATATGTGTTCAAAGGAAGCTGACAGCAATACTGAATATTGAGATCCTGTTAGAAACAGAAATTTTATTTTAATGATGTCACCCACAAACATGGATACATATTTAACACATTTGGGAAAAAGCAAATTTATATATAGAAATCCAGAAGTTAACTGGTATTGCATTACATTTCTTCACTCTGTAGATGTGATACTGTAGAGCAGTCAAAGATAAATCTCAGTTAAAAGCACAATTTTTGTATAAGAGGAATTCAAAAAGTGTTCACCTGTCACCCATCAAAGTTTTCCTGTTTCTCTAGTCCTTGAGGATGCCAGCTCATCTGTGTTGATGAAACAGACTATCCAGAGAGTTTCATGATCATTTTAGTTGATACCATGAAGTATGAGATGGCTGGTTGGAGTTCTTCTACTGCCAGTAGAAGCAAGCCTTAACTTGTAAAGAGGATAATGAATTTTCGTAACAAAGGAAAGTCTCATCATTGGAACAACTGTGCAGGCAAATGTGTAGTTTATCACATGAAAATCTTACTCAACCGTAGCAGGAAATTCTCCACTGGAATGGACAATGATATATATCCTTCAGTCTGGCCAGAGAGATTGGAAGCTTGCTCTAGTTAGAGGTAACAAAAAGCACCATCTGGAATAATTAATTTTAAATATCATATCTAATTATTTTTGAGGAAAACATTATGAAGTTTGTTCAGGAAAAAATCTGAACGTTTTAGGGATGGCACGTGTAATTAAGCATATTTTAACCCATCTAAAGTGATAAGCAGAGTCATTATTCAAACCTTTATGAAGTTAGCAAAGTGGGGTTTTGCAACTGCGCTGCTTGATTGTGGTACAGTCTATGCAGTCAAATTTATAGTGTTTCATTCTTAGTGAAATGAAACCTCATAAAGCTTTTATCTGAAATCAAAGAGAAAAACAATATTCCTTGACTAAGTATTTCTTATCTGTATCATACTTTGTTGGAACGGAGAAGTAGTTTAGCTGGTGCTCTCCTGTTCTTTTATGGAAGTATAATCTGTAGGTTTGGCTGTGAAAGTGTCTAATCCATAATGGAAAAGAGGAGAGCTGATACTGCAAAGAACGTTACAAAATCCCACCTTTAAAAAAAAAATAATCTGAAACCCATAAATATACATACCTGAAAATATCTCCATTCAAACTGAAAATAAGATAAACAAATTGAAAATGAAAAGTAAATTCAGCTAACTAAAATAAGAGCTAAAATAACTTTTTTTCCACTGTTGTTTATTTTGAAGTTGTTGAAAATATTTCTGCTGAAATACTAAGCTCTGTGAGGATTTGTGTTTTGTGGGTTTTTTTTAGGTAATTGCTAAAATCTCCCAGAGTTTTTGGCATCCATATAAAAAACTTTATTTAAATATATGGTAGCTCTACCCGTATTCTCTATTTCATGAGCATCCCATATCTGAAAACATTCATCATAACAGGTAACAGTTCCATAGCTTATAATCTAAAAAGGTGATGCTTTTGCCCAGGGAAGAATTTGATAAACTTTATCTGATTTAAAAGTGTCATTTAAGGTAATATTATCTAGCCCAGTAAAACAAAATACTTTCAAAATTCTAATAAAGGCAAAGTATTAATATGGTCTCTTTTTGGGGGGTGGGGTGGGAGGAGGTATGGTGTGGGGGGGATAAAGTTTAAAAATATCAAATAGCTTCAATGTAGTTTGCAGCAGACATTTAAAACCTGGTTTGAATAGAAAAGCAGATGAGGTGGTATTCTGTATTCAGCTTATTTGTAAGCTCTGTGTGGCTTCCAAAGTGTCCGGATACAACAGGATTCTCAATCTGTGTAACTGATGTTTGTTTGCTTCAGCTACTCCAAAGGAGGATAGAAAAAGGTACAGTCCAGATCACAGTTATGACCTGATAGAAGTTCATTAAAATAAAAAAGAAATTATCTTTTACAAGTTGTCCAGTAGGAATCAGGGAAAACAAGAAATATTTACAGCTGTTCAAGGATGTACAATTAGAATGCCAAAATTGTATGTAAGCTTGGGTAGAATTTATCAAGTTGCTTTTTGGGGGGAGAACAGTTTGACAAGAGATTCCTAAAGTTGTAGACATGCAGGTGAAGCCATGCAGGAGGGGCAAAGGGCTTCCCCCTGGCTCAGGAAATCTGAGTTATTTTCCTCCTCTGTCTCAGGAAATAAAATCATACTTTTCCTACATGCTATTTCGTAGCTCAATTACTAGATTAGAGGATACTTCAGAGTGATAGGTATTATTTGTGAGTCATACTATTTTATTTTAAGTAAAAAGAGATTTGCTAGCATTAATCTGGATTACATCTTTCTTGCATCTTAAGTGAGTGCCACAACCCCTACAACGGGTCAGTTTCTCTCTGTCCTTTGCTTGCTTTCAGTGAAAATGGAAAAGAAAATATGAAAAGAATGGCAAGAAATACAAACATCTGAATTTTTATAAAGGTTTTTACTTAGAGATAGGTGAATAGATGTATTTGAACCTAACAATTGTTTGGCAAAAATAATGTATTTAATAGGCAGCATTTGCTCTATGAAATTTTGAATTTGGATCTTGGATAAGCACAGAAGTAAGTTGTAAATTGTCAGGAATCCTATTTGCAAACCACCTTATTTTGATAGTTGCGATAATATTTCCTTTCCTTGAGGTGTGTTGCGTAAAGGACATGCGCACTGTCCAACTACAATTTCTTAAGTTTTTGGTGAAAGATACTTTCCACTGGAGTTCAAAATTTGAATATATGTTTTATCAAACCTAAGTAAACACCACTAAATTAAAGAAATTTTTTGTGCTGGAAATGCTATGCAAAGCTTCCTTATTATTTTTTTTTCAGCCTTTAAACAGATTTTGCTATCCCTGCACCCTAAATTTCATTAACAGAGTAGGTATTTGACCAAACTGTGTTATGGACAAAGTTCTATTGTTCTTTGCTTTTTTCCTGTTTGTCACCAGCAAACCCACTATTCGCACTGTTGTGTGGAGTTGTTTATGTCTCATGTTGGCATCACGACAACTGAGCACATCACAGGCATGTACAAGCCAGAGCTTTGGAGGCTGGGAACAACAGTAGCCTTCTCACTGCCAAAGTCCCTTCGCTCCCTGGAAACCTCGCTTGAAACGCCATGGGTTCAGGAGGGGCTTGGTTTTTCAACTGTTACAGCAGAAGAGTTCATCTGTTCACTAAAGAGGAAGAACAGCCCTGAAAAACAGTTCTATATATTACAGAATTCTTTGCCTTTTTGTGTTTAACTGTTGGTTTACTTTCTGTATTAAGTTACTACAGTCTAGCCTGTAGGTGGACTGGGTATGTCAAAGAAAGGGCCCAGAAAGGAAATGTGAATAGAAATGTCAATAACACATAGCTGTTGAAATTAGCAACACCTTTGTTGACAGGCCATTCTTCCACTGCCGCTGTGTGGCTAGAGCCTCAGAAATTGAAACCCTCTTGTTTGTTCTTCATCTGATTTGTTGCATGTGACGTAGCTATTGCTTTTCTCTGTTTTCCAGTTGGCAAATTTGCCTTTCAATATCAGTGAGGTGCCAGAGCCTGAGAAAATGTGAAATACACCTGATCTTTGGATTAGAGGTGGTAGAAAATGAAAAGATATTATCACAAAATCAGCTCAAAATATGTAAACTCAAGTATTTGAAAAACAGTATTTAATTTTCTGTAGAGGTACCTCTTAGAGGTGTTGTTCTTTGTTGTGCTGTATGTGAAGTCATCACTTGGATGGGATAAAAACACATGCATGTGAGAGAGGAAGATGGAGAAAGTGTCTAGCATGTATGTGTTTGCTGAGTGTATGAAGCACAGAGGACAAGAAGCAAAATGACAGCATGAGAGCTTTTTGGTAGAATGGGGTTTCTCTCCTAAGTTTTTTCTGTTCTTTATATTTTACAGTTTGCCCAGCTGGTGTCTGTCTACAAAAGTTTGGGTCCAGAGAAGTTCCCTTTGATTGAGCAGACATTCTATCCAAATCACAAGGAAATGGTATGCGCAAATGCCAATACTAAATTTGCTTACTGTCTCTGTCAAATAGGAACTGTAAATGCACAGTTAATTCCCCCCATTTACTGTCTGTTTTAAAAGCCTTTTTGGAAGCTTTTGGAGGGGTGACTGCTTGAAAGCCCTGTGATGGTTAACTGGAAGGTTTTCAGATGCGAAGGTAGTAATTTTTCACCTAACCAATTTAAGATCTTAAAGAGATTAAATGTTTATAAAGATACAGAGCAGCTATTAAAGTGCATTAGTTACTTTTATGGTCTGTTTTCAACCTAGTCCGTTATGATATATTCCAAGTGTTTATTCTCTTTGCGGATGATGCACAAAGCTGTGTGCCTGACAGTGCAGAACTTTGAACTTGTCTGAAATCGGGGTGGTTATGGCTTGAGATCATTGTGTGCCTGAGTTGTCATTGATTCCTAGTCCTTATAGATGTAAATGCAGTCATAAAAATAACAATTAACCTTTACTCGTGACCTGTCCTATGCTGCAAATGTGGGCTCTTTCTTTACTTTTCTTATGTTTTCTTTATATATTTTTTCCCCCAAGTATGTTTTTCTAGAGGAAATACTTTGAGCAGTGTGAGAAGCCAGAGGGAGGCTGTTTGCTAATTGAGTAGACTACCATAGAAGCATCAGTTATTTTTAGAATGCCGTCCATGAAGAATGTCACACAGCTGGGACTCAACTGCCATTTGCAAGGTCATGATAAATATGTTAGTTAGTTCATAAGGTCCTAAAGCTATGATTACTGTGTCTGTCCTGAGACTCTGCCTATCACTTCACTATCGAAGATGGCATCTAAGATAAGCGTCAGTGACAGCAGTTGACTAAGATTTCTTCTGAGCTCTTCTTTTGCCCACATTTGTCTCACCTTTGTGTGACAAACACAGTATGGTGCAGTTCTGCTGTATTTTTGAATGTATTGCAAGAGTGGCAGGATGGCTCCTCCTGCTGCTTTGCTGCTTCTCCTGAGTTTCTTTGGACTATTAACCCACCGATGTTTCTGCATCTTTTGTGGCATATGACACTTCACAAAATGGCTCGTGTATTTAGGAGATTTGCTGCACAGAACTTTTGTAGAGCCAAAGGAGAAGGGTACTGATCTGGAGCAGCAGATCTTAATATTGTCCCAGACAGCTAAATTTTTTCAAAATGGAAGGGGATTTTTTTGATGGATTTGGAAGTGGAAGGATCAGGAAAGTATACAACTTTATGAATTTTTTTCTTTTTTTTTTT
>VZRU01019365.1:196677-231303 GCA_013398155.1 Pedionomus torquatus
ATGCCAATGCAGTACATCCCTCTTGGGGGATTCATCCCCAACAGGTGGAGAAGCAGAGCCATATCTCATGCTTTGCAATATACTTTGATAAGTTTTATATTTATTTGCCTGAGAATGTTGAAAATTTAAGCACAACTGATTATTCATTTTTCATCATTTTATCAGCTGTTATTCAGGCTCCCCAGGGCAGTGGTCATGACTCCAAGCCTGACAGAGTTCAAGTAGCATCTGGATGATACTCTTAGTCACGTGATTTAGTTTTAGGTAGCGCTGCAAGGAGCAGGGAGTTGGGCTCAGTCATCCTTATGGGTCCCTTCCAACTGGTGATATCCCATGATTCAGTGATTTTACTGAAAAAGTAGGTCTTTTAATGCATTGCTAAGTTGCAGAACATAAAAACAAAGAAAAAGCCCTGTAATAATGGAACAAGACTTAATGTGTTAGCTTTTAATTTTTACATAGTATGACCCTTCAGCAGATCTACCAGTTGAATTGCAAACTGCTGACTCGAACAGGTGACTGAATACAAATTCAGTAACAGAACACAAACAAGAAAACGTGTGTCTCTGTGCTTACAAGGCATATTTTGCTTGAGAGTATAGGAAAATACTTGGGTGGCTTTTCCCCTCCTTTACTTGTCTCCAATGCTCATTAATGTCTGAACAGACAAGTTATTTTGTCTTCTGTTTGATCTTTTGAATGTTGTTCTCCACAGCTGAATAGTTTTTTACATGTTCATTGTAATGAATGTTAATCTAGAGAAAATCAGTGCATTTCAGTACTGCATTGCCATAGGTGGTTCTGAGGTGCTGTAATAACTGATGGTGTTGATGGTTCGTTTTTTGCTTCTGAAGAAGTTACTTGGAGCATTGTGTCTTGAGAACTAAGCAGGTGACATAGTACAGCATAACATTATATTCACATTTCTAGAATGAATTGTAAGGTGATCTGATATCAGGGTTGATGAATTGAAATCATATAATCCTATTTAAATTGTGTTGGTTTTTTAAATGCTGTTTATTAATAGTTGGCCTCATTTGCATTTACTCTTACAAAATTTGGTATTTACAGTTTAAAATAATTTTTGTAACTTGCCTCTTCCCTTCTTATTCCCCAAATCATAATCTAGAGCCCCCTCCATCTCCTCCAGTGCAAACCAGTTGGGGTGGGGGGAGCAGGGAATCTCTGTACATTGAGTTCTCAGCTGAGCCTGCCAGAGCTGCGGTTGGGCTTTTCTTTCTGCTGCTTCTTTCACACTATGGCGATCATTTGTACTGAGTCTTTAGACGGCAATAAAAGGTAAATAAACAAAGATGCCATTCTTTTGTGTAAAAATGGAGCCACTTTAATGAAACAGTTTTTGAAACAGAAACATTCATCTCAGACTGATTAAAACTATACAAAATGCTGTGAGGCTTTTTGAACTCATTGCTAGTTGAGTCATATCTACAGCCTTTCCCTCAGTAATTAGTTCCCTTTATTTCACTACATTAACACCTCTTAAGTTCTCTGTCATGAAAGAAAAAACAAAAACAAAAACAAAAACGAACCTGGCTTTTCCAACATAATTGTTGGACAATTTAATTAAAACATAACTGGCACATTGAGAAAAAGCCAGCAATATTCAAGGCGTTGTTTTTTTCCACACTTCACCTATACAGTCCTCCCATCTCTGTTCTTCCCTGTGCTCTTATAAGTCATGTGAGTCATTTTCAAATTAAAATCAAATGTCACACCAGGCTCTATTTCTGCTCTAACCTTTCATATAGCGTATACACAGTTTCAAGAAGTAAAAAGAAAATGTTGTAAAAATAATCTGCTGTTGATAATATATCAGTGCCACTGCAGTAAAAGTCTTGAGAGGAAAATAACATATTTGGAACACTGTATTGGAGTTAATCCTCTTCATAATCTTTAGCAGTGTTGAACCCAAGGGAAAATAAAACCTCATTCTGAGAGGTTTTTTTTCTAAAGCTTTTCTTGCTATATTTATTAATACGAGGGGAATAAAAATATCTTTGTACCATCCGTTGTGGGAGGCTTGGCCAGATTTATGCTCAGACAGGAATCAAAGTGGACAGCCGTTAATTTTGAAACACCTCATATAGGATATTTTATGGCAGGTCAAGTATAAAATGTTTTTAGAACTAAATACGTCATTCAATTCATATTACAGTTTGCTCATAAATATCAAAGAAAACATTTATTTTTACAAGGTACTTAAGGCAGTCTGAGTTGGGTTAGTTGGGTTTAAGGTCTAATTTACTATAAAACTGAAATACAAATAGAATTACGTTGAGTTTAAAAGCAGAAAATATCTGTTTGCTGCAGAGTGCTATTCAAAAGGCACCATTGCATCAAAATGGATTTGGAAACAAATGCTCCACTCTACATGTATTGAATATTAATTAGCCATGTGCTTGAGTCAGACTTTGTGTGGTTATTAAGCGCCTGCAGCCTTGTCTAGTAATTGTTTTGGTTTGACACGAGGAACTAAATTGGGGTTTTAAGTCTTTCTGTAAATTAGTAATATAAATGCGCAGCACTGACAGTAAATAGCGCTGTCAATATTATCTCAGCAATACCAATTCCTTTTTGGAAGGAATGTAGCCTTTTCATTTATGTAAATAACCATAATAAATCTATGGTCCAAATTAGCATTAGGTAGTTTTTTTGTTTGTCTTTAGCAAAGCAGAAAATGAGCTAAGCTTTACATTTGACAGCACAAATATATGGTGTTTTAATTTAGGATTTTAAATTAAAACAGCAAAACTGATTTACAGTAAATAAAAAATTAAACATTGACTATGAAGGGACATATATTCCTCAAAGAAACAACTTCTTAATAAGGTGTGTCTTCCTATTGGCCTTGCTTCATTTGCACTTGATTGGAATTGTACAAGTTTAGCTATCAAAACTGCAAGTAAAAATATTTATTCTTCTAATAGTGTTTTCAAACCTATCCTTTAAATATGGATTGATGCAATTGCCAAAATAAACATTAGAAACATGAAGAGAATGTATCACAAAAATAATTTCTACAGGGATTTTTTTTTGCAAGTTTCCGTTCTGTATCCCATACAGCATACCTTAGGGGGTTACAGGATACACGGGACACGCTCAGTTTTATCTCCTCACTACTACTACATGCAATTAAATGGAATTAGAGATGCCTTATACACTTATAGATGTACATATTTTCTTTGCAAGTTTGAGTCCCAATGCTTTTATGAGGCCTCTGGAGCAAGCAGATTCAAGGAACCTTTTGGAAACCTGGACCCTTGAACCAATAGGCAGTAACAGCTCTGAATCTGAATGAGCCTGGGTCATTAGCAGGGTGAGAAAAGCATCAGCGTTAAACCTTGAAATAGCCCCGATCAAACCAGAACACAACTGTCTGCACCTCTGCCTGTTGTTCTGAATTCTCCCACAAGGAGTACACAAGAGACATTCCTAGCAAAAACTGGAATAAAGTGAAGGAAACCCAATGGAGAAAACTGGAGAGAGTAAAATAAGTCAGAAATGGCAGCTCTTAGAGATTCATCTCTGCATGACAGTTCTCATCCAGTTTCTAGAACACAAGCAAGTGGACAACTGTCTAAACTTTGGTACTTACTGAAATAATTTCTTAAGTTTTACCACTGTGAAATGAATTACTTCTGTAAACTTATGTATTGAATTACTTTTGTAACTTGTGTTAGTTACTAACTACAGTAATCAATTCATAAAAGTTAAGACGTGCAAAAACTAAAAGGCAAAATACGCTGTAACGCTTCTCCAGTATAAATTCATGAATTAACAAATTCCTTGAGACAGGGCAGGATGGGCATTCAGGAGTGAAAAGTCATTACTGTAAGTGTATTAAATATGGTCAAACATTTGAGAGGTTTCTAGAAATCCCTTGCCACGGAAGTTATTCAGTACCTACTGCTTTTTTTTTTTCATGAGTTTCTAAAGCCAAGGCTTTAACAGCACTGAAATACAATGAGCAAGTCACATATTTAGAGGCATTGTCAAGTACTGCAGCTGCTGTGATGATGGACAAGGTTCCTGTAAATATAAGCAGTTTTAGCCTGTCCTTGCTTGTGTTGGTTCTATAAAATGCTGAAGCATTAGAACATCTGGCTTTTTTTTCAACAAGTTATAGCCAGTCCGTAGGAATATTGAATTGGGTAAGAGGATTTTGATCATCAAGGCTTTTTTGAAACTTAGTTATCAATGAAAATTACAACTCTGCAGGTGAAGAATGCTAGGGTATAACTAATGTACAAAATACAGAGCACAGATTGTTTTAATCCCAAAGTATTCAACTTGTTTCAACAGATAAGGAAATACAGGGATTTTTGAATTTTGTTTTTATAGCACATTGTTATAATACTTTACATATATACTGTACAATAATTCTTTTGTATCAGAAAACTTTCATACAGAAAAAAATGAAGTTCTATAAAACATTCCGGCGTTCATCAGAAAGACTTGGAATAAAAGATGGGGTGCTCTTAATCTGGAGGTTAATAGAAACAGGGGACAAAATTCTGACAATTCTTTTGTTCTTGTACATTCCTATTGGTAAAAGGGCGACTCATTATGCCTCAGAGGACACAGAAGAGCATTCTCAGCTTGAGCCTCTCTGTACAAAGCGTAACTTATGGAGAAGCTACCTCCAGGAGGTTTGTTCCTCATCTTGTGTGAGTGCCAATTCCCCGGACTCGTACTTTAGCTGTACAGGACAATTTGTTTTTGTTTCTAAGCAACAGATACATTAGAGGATGGCAGTTCAAAGCTGTGAGTGTGCAGTGTTTGATGGAATTAGACTCCAAGGCTTTTTAGGAAGTGATGGTTTTAAGGTTCGCTGATATCGATAAACTCTTTCTCTGGGGGAGGACCACCTCGGTACCAGCTGCAAGTGCCGTCGCTTCTCTTGATGCAGGCGTAGTGCTTGGCTTGGTGCCCGTAGAGCTTCCTTTCTATCAGCCAGTCCGTCCAGAGGCATTCATTTGGTGTGGTGATAGAACAGGGCACCATATAGCAGGTAGTGATCTAAATGGGAAGCAGCACATTAATTCAGTATATCTCAGCTTTAAAACGATATTTCTTCTCAAGCAACATAAAATACAGGATGTATAAGAGAGCAGTTCCCACCAGTGAAAGCTGATGGTGGTGTAAGGTGAGCTCCACCGTTAGACAGCATTTTATTCTATACTTACTTTGCAGCCACAGCCCATTTGATATCTCTGATTAAGACTCTTCTTTTGTGACAAAGATAAATCATCCCATGGTTCGATGTAGTTGCATAAATGGATAAGGACTTTGCCATCACTTAAAATTTGTCCTACAGCATGGAAAAGAAGAAAAATAAGGCAAGCAAGGTCAACTTTTTTCTAAATACTGTAATAAATTGCAAAAATACCTGAAGTTTTTAACTAATTGCACCAAATTAGTCATATTTCACACTTTTCTCTATGAATGTAAGTCCAACTGAGAGAACTATTCTGCTGATAGCATGCTGAATAAATGTAAAAGATTTAAGAAGGGTATTTTTCAAAAGGTTTTGATAATCTGCCAGCAAGGGATGAATATAAGTGCAGCGTGTGTTAAACTAGATTTCAAGACTCTCTAGAAAAATCCATAATGACTTAGAATCTCAAATCTGCCTACTTAGAATCTCAAATTCTGACTTAGAATTGACTTAGAATTGAATCTGACTTAGAATCTCAAATCTGAAGTGTGTTTGCATTCCTGGGAAAATCGGTGCTGTTGGCTTTAAACAAATACTACTGGCATACTTCCTATTTACTAATTACATATTAACTGATTTGACTTCCTTTGCTTTGAGATTGTTGGTTGGAGCATGGAAAGCATGTAAGATCACAGTACAATTACAGCTTTATACAATTTGTACACTTCATTGTGGTTATATTATTTAGTACATAAATATATTATTTTTTAACACGGGCTGGCACATTTTTGCAGAGTCAATCTTAAGCAGTTGCTTCTGGTTTTTATAGGTACATGAGTTTTGTTGCATTTTACCTGTCAGAAGGTACTGTTTTTTATTGTTAGCTTCTAGTTTCACTCCACAGAGTGATGAATCAAAAGGGGTATAGACGTACTGGACATCCTTGAGCTTTTCAAATCCTTTAAACATCTGAAAATTATCAGAAACAGAAAGTCAGGTGTAGAAAAGAAACAACAAAAAAAATGGTTGCAAACAACAGCTAAAAGAAACACATGGTACAGCTCTTTAAAAAAAGGCTCTAAAGGCTGAGAAAATACCAACAATTAGACGACTCCTCTGCACTGAATTAAATGTGAGGATTATTTTTAGAAGGAAATTAGGTCTTCATTTTTTTAAGTTAGAGGTTCTTTTTGAGTGCTTTTATAGGATCTTTAAAACTTTCTCTTCAATTTATATTCTACTGTTGTCTTCCATTGAAGGAGCAATGCAGAGACAGCATTCCTCTCCAACAACGTGATGCAGCATCGTAAGTAATATGTTGATGTGGGGAATTTGATGTTGAGCAGTGAGATGGTGTGTATCTCAAGGACATGAACCACACTGAGAAACTGAGCTTTGCTCTTATATTTGATTGTTAAAGCAAACTGGTTTTCCACATCCAAAATTTTGCCCAATGCATCCTTCTCAGCCGTTGGAAAATAGGATGCAGCTCTGTGAATTTCTAGTCTTTTCTACCAGAAAAATCTCTTTTAAATAAGCCATTAAAAGATAAACCAAATTGGGTTGTGTCTGAAGGTCAGAAGGTACCATGAGATGCTAATCAACCTCAGAGTGACTGTAATCACCTCCAATGATGTAAGTGAGCCCCCGGCGCTTCGGGGGCCCCGCTTGGTGACCTCATGCTGTGTGTTGACAGCTGGGAACAAGCGGGAGGCCCGTGGCTTCCCAAGGCAGCTCTCCCCCACACAGCTGGTGGCACTGGAAAACATGCTTCTGATATTCACATTCTTTCAGGAGGTTTGAATGCTATGGGGCACTAGAAAACACATTCCATGTTGCTTTTTCTGAAGCCTTATTTATGGAAATAAAAAAAAAGCCAAAGTTGTTGTCATTGGGCTTCTCATCCAAAAATATTAGATGTGATTTTGAAATGCTTAGGAGAAAAAACAAACACACTGAACCAAACCAAAACAAAATCCAAACCAGTACCTTGTACAAAGCAGCAGTGAAAATAGTAGAAAATATATGCAGTGGTGATTTCCTGTGTGAGTAGTGAGGCACTGGAAAAGGTTGCCCAGAGAAGCTGTGGCTGCCCCATCCCTGGAGGGGTTCAAGGCCAGGCTGGATGGGGCTTTGAGCAAGCTGGTGTGGTGGGAGGTGTCCCTGCCCATGGCAGGGGAGTTGGAACTCGATGATCTTTAAAGTCCCTTCCAACTCTAACCATTTTATGATTCTATCATGACAATGTGTCTAATTATTAGATAGAATTAGTCTAGTATATCAGCCCAATATAAGAGTTCTCTGAATGATGGGCAAAGCGGACCAGGTGCAGGCTGAGCATTCAGCGGGGAGACTCTGTCCAAAGGCCAACCCAGTGCTTTTTGAGGGCAGCCCCAGCCCTTCCTTGCTCCCCCTGAGAGCCATTTGGTTCCTGCCCTCTCTGAAACGTGAATCCTCTGCTTCTGCTACACTTAAATCTGCCCTATTGGGGGTAAGGACACAACACACAGATGTAACAATGTGAATGATGCAAGAATCCTCTGATTTGAGTGCTCTCCACATTTAGAAGCCAGTGGTTGGGCTACAGTGAATGGTAGGGGACAACTTCTATCATCTCATGACTTGATCTAAATTAAGTTGAGGCATTAAGCAGACAACGCAAACTGATTTAGCTATTAAAAAAAAATGTCCATGGCAACTGGTAGTGGAGACCTAGTTAATATCTAATTGAGTATGGTGTTTGCTTTATTGGGATTTTTTTAAATTACAGCCTGACCTATCTCAGGTTTTGACCTAGATATTTGTCAAAGTGTTTCTTAAGATTTTTATAATCACCTGTTTAACTCAGTAAATCATATTTGGTCTTCTCAATCATATTCTCCCCATCTCCTTAAAGTGTATGGGTGCTTTCTCTGTGAGGGGATGAGATGGCTTGATTGAGCCCTGCACTGTGCTGTGGTTAGTTTACATTCCAGGTTCTGGTAGGACTTCATTGAGGTAGGAAAAAAATGTGAGAAATGGGGAGATCAGAGAGATGTGAGCCTTGTACTAAAGTCTCTGTTGACGCTGTCCCTGCCCTTCTGAGGTACAGAACCAAGACTGATATGTGGCTACTGCTTTAAGATTTTAGAATTTATTTTTTTTTTAAGAAAATATGTATCACTTCCAGTGTCTCTGGCATGTTGCTGTTGTAATAATTATATTGTTCTATCTTCTTTGTTCTCCAAGTCTTTTCAACTGTATCATCACTTATTTTCTTAGATTTATAGAACAATTAATATCTATCTTTAAAACTGCAGGTATCCTTGTAAAGTGTAGATACCTCTGTGTTTATCTTAAATACCTCCTTGTATTCCCAACGTGAGGAGATCAAACCCTCTTGCAAAGGGGTCTGAGTCGTCAGTGGGTTTCCATCCATGCAGCTTGTGTGCAAAACACTTAGCAATTTTGGTTATACTACTTTAATATGGTAAAACATATTGATTTAATGTATGACAGTAATATCTTGCACCTTACTTCACTACTCTGATAATATAGGGCAAAGTCCCATAAAAGCTAATGGCCATACTTTAATATTTAGCTGGCTTCTCAAAGTAAATAGGACGACCAAGTCAATAATAATAATATTATGAATATAAATCACATGTTTTCTTTTCTCTTTAGAATAATGCTGTAAATATTGCAATAAAAAAATTAACTATAATTGAAAAAATGTTTGGCAGCTTAACATGCCAACCAATATATATGAAATAAATAAGCCTCATCATTATTCTTCTTTTCATTTCTTAAAATGAGTAACAAAATCATATTTAATATTTCTGTACAAAAATACCGATATTTTAACACTAAGCCTAATGCATCAGGTTTCATGTAAGAGAAATATAATTCCCATAGCATAAAAGAGAAACAGCAGCATTTGCTGAATTTACAGTCGCAGTAAAATGTAACCTCTGTAGATTCTGTGTTTCTTTTCCAAGAGGGCAGAAGAATTGCTGAGGGAAGTGCAAATATGTGTGTGGCTTAAAAAGTAGTCACCAAAATTAATGCTGAGTTCATATTTGTATTTTAGTTTGATAGATCTTACAACTCAAAAGAGATTATTAGGGAGTCCATTCTTGCTTTCTGTGTTACATAAAGCAAATTCTTAGCATATCCACCCAGTCCTGGAAGTGCTTATGCCCAGGGTTGGCCAGAAACACGTGGTCAGTGCCATCTGCCATTAAAGGGACTGTTCAGTTCATCATAACTGCAGGTAATCAAAGCTACAGAGTGAGAAATGGCTCTGTAAGCACTCGGGAGGAGAAAGACTGTAATAGCGAAAGGAGGACATTCTACCATTTGACATACACTGTTGGTTTGGATGCTTTTAAATGTTCTTGTCTGAGGGAAATGGTAAGAAATGGCATTGTGAGGCACACTTAGACATGATGAGGCATTTTATTTGACAGAGACTGCATGTCTTTGGGGTATTCCAGAGGCAGATAGATCAGAAACTTTTTTACATCAGTGACAGTTTGATGGTGACTTGAATGGGATCAAGGAATGTCTTCTTAAAGTACATTAATGAATATGCTTCTCCTTATTGAAGCTGAACGAATAATGAAAAGGTCTCTGAGATAGAATGAATGCGTGTTTGGGTGCTCCTACTTTGTGTTTGCTCTCCCAGCAAGATTCATACAAATCGATTTTTGTTTATATAAATATCAGGGAAGATCTTTTCTGCAAATATCCCTATTCAGTTGTAGGGATAACAAAGATTCTTGCTGTGTCAGCTGGAAATGCTTGCCTCTGATATAAAGCATACATCAACCAGTCAGAGAGTTGCAGTGTCACAATGCAACAGAGGTGAGCTAAGTATCCACCAGAAACAGGTGGATTTTTTTATATTTTTTTATTTTATCCCTACTTTGATTTATTCTGTGTAGTTCACCTGGGTCTGACTGTGGAGGCATCAGGAGCCTTTTCCAGCTTAAGGCATTTAGGGCTAAAATGTACTCATATACATAATTTATCAGCATTGAACTTCAAAATAGCTGAGTGATTCTATGTACCTTTATTTGTTTGATTTCATACCGGATCATTTTGTGGGTATCAAGAGGATCATCACTGGCAGGAACCACCTTCTCGCTGGTTATTTTTGCTCGAATAACTGTAATAGAGAAAAAGATTTAAATGAAAATAAGCATATACCTAATTTTACAAGCAGTAGCAGAAATTTTACTAATAAATTTTAGCATTGTTTTTACACTTCAGCTAGAAGTAGATTTTACAGCTTGTTACTGTAAGAACACTAGACTGAGTTAACTCCTGAAAATAAAAATAAGTGGGTTGCCAGTGTTGCAAATCTGAATTTCCGTGAAACTGAAAATCTGAGTTGTTACCACTCAGTTTTGACAAAAACTGTCCATTAAAATCTTTTAAAAGCTTGAATCCCATGAAGTTTTATAAAACCCATCATTATAGTCAGTGAGCAAAAGAAAGGGACACTTCTGTTGGTGACAGAAAAGTTGTTGATCGAGTTAAATAGACTTGAAGTTAACAGTCTGAAGGTCATGCCAGACAAGGTTAAAGCATCATTTTCATGTATGAAATCAGAACACAAGAACAGAAGAGTCTTTTATTCACTTTTCTGAGGCTAGATTTTAGTATTTTTCTTAAAATAACATGTCATTGTGTTAACCTGTATAAATTAATTCCCTCTTTTGACACATTTGCTATTCTTCCAGTAAGGAAAAGTATGAGATTTTATGAAGTTTGTTTGTTTGAAGCATCTCTCTTGTATGTGTTTTTTAAAATATCCCAGGGCTATCAGGCACAGAGAATAATGGGATTCTAATAATGTGCTATATGGCCAGAATTTCTCTGGGGACTTCTATCACCCAAAAAGTATTTAGAGTCATGGTTTTGCTCGCTTCTGGATGGTGATTACAGCCCCTCTGCAGATGTTGAATAAGCAATTTCTATCTGCATGGGGAGATATTGACAAAGGCTGGAGCAATCAACAGGTCAACCCTATGGCAGCTGTGAGTCCACAGCTGGGCAGAAGTGGGTCTGGGCAAGGATATCTGCAGCTGCAGTATAGAGCAGAAAACATTCTTCACTATGAGAGCAACTGTCAAACACTTTACTTTGTTTGTATTTTTCATGACAAAAGGAACCATTCTCTCAAAATTAGTATGAAAGAGTCATGATGTTTCATGGAAGAAGTTGCGTTAGAAGGAGCCTCTGGAGGTCTAGTCAAACCTCTTGCACAGTTCTCCCTCCTCCCAGGCCATTTAAACTCATTTAAAGGAGCATTGTAGGCTTAAGGGTTGGATTGGAAGGAAAAGTTCTTTTAAGTATGAGCAGCAAATTCTTCATTTCAAATGGTAAGTGGCAGCATTTCTTTAATCATCTGAAGATGTGTTATGTTCCCACAAATTAACAGTACTTCTTAAGTGCTTTGATCTAATTCCAGATAAAAAGTGTTGTGGATTGTGTACTATACTGCTGGAAAGGTCAAATTAGAATCGTGCTGTTTTGTTTTGCCTTGCTTTCCTTTGCATCATTACTGCCTTAAAAAAAAAAAAAAAAAAAAAAAAAAGTTTTTTTCATCAAAGAGTTTATTCAATGAAGAAGGTAAGGGGTGAGATGACAGGAGTTATCACTGGTATTTTCTTAGTCATAGAATCATAGAATAGTCACAGTTGGAAGGGACCTTAAAGATCATCAAGTTCCAACTCCCCTGCCATGGGCAGGGACACCTCCCACCAGACCAGGTTGCTCAAAGTCCTATCCAGCCTGGCCTTGAACACCCAGGGATGGGGCATCCACAACTTCTCTGGGCAACCTGTTCTAGTGCCTCACCACCCTCACAGCGAAGAATTTTTTCCTAATCTCATCTAAATCTCCGCTCTTCCAGGTTAAAACCCTCCCCCCTTGAAGTCCCTCCCCTCACTGACCAAGAGTCCCTCTCCAGCTCTCCTGGAGCTCCCTTCAGATCCTGGAAGGCTNCTCTTCAGCCGTTCTCTGCCCAACCTGTATTTGTGCCTGGGATTGCCACATCCCAGTTGCAGAACTCTGTACTTGGCTTGGTTGAATACCAATTCCATACCATCACGTGGTTTATATGCAGGAGATCTTTTCCTGTCTACAAACATTTGTAACATAATTAAAACTACTTCCCTCCTCGTGTTCAATGTTGAAACATTAGATGTTGAAACATTACTCTTTGTCATATTTTTATTAAATTCTGTTTGTAAGCATCCAAGTGGAACATTGCAGGTGATCAGTGTTAGTTAAAGGGTCTCCATGGAGTTATGCAAGGCTGGAGGTACATCATCTGGGGGATTGTCATTAAGAGATCTTTTTCTGGGTGAGTGGAAGAAAATTAAAACTATTTTTACGTTGTGTGTATTTTGTTCATTTGTTTGTTTAAGAGAAAGCTTCCAGATGGCAAAGGAAGACTAAATTGAGATTTTTTTTTGTTAATGTCAAGATAGTTTTACTGTTACAGGATGCCTCAGTCTTTACTTATTTGCTTTTCTGTTCTCCTGAAACCAGAATCAAATTCACACAGATCTTTTGGGCCCTTTTAATCCTTCTTATTTTTCTTTTTTTCTGTGCTGTAATATTATTTTTTTTCAATCAGTGTCGTCTCGCTGTCTCCTCAAACCTCTTATTCATGTGGTTGCTTCTGTTTTTAACCACAAGCACTTCCTGATGCAGCATTACTGGGCCTGGCCATCTCCCTCTCTTCACTCGTGGTTCAAAGGGTGGTTAGAACTTCAGATTCCTTCTACGCTGCACTTCTTCTCAAGAACTGGTTTCAAGTGTACCATGGCTGGCTTGGCTTCTCATCTCTGACTGAGAACAGCCTCTGATTGTTTAGTGCAATAATGTCATTTTAACAGCCAGGCATTGATCAGTTCCTGATGGGGAATTTGCATATATGAAATAATATGCATAGCCTTCCTATTCTGATGCCAATAATTCACTCTGCCTCAAATTTGTTCTGCAATAAAAAAGACATCTTGTTTTTCCAAAGGCATTCACTCCAACATTTCAGTAGTAGGATGTGGCATTTCTGTGTAATTCATATTTTGGAACTCACGATTTGGGGCATTCATTACTAGAAATGCGGTAAGGATATTTTTATGCCTTCTTTCCTGACGAACAATAAACATTTCCCAACCGTTTCTACATTAACAAAAGGTGATTTTGAACTGGGTAAAGGACAGAGCTTGTTCAGTATTAACGCTGGATATATTTTTGTTTATGCAGTCAGGAGAAAAGTGTGGAGGTTTGCATAATACAGAAGTGTTTATGTACAATACAGGTAGAAAATTAGTCATTAACTGCATCTTTCCCAAACCTGGGTGATTTCTCTCTGGAACTAGCCATGCTAATTATGTGCCTACAAATAAACTGTAAAATCACCTTGTATATTGGGGATTTTAATGATCATGAGGAACTACTTACACTAGGGGCTTTTTTAGAAAAAAAAAAGTCACTGCCTTTAGGTTAATTTTACCACACTACATTGGCAGATGTAATGAAATATGATCATGTTTTTCATGGAAGAGGGGACCCAAAGAAGTGAGCGGTATTCTGAAGGGTCCATAACAAGTCACAGGTATAAACAGAGCCAGAATAAAATAAATCTTTGTGATTTATCCACTGAAGTTTGTGTTCTCTGAAAGTAGTATCTTTTTAGAATCTTGAGTTATTTCTAAGGCACTAACAAAGAGAAGAATGTTCAGTGAAGAATTACTCTCATTGTTCCAAGTTAGTATTATTAAATCATGTATTTGTTATGATACTATTTTAAATAGTGTTGTACTTATACAAGGCTTAAGATGATGCTATTCAGTGTTTTTCCTTAATGTGTTGGTCACACACAGTACTATTGTTTGAAGACACGCAACTTTACTTGGCAAAAGTGATCAACATTATTATTCCTTCAGAAAGGAAATCAATTTGGAGTCCACTCTCCAGAATAACTTTCTTACTCTAAGAAATAGGAGAAAAGGGAGAAAGTAAAAAGTGATGAAGAAATGAGCTCTTTTTCTCCCCAGTAACTGTTAAGCATCAGCAACTATACAATAAAAAATACTTAGATAGGAAAGTATTTAAGATATTGTTAGGCAGAATAACAAGAAACTGTAGCTGCTTATGCGCATTCTTGTTTTAAATATATAAACCTAAAAATAAATAAAATATAAGTAAAAATAATAATATTGCTAAGAAGGGTATGAATTTGAAATATAGATAGATAGGGAGGCAGACACTTGGAGCTTTGAAAATCTGATTATAGTTGTCAAGCGTGTTAAGATCACGGTACTGATCTTAACAGGCTGTTTAATGTTAATTAAACTGTTGGTTGGGTTTAGGTCAGTATTTTTGTCTCTGTGGTAAAAAAATATTTCACTGTCTTCTAGAATTAGTTTTATAGATTATTATCATGGTGAATGCTTCCAGTTTCAAATATTCATAGAATCATAGAATGGTTAGAGTGGGAAGGATCTTAAAGATCGCTGAGTTCCAAGCCCCTGCCCTGGGCAGGGAAAATATTAACTGCACTGGAGTTTTCATTGCATCGCTATTGAACTACGTAATACCCACAGTTTGTAAATTAATATATTTTTGGCTAAGGAGAAGAACTCTGTAGTTAACAAGCTCCAGTCCTTCAGCAATAGATAGTTCATTAATAGAAAGGCATGCTTGTCCGGACTGGGATGCCTTTGCTGCTGTTTGTGAAAATAGGGGGTAAATCCTGTCTCTTCGCCTTCCAGTGGATTCTGAGGTCCATGAAGAAAACAGCAAATTCTGCATCAGGGAAGCTGTGGTTCTGGCACTCTGCCAGCCCTTCGTGTCCCTGCTTTGCTCTGGGTTTGTCTCCTTTTATGCTCCTCTAAAGCCACTTGCAAATTTTAGAACTGGCAAATCTTAAATTGCAAATTTTAGAAATGGCACCTCCATCATCGATGTTGCACCAACAGGCAGCTGCCTAAACTGGGAATGAAGGGTTCTGATTTCTCCTCCATCCTTTCTGCTGAATATTTTTGCTGCTTGGGCAGGGTAGGCTTCAGTAAGAAAATAAAAGCGGCAAGTCTTGAAATGTCCAGATAATTATATCGCTTTCTAGATTGGAGATCAGAAATAGGAGTAGGAGCATCCTTCAGACAGGCATCTTGAGGAAGAATCTGTGTTTCAGTTGTAGCTTCCAGTTCACTTCAGACTAAGTTTACAAACTATGACATATCTGTATAGATACCTGAATAGAAATTTAATCTTCATCACTTGGAAGCAGTCTTTCTCTAAAGAAATCAATAAAGTTTATTTTATAACGCAAAAGTTTATAATCAGAACCAACTTTGCTACAAAAACCTTGAAATGAGACTTAAGAAAATATGTTGACAGGAAAAATTACTAAAAAGTTACAAACAAGGTTGTGATAATGAGTCATGCAGCTCTTTTTCTTTCTTATATTTTATTGCCTCACTTTAGCCCTTTCATTTAAGTACCAAAAAATGAGAGTGACTTTTTTTGAGCACTTATTTCTACCTGTCTCTTTAATGTCTGACACTTCAATTATTGCCGAATTCTATTGTTCTTGAAAGGACAAGGAATAAGTAGTACAAGGAGAAAGACCTAAATAAAAGTGTTGTTATTTGGATGGATTGAGGACAGCATCCCAAATATTTATGGGAACAGGTAGAAAAAATCATCCATGTGGGCAAAAATTGAAAACAAAAGCATTTTTCTGAAATTACTTATCAGCAGAGCATGCAGTATGAAATAAAGGAGAACTAGGGGCACATAATGCATGTGTATGTAATTTTGAAGGTCCCTATATTCATATGAACTTTTATATATAAAAATATATCCTTCCACAAAAAAGACAATATTCACATACAAAACACGCTGCTGTTTCTGCTCACCCTTCTACAGTAGATTACTTGAGACTTTATCTCTATCTGTCAGAACTTTCTTTGGGGTGTTGTGTCTTAAACTTGCTCCCCAACTGTCTGCAGTTCCTGGAGGATCACACCTGGAGTATGGGTCATGGGGAAATACTGCAGTGACAACTGCAGGAGCACCAACCTCTGGGACCTTGCCTTTATTCAAAACGATGTTTGAAAAATTCTTCATGTCCAAAAGTCTTGTTGACTTCTTGGGGGGAGGAAAATTTGGGTTTGGGTGGTTTTTTTGTTGTTTGGGTTTTTTTTTTTTTTTTTTTTTTTTTTTTTTTGTTTGTTTGTTTGGTTTGGTTTGGGTTTTTTTTGTTTTGGTTTGTTTTGTTTTGGTTTTGGGTTTTGGGTATTTTTTTCTTAAAAGACATTAATGAAAGAAGCTTCCTCTTCTGGATTTTGCCCCAGCCATGACAGTGGCTGTGGTGCATCTCACATTTATACGCTTGCTGAAAGAGAATGGAGTCCACGTTGTTTGTTTGAAGCTGTAAAGGTCAAGCTTCTGGGTCCAGCGATCTTAAATAATGGCATAGTAAAGCAGCAAGCAAGAGAACAGAGCCTGGGCTTTGCAGGCCCTCTGGGGTCCCTACGGGAAATGGCTTTTTCTGCTCCTGTGATGATCCACTTGTACTACTTCTAGGTGTCTACTTTTTCCTCCATTGCAAGGTCTCCATCCTCTGTTCTGAAAAGGGGAGAAGGGAAGGTCTTCTTAGGATGTGTCTGTAAAACTGTATTTAGACTCTTTTGTATTTATGTTCTTTTTGTAGCCCCCGCTATGAAATGGGGGTTATCTTCCTACTTAGTTGGGTGCATCAAAGTAGAAGTTTGTAGTAAATCCTTAGTTTCCCTGCTGGTAATTCTTACTGGTGCTAGTACAACTTTACACCATCTGAGAAAGGTATGCCTGTCTGTTTTTAAGATCATTGACTCCTCATTTAAATTAACTATAAAAGGCTTTCTTAAATTTATATGCTTTTATTTCTTTTGTGGTATGATAAGGGAAACTTCTAGAATTGATGCATTAACTAATCAGTGACACAACACACTTTGAATATTGGACTAAACTTCTTTGAAATAACTAGGGCCTGCGGAAGAGTGTTGGTAGTGCCACAGGTTACGTTACAGCCAGAGCAAAGCTAAGCCAAGAGCTGTCTGTTAACAAACATCTGTGACCAAAGGGTAGGGGATTATCTTCATGCTGTTTGCCTGTAGGATTAAGAAAGGAAGGGTTTAATTAACACCCTGTCACCCTTTCTCTATTAGTGATCAGCGCAATCCTCCTTGTAGTATGCAAACATTCAAATACTTGGTGTTCTGTAAAGATGAATGGGGATGGTTCTGGTGAGGAGACTGCCCCAGCTTTGGGGGTGAACTACTTCAGGGGATTCAGTGTGATACTGGAGGGCAGAAGAAGCTTGCAGTCACAGAAAGGACCATAATTCATGCCTCCTTATACCCATAGAGCAATTCCAGGTGGAATTCCTGTGTTCAGAGTGGTCTGCCCAGTGTACACAATTGCAGGTCAGATTTGCTTCCAGGTTAAGCCAGGTGTCTATCTGTAAATGGCCAAGAATTGAAATACAAACCAGAAAGCAAGCAAACAAAAAGTCTGCGAGTAGAACTGGCCTCATCTACGTCATTCACCTCAACTCAAGTGGTAGTAAAATAATACCAGGCGTCCGAGATAAACATCTTGAAGTCTAGAGTATAGACATACTATATTGTTTGCCTTCTTTGGGTTTAGACGTTATTATGGCATATTATGGTCCAGTCTTACAAACTCTTGGTCTCTTGAAGAACGCTGTCAAGTAACACTATCAAAGCTGCCCCAGGATGCCAAGAGCACGGGTTTGAATGCTTGGCTTCCATGAGTACAGAGATAGGACCAAAAATTAAATAAATTATTCTTTAGATTGGAAACTATGCTCAACTTTTCTTGCAGAGTGGGAAAAAAGTCAGCAGGCCAGGAGAGTAATCTTAACTGCAAAGAGAAAGGAGAATCTGCACGGAATTTGTCCCAACAGACAGAGATTAATGAACCCCCTTTATAGCAATACCACACAGGACAGAAAAGAGAATTGTAAATAGAGTAGTGTGTATCGGCTGTGGATTCATATTGCTTACAAAACCTCTCAAATGTACAGGAGGTTGTGAAAGTCTTACTCCACGCTTTGGAGCAACTGTCCCACCTCTCCAGTATTACCACTTTCCCTATGCAACCCTACCATATTTCAACTAAATATGCTATAAACTGTTCCGTTATGTGACAGGCTTCCTTGTCGCATTTGCTTGTTGTAAAGCTTTGAGTTTCAACAATGAAAAAAGCAAATGAACTTGCTTATGAATATATATTATGTTTATATTTTTATATCTGTGTAAGGCAAAGGTTATGATTTCTCAACAGATGTATGAAAGGAAGAAAGAAGTATCAGCAGTACAAAAGGAGTGTCTTAATTTTGGCTTAAACCACTGGAATCCTTGGCGCTGCCTAGAGAAGACAGTTTGTCCAAAAGAAGGCAAAAATTATCAAGTGATCGACACTGAAATAACATATTAAAATATCTTATTAAATACCTAACACGTAGCTCCACATACCTATTTTTAAAGCAGATTATTTTAGAGACTTAGAAATAATTTTTAGGAGAATGAAGATTTTTATTTTCTTACACTTGTGATTCAATGTTTGGTTTGCATGTGTTCACTTCCAAAGGAATTAGCAATAATGCTCTCTGATATTCGAAATCTCTGAAAAAGTATGAACTAGAGTAGAGGTGACTGTACCGTCTGTAGGCACTTGAGCATTCGCTGAGTAAGAGACTCTGGGTACCCATTGATTGTGAAAATCTTTGCGTTGCTGCATATGTCACTTGGAGCCGGGATCGGGGCTGCTGCGTTTTAATGAGCAAAGTAATGAGTAATACTATCATGTGCCAGTACCATGAGAATAATGTTATGACTTAATAAGTTGCCCTTAACCTGAAAACTTTTAAGACTTTTTCAAAGCAAGTCCCTTAACAGCAAATATTCTGTTTTCTCTGTTCATGCTGAAGGATTTGCCAACTGTAGTCTCATAAAAGTGCCATTACTTTTAATCCTGTTCCCATTTATAATTTTCTTCAATTTTTCTCTGCTCTGAGTCCAGAAAAAGGCTTTGCTAGTGCTGTAACTCCATGTCACGTATTTTGAGTTGAGGTGATCTGTACTGCACACAAAAAGTGCTGTACTCTATGTTTTCAACAATTCCTCTACTTTTTATTGCTTTTTTTTATTTTATTTTATTTTTTATTAGGAGTTGGTTTTTTTTTTTTTTTTTTTTTTTTTTTTGACTTGGAATCATGTAAATCCATATCTCTATTTACAATAAGGAACCAGAGTTAAACTCAGAGGCAACTTGCAGTTTTGCAAATTGACTCAAGTTTATTTATGATCTTTCAGGATCTGGTGGTTATGAATTTACTGGAATACTGAAAGGGCTTCATTTTCTGTTCATTATTGAACTAATTTTTAACTGCTTTAAAGAATAATTTGGCATCCATTTTATGAATGGTGGTTTAGGTTCCATCCTTTTAATACAAAATATGCTTTTCATTCTGTTCTTCTATTTTACGTATATATATATATATATTTATGGTTTAAAATGACCATAATTCTTTCAATGTCAAGCACCACCTCTCCCGTGGGTGTCCAAATGCTTTACCCTCAATTAATTTTGTTGTTGTTTTTCATAATCAAAATTTGCTGGCCACCATCATCTCCTCTGAAAAATACTGTCATAGTATGCAAGTATTTTTTTCTTCTTCTGCAGAAGACTCTAGATCCCAGGGGTGGCTCACAACATAAAGGAGACAACAACCATGCTTTTGCAGTATTGTTTTCTGAATTTCAAGCTTTTAATTGTTCTAGAAATCAGTAAAGAGACATATGATTACTTCAGGATACCTGCTGAGGGGCTACATTATCTTTATTCTTTTGGGAGTGGAAACCTTTCACTACACCCCTGTACTTCCTTTTCTCTTGTGAGAACCAAGCAAGATGCTACTAACTGATCTTTGACCAGCTGAAGAGGAACAAGTGTGTTTAGCAAAGCTCATCTCAATTTGTCTTTCAACAAGACAGATCAGTAAACAGCAGCTTCATTTCCAAACCCACCACAGGTGCTTGAAGCTGTTGTTCTAGTTAGTAATTCTAGATATAAACAGAATGCAGGAGCAGCAACAAAACTGGCCCGATACCAAGTGAATCTGAAAAAATCTCTGTGTTTGCAGGATGAATTTCTGAACTGTAAGTCTGCACTGTTATTGTTCTCTCTTCCTCCATCACTCCTCCACCCAAAGTCAAGGAGTCTTTAGTTCAAGAGATGTTTATGCTTGTTAGGATGTAAACACAATTTTATTTTCAGGCTTTGTATTTTTGTCTTCTGATATTCAATGCATAAATCCTTACAGCCATCTGTAAAATAACTAGAACGCCAGCACAGTAATTAACTGAACAACGCTTTCTGAAATCACAGGAAAGAAAAGCAGTGGAACTTAGTGGGTTTTTTGGACACAGGTGTTTTGGATGTATAACCACTTATTCAAGAATGTAACTGTAATGATAGCAGGCTTTTTTCCTTTATTCTTTTATTTCCTTTATTATTGCTTTATAAAGCAATGTATGGAGGAGCATTGCCTGGTCTTGGTGGTGCTTCCAGTTGCATGAGAAAGTAACAAGTGTATCTTTGACTGAAAAATCAAACCCTTCTTGTAAAGTTCTATCACTTGGGCTAAAGCAATTTCTGAAGGCAAAGATTAGTTCAAAGTAACCATTGGGCCAGACGTAAATTCTACCAACCCAATGCAAAATAGCAAATAAGGAGAAAAAGATGATGGATAGACCTACGTCTTGCACATTGAAGGAAAGGTCACAAATGCTTTTGAGAAGGTTAAATATGTTAATCAGTGTGGGTCCCTCTACCCAATTAATACAGCCACTGTGCAAATGTGCAAATTTATTGTCTTTTCTCCATGATCCATATTGATGATATCAAAAATGTTTTTATTCAGAAAAAATTACTGCATTCCAACAACTCACATGCTTAAAAAAACACAAGTAGTACTTCTGAACTCATTAAAGCAGATACCAAGGAATTTTATCACTGTTTCATATAGATATTAATTTGCACTGGATTATTTTTCAATGTAAATGCTTTGCAGAATGCAAAAGTTGGTTACTCTTCCGTGTTTTATTAACACAGAACCTCTAGTCTGTATCCAAAAGGCAATTCCATTTGAGGCTTTCAAAATGTAGGAGGCCTGTATTTAAGCTCATTAGGACTCTCAGGTAGGTCAGAGTTTTGTGAAACTCTGGGTGTTTTTGGCTCAGGATGCAAAACTTCCTCATGTTGAAGGCAAGAGCTGATCGAGTTTGGCTTCCTTGTTAAACCAGAAGATTACTCAGTTTTACTTTTCTTTAATTAGAAGAATGCATTTAATTTATGAGAGTGAGGTTTTAAAATCTAGATTTTATAAAGTTTCAAATAGAAGAGGTGAGCGCACTTTTAACAGATGTGTGGTATTCTTTTAATTTAAATATTACCTAAAAAATGGCATGGTTTCCTGATGTTGTTCAAGGTCAGTTTTATTTTTCTGCACTGTTTTTACAGCTGCTACTCATGTTACCAGAAATATTTCTCTCTACTTCACAAGCCTCAAATACCACATCATTTGACTAGTAATCAACATCTGCCTAATTTCAGCTGAAGAATAACACTCTCTTTATTCTCCAAAGTCTGTAGAACAACATACATAATGTTATTGTAGATTTCCTTTCGTAGCTCCGTGCCACCTCCTCCAGGCGGAAGAAACTCCACATTATTGAAATACTTCTTAATGAGAAAGTTAGGGATTAAAGTTGGTAGATTAATATGATTAAGTCTTTGGCAGTCTTTCACGTTATGTGGTTTATATTATTTAATCTTTGTTTCTAGGCTTGCATTTTGTTTTCCTCCCAGCATGCGTAGAATTGTGTTTTTGAAATCATGGGGTTTGAGTTTCTTCGCACTATAATGCAAGCTTTTAAATAAAAGGTAACACAGTTCCTGATTTTCTTATCCTGCATTTATTACATAGTCAGCGATGAGTCTGTGTTACTGAGCTACTTCTACATCAGGCAACTAACGTAATCCTTCAGAGATTTCACTTTACTACACAATACTCAGCTCTGTTATTTTCACTATGACTTAATTATTTTAGGGTTGTCAGCTACCTTCTAATTGACAGGAGTGTTGTGTTCAGTATGTTTGGCTCCTTAAAACTCTGTCCTGTTGTTCAGTTCCATGATGCCATCTCATTTTACAGCTACAACTTTTAAGATGTTGGGAAGGCTGCCATGAAAAAGTTCAACACGCAAAGGGAATGAGAGTGACTGCATTTTTCCAGACCGAGCCCCATTTTCATGCTTAAATGGCAGAGTTCTGCAGAACCATAATTACAGAAGATTGGAAATTATTTCCAATTAGAGTTGCATGATATTGGCAACACAGTTCAAGTCTTATATTCAGAAGCGACGAGTAAGCTAGGAAACTAACTAGATGTGGAATTTCAAAGTAAGTTCGCAAAATATTTGCTTCTGTCTTAAGACCTAAAGTAGCGGTTAGGCTATTTGTGAATCTTACTTGTTAATACTCTCTAGTCTTTATCCTAGGAAGCTGTTTCACTAACATTTTGTTAAATATCATCAGTATATAGAAGGACTCCAACTGCTATTGCCATAGCAGCACTCCAGCAATTCACTGAATGGGAATATTGAAGTGCTTTATTGACCATTCAGCAAAGACAGGTACAAATACGTGCAGTTGTAAGCAGCTGTTAACAGCACCTCATCTCTGCAGTCAGGTTTTGCATTTTTGAAAGAATTTAGAAGTTTCAGGATACAATGCCGAGAAATCTATATGTACTGCAAAATTATACCTAGTTGTAATGTGCAGGTGTTTGTACCAGTGAGGGGCCTTGGCAGGGATGAACATACATTTTCTTTGTGCATCTCTAAGTGCATCAGAGCCACTTCAAACTAAGTAATTTCCTAAAATTCATGTTGTTTTGGCAGGTTTTAAATTTTACTTAAAAATACTACTAATGTGCATAAAAGTATGCATAATAGACAAGTAATAAAAAATGAGGGTGTAATTCTTTCATACGTACAGAAGTAAAGAAACTCACCCCCTTTTGTGTAACTGGCTTTGGTGGTACATCGTACAGCCAGAATAGGTGAAAAGTGGGTTTGGTGTTTCTACCATTTACGAGATGTTGAAAAGTGAGTTAAGGGCAAAATGTCTATTTCTCAATAATTTTTGTTAATGAACTTAATGTTAGTCATATACCAAGGAGTGGAGATTGGTAAGGGTGTGACTGCTGGGGATTCCTCCGTGCCAGCGCTGTTTTCTGAGCACCTGTGGGACTCTCTTGAGCACAGGGCTGGAATTCAGCTTTTCTCAGCCACTTGCTGAGGACACAGGGGTAAGAGAATTACCTCATTTTCAACACCTCTGTGTTAAGCCTACCAAATATGACTAACAGCACTTTTGAGATTAGTATAATTTCTCTGGTTTTAAGATGATTCATTGGCTAATAGAATTAGGGTTCTGCAAATATTGTTCTGACAACATGCTCTTTTAATGGCACTGGTACAGTCTCGCAACTTCTTTTTTGTAATAATTCTTCTAAAAAACAGGCTCAGGTGCTGTGCTTTGCCTGTTGTTTGAGAGAGAGCTGGAACAGCCGAAGTCCAGTACATTATTTCTATAATTGAATTCACAAGTCTTGGAGTAAAACCACAGCTTTCATGTCAGTGTGGGACCCCTGAGAAATGCAGCATAATCCTTTCCAGTTGGGGAGAAGTTACTGTAGAAATATCCCTGTGCATTACTGTTCCCGATTTCCACTCCAGAGGAAGGACACATCTATGGAGCAGTAAGGTCTGCCTTCCTTTGTCAGGACAATGACATAAATGCAGATTGTATGCCAAGTACCACAATCTCCCTCTGCTCTGGTAGAGAAGTCTAAAGGATCATAGGGAAGCCCAAGATGTAAGTGGTGTGACCCTCTGTCTGTCCATGAGGTGTCTGACGGCACAGCCGGTGCCGCAGGATCCTGCCAGGGTCTGCCACCAGCCATCCTCACCAAGGCCATCCTGACCCATTCCTCCAGCCACCGCTTTGAGTTGGGGGTTCTCATGGGACTCTGTTAGAACCTTGCAGAAGACTAAGATCTGCTGCATCCCTGTGTTTAATGGGCTTTTCTTCCATAGTTATTACTGTTTGTGTGAATGCTATACTCCCCAACACATGAAGGTTAATTACACAGCTGCCTAATTCTGTGTCAAAACCCCTGCTGAAGGTGCCCGTCAAACATGTGGGTAATCAGTATCCACATAATCACACTGCTCGCTGCAAGTAGACTCTGAGATTCAGAATATGCTGAGTGAGCATAATGTTAATATAGTAAGAACAAAATATAAACTCGAATTTCAATCTTCACCTTTCCTCTCCTGACCTGGAAGCAGTACTGTCTACTCTTGTAATACTTTTTCCAATGTTGATTTTCCCCATCAGGTAAAGTTACTTCCCAGTCTAATAATGTACAAATTAATCCATTTGTCCATATACAAAACTGCATATTATAGTGCAGAGAGGAAAAACTGTGGGACACTGAGCCATGAAAGTTTTAATATGAAATTCAATAATAAAGAAATAGCATATTGTCATTTTATCCCAGAGGAGCTAACTTTGAAAACTTAATTCTGGTGTATTTAAATGAACTTTTTACTGTTATTTTTAAATGTGATTAAAATTTAATATATCATCTGGCACATCTTTACAACGCCTGATCTCAGAGATCTTAGGAGACTTTAACAGGCTGAGAATGCTGCCAAGCTCCAGCTGGGAAGCTTCCATCATCTTTTGAAACATGCCACTCTTCTCCAAAGCTATAGAAATGCTCTCTGAAGCTATAGTATATATTTATTTGTACTCAAGATCTGTTAGTCATTTCAGTTGGAGGATGGTGTCTGATAGTTGGTTAAAATCCTCTTTTTTGATATGTTTAAGAAAAAAACAGCAACCGTGTTTAAATCAGAAAGAATCCATCTAACTTTAAAAGTTCAGGTATACAGAAGACAGGTGTTACAGAGCTAAGAAATGCAGAGTATTTGCATCTTTGGCCTACTGTCCAAAAATTAACCTTACGTATGCTTAAGGGGAAAAAAACAGTATGAATGAAAAGTGACAGACCTCTCCACATACATAATATCTTCCTTTAGATTGGCTGATTTGATGTGAATGTTGATTTAGAACTGAGTCCAGGGAGCCTGAAGTCAGTGGCGAAGGGGAAATCTGTTCTCTTGACACTATCCGATAAACCCAATTGCATCCACAGTTCTCTCCCAAAAGGCCATTATTGGAGGAGTTCTTATATCAGCTTGAAACTACGGTGCCTCCCTAATGAAATGTTAAAGAGCATGTCCTCAGCACATTTCATTTCTGTAAGGAGAAAGCCTCCTGGACTCAGTGGGGTGAGGAGATCAGCACTGATAATGAGCAGGACTGCTGGTTCATAAACCTCCCATCTCCATTTTCAGTGAAAGTACTCTTGAGAAGCGTAGGTGTTTGCTGGGGTCTGAAGGCATCCAGCATGTTTTTGGAGAGTGCCATTTAAAACATAAAAGAAACAATTCACCCTTTTTTTTTTAAAAAAAAAAAAAGGTGTGTATGTTCATGGTATTAGAAAATGAGGATTTGCCACTCTCTGCAGTGAAATTTAAAATTACTGAGGAGTTCATGGAAGCTGATGCAATTTGTACAAAATCATACCTTCTGAGGCTGTGTGTGGGGGAGAGTTACAAAGCCAACGTCAGAAAAATGGCAGGACTGATTTACTGCCCATCCCATGGCAGTGATTTACTGCCCATCCTTACTGCTCTGCCTGCTGTCTACAGCCACCTAACACCTGCAGGGCTCTTCTCTCCTCCCGCAGCTCGGTTTTGGGCAGCACCTTGCCGGGCCAGAAACTCTCTTAGTCTTAGCTCTGTCAGGGAGCCTGTTATTTCCATCAGGTTGCTCAGGTTGGGTGGTAGCTGTGGGCATTTAGAAAGAGTAGAGCCGCAGAAGCCTCCTCACAGTAAAAGACAAAGTGTCACAGCACTAATCCTGCAAACAAAAGGAAAAGTGAAAAGAGCTTGTCCCAGACTTAATGAATTTCTCCGCTTGGTTTTTTTCTGGGGTATCTCATAAATGCTGAGGTTTCCAAGTGGCTTCACACATTCAGTTACTGGCTCAAGTCACGTCTATTGATTCAACCCCCTCCTCCCCCATCTTTAGCCATATCACAAGGAATCAGAACTGTTGCAGGTAACTAATGAAATGAGAAATAATGCAGCAACTGAAGTACATACAGTGCTCAGTAGCTCTATGAGTGAGACAGACTTTGTCTCAGTTTTTACTTTACTTCAGAATTTAGAGGTATGGCATGGTTTTGTTGGTTGGTTTGAGGGTTTTTATAAGATAAGCCAGGGTTTTATTGTGTAAAGAAATAACTTGAATGTGTACTAGAGATGGATGAACTTAAAAGTAACTGAAAAAAGTTGACAAGTCTGGCTGGATGAGCTTTCAACTCCCACAAGCTTTGGTAGCTAAAGAGCTGTCCCTTTCTTTTTTAATCAATAATTTAGAAGTACGAAGATGTTGAAATCGAAGTACAAATGCAGATATAAAACTATGCATCCAGTATCAATCAATAACTACATCACTATCATTTTATAACATATAGAAATATTTTTAAAAATTATAAGCAGAGGGATCCTTGATACAAACATTCGTTAGCCAAGGGGTGCAACTAACTTAAACAGGAATATTTATAGAAGTGAGAACTTGAGCCTCAAGTGCAGATATAAAGTAGTTTTATTTTACAACCTTCAGTATTTAAATAAAAAGTAGCATATATCTACCACTTGTAAAATGTATCTAAAATGGAATAAATCTTAATATATATATAATTAGAATGGCTGGAATGACTTCCCTAAGGAAGATGGTTCATAATGAGTATTTTGAGTTTCCTCTGTGCTGTGAAATTGTCTATTTAGAAAAATCTCTACATTAAGTCTTTTGAAAACCTGTCATTTTCTTATGTATAAGAATGCAGCAGACTGATACAGTAACTGTACTCATACATGGTTAAGCTCCCAGCAGCACAGCTTCTATTTTCTTTTACACCTCAAACAAGCCCAAGTTTGTAATGCCTAGTGTAGGTAACTTAATGAGAAAGGTTGCTTAACACAACCAGATTAAAAACCAATTTAACTGATGGCTGCAAACAGAGCTTAGAGTTTGTCATGCCTACAAAGATTTTCTGTCAGGGTATAAAAGCCATGAATCAGTATGCAGAAGGTAGTGCCTGCCCCATAGAGATGCTAATTCTGTGACACTTTGGAAACTCATGTTCTACATTTACTGTTCACACTAGAGGGAAGCTACCCAGCCTTAGCTGCAGCTAACTGAATCAAAAGACTGCAAAATGTCACTTATTCTTATCCCCATGCAGTCTCATTTTCAGATATTCAGTTTCTTTCTAAAAGTTGTTTGACAGCCATAGCGCTGATTGAATATCACAAAATGCAATTGTCCTAAAGAGTGGAAAGTTATATTTATACACAACTGCTGTGGCCAGTTTATCTACAGAAAATAAAGGGCCTATCAGTTTCATGCTCAAGTATTTTTGGAAAATGACAGAAAAAAAACCCACAACCAATTAAAGAAATTGTAGTATAGCAGAACAAAGATCAAGTGTTTCAACATGTTAGCATTGGAGCTTTTATTTTGGTCTTTTTTTCCCTCCCAAAATGCTATAAAAAATATCTATATGCATAGTTTACACATAGCAGACATATTTAGACAGAATATTATATTGCAGATAGTGTTACCAGTTGAAAGTTCAGGTATTCTTCTGCTTACTCTAAGTTAGGACTTAATATAGAAGCTGTTCCTACTGAAAAAAAGAAAAAGGCACTAAATAATACAGCCGTTTCAACAGTTTATAATCAAAAACTGTTCTGGAAAGCCAGGAGAATCAGAATGCTGTATTTTTTCCACCCCTCTCTCTTTAGAGGGGATCTCAGCAGTCATTCTCTGTTAAAATCCTGGGCAAGACTAAGCCACCTGGTTAAACACCTTCCTCCCCAAAATCCCGTGGGAGCGAGCGGTGCGGGCAGCTCCCTGGCTGTCCCCCGTGGGAGCGGAGACTCACCTAGAGCAGAGTCGCAGATGAGCTGCTGGGGGTGCGCGGGGGCACAGCTGCAGGCCCCCACTGCCACCAGCCTCCAGCTCAGCACCAGCAGCGCTGACAACAGCAGGGTGCTGGGCACGGGCTTCATGGCGCCGCTGGCTCCGTCAGGGGAAAAACGCTTCCTTACGCTTGATTTTCCAGCTCAACTCTCTAATTGCTGGCTGCTTGCGTCCGCGGGTGGAGGGGTTTTGGCAGCAGGGAGGTTTAAGGAAAGCCTTCTAATGCTGGCTCCGAATATGCGCACCTCTTTGCTGACTTCTCATTCCCCTGACATGGGACCCTCTTATTTATGGCCCTCACACCAACTCCCAACTCCGCCTTCCTCCCAGGAAAAAGCACATCATTGGAGAGAGTGCCGGTACCAGAGGAGAGGTTACCTTAGCAAGCAGTGCGGCGTTGCTCTTATGAGTCAGTACAACTATTCATAATCAAAAGCCTTTGCAGAAAAATCTTTTACAAGTACCCGAAACAGATTTTTATGATCTCTAGCAAAGGAAAGATTTTTCTCTTTTTTTCTAGCAGATTTCCTTCCAGCTTGAATTTAAAAACTAGCTGTGTTACCTTCTCTCTTTTGGGCAAGTAAACAAAGCTGGCTTTTTTTGAGCTCAGTTTTCATTTGCAGCCCCTCATCTCCCCCTGCACTTCTGTGTGTTTTCTTGCAATGACGTCCCTGTTCACAGCCCGCACAGAACTTCATTCATGAAAAGGCAACCTCTCAATGCTCTGTTTGTGAGGCTTGAACAATCACTAGTTACAGGGAATAAAGACTTAAAAAGAAAAGCTGCGATAAAAGGCATTTCTTACTATTTCATCACAGATTTTATTTAAAGTAACAAGGAAAAAATATACCACTGGTGTATGCTGGAGGCACGGCTCATTCCCTGCATTCCTTGTTGCTGGAAACCCTGATCACCCCAGATCTGTGTCTTTGCATTCTGGCTGATGTTGTGCACAGACCACAGGCATAAACACAAGAGCTCAGAAATCTTTTTCTGCTTCAGCTCTTTTGATGCTGTAGCGATCCGTGTGACATGCACACCCCCTCCTTTTATAAAGCAGTTGTTTCAGGAGGGAGCAACATAATGTTTGTTTAGAGAGTAAAATACATTGATAAAATAGGTTGACACGCTCGATAACTGCTTAAAGGATTGCATGTTTTGACACTTCATAAATCAAGCTTAGGAACTGAAAATTCATTAACAGAATTAGAACCGTTTCCATCCAGACTTGAAAAAATATACTTTGTTGAGACTGAGATGTAGGTGCACACGCATTGGTTTGCTGTCTCTCTAGAGGTGTGTACATGTTCTGCAGCAGCAGGTTTATTTTCTTTTTGAACAGGAAGAGGTCAGTTTTACAACTATTAGCACTCTGCTGCTTCTTTGTTTTCCTCCTCCTGCCCTGAGACACACATCTTTTGTTGAAAAAAAAATAATACAGCTATTCAGAATTATTAGAATTAACTCTCATTTTTAGATATTAGATGTACATTTGAGGCTAAGCCAGCAACGTTACACACTATGCCCTGATTTAGTTCTAGCAAGCATACTTTAATTATTATTTTTTCAGAAGTTTTGGCTTACAAATCATAAGGTTGGATCTAAGTCCAGGACTAACACCTGAAATAATTCAGACCTGTTAACATCTCCGTTCTTACCTGGCGGGAACTTACTTCTTTCAGGAGGCTTTTCATGTGATCTAACAGATGAAAAAGATGTGAGGCTGAAACCTTACGCAGGAAGTTCAAGCTACAAGACAGCTGCAGAATAATCCAAAACAAACCAAAGCAGGTATTTTAATGGCCTCTGTGGTCAGAAGTTCTAGGAGTATTGATTTTCAAGTCTTACTTTGAGCAGTAGCACTGGAAAGTGATGAAGGAACTAATTGAGAGCCATTGATTGGTTCCCAGATGACATCACATGGCTGCTGCAATAGATGGTCTAAATAGACCAATTTGATTACTATTTTAGTCAAATTCAGATAAAAAAGAAATATGCTGGGCAAACTGTCTTCTCTGACATCAAGAACTCAGATCTGCCTGTGCCATGGTTAACTAAAGGTTAACTAAGGCACATTTTTGCCTGGGATTGTCTGGAACAGCACATCCAACTACTACACTCTGCATGTCCTGAGGACCTGTGTATCTCATGGAATCAACCTAATAATAATCAAACTAAAAATAGTACATTCAGAAAGTGTAAAAATAAATTTAGAAAAGTTAAAAATGAATGCATAACTATCCTGTAGTTCTTACTCAATAAGTATATTCCCCGTAGGTCTCTCTAGACCCCATCGGCATTGGAAAGGACAGGCTGGGAATGTGCTACACAAAATGACCTCTCAGCACTAATGGGGATTTTAGTGAAACTTGTGGCTAGAAGATTTCTCATACCTAACGTGAAACAATGACCTCAACAGCAGCAAGAAAAGCAGATACATCCATTGGTCTGTCCTAGGTTATGGATTTATATCATGTCATTTGAAAGGGGTTTTAATAAGTCTGGAAATCTCTATACTCAGGAACGTGCTCTGGCAAATGCAAGAGAATGCATTTTTAGTGACATTATCAGAGGAGATGAATAGTATCTGTAGCTTCTATTGATACCATTACAGTGAGTACCTCTTACCTCTGAACAGGATCAGCAAGCATTAGGTCATAGCTTGAAGCTGCATCATCTTTTTTTTTTTTTTTATATTGTATGTTGTTAATATTTTTCATTGTATTAGGTAAATTACTTTAAGAGAGTTTAAAAGAAACCCTAAGCTCAGCACTCATTCTATAGTACAGTTACATCTTGACTTACAAAGATTGTTCCCAAAAGACAGAAATATTCCTTTACTAACTTTTAAGCAAAATAACCTTGTATCTTAAATAAATGTAGAGACATTATTGCCAACATTTTATAAACATAAGCAGATTGAAGCAAACTAAACACACGGTCATTTCACTTTCTATATAAATGGACCAGCAGCACAGGGCTTCTCTTACTAAGCTGGATGCTATGATGGCAGTTTTCCTTTAGTTTGATAAGAAAGTCATGATAACATAGAAATTTTGTCATAATCCTTGTCCTGCTGGTGCCCAACCCTTGGGTATAATGTGATACAGGTAATACATACTAATGAGAAACAGCAAAGTTCCTTTATCAGGGGACACAGCCACTGATTCCTTCAGCTCATTGTTGACACAGTAGAAAGTTCACTTGGCTGTCTCTCGTTTCCATCTAACTGAGCAAGTCAACTGGTGAACAGCTAATTTTTGTTTTCTAATAACATGCAAGAAAATAGAGAGAATCAGGGATAATGTACTCTGTTTGTTAATGGGTGCAATTTAGAAACAAGACAGGAAACCTGACAACAGTGAAATTTTTCATCAGCATCGTCTCTTCTCAATGGGAATTCTAATTTTACACAGGACTCTTTGTACTGTGGGTTGTCACGATCCTTGTTAATTTTTACTACAAAGTATTAGCATCTACCAGGAGCATTCTGGTCACTAATTACCACCATTGTTTCTTTCTCTTCTAACAGCCCCCAGGGACCCATATGTTCAAAACATTAGGTCTCCTTTTGTTGGATGCCATATGTGCAGAGTCCCCTGGAGGGAACTTCGGCTTCCCCTGAACTGCAGAGAACATTCCTCTGGTGGGTTTGAGTGGGATACTTTGAGTTGTGTCAAGGAGCACTGTGCTGTGTTGTGCAGGAATTGTCCACACAGCTTTTACAAAGGCTCTTTAGTTATTACAGGGACACCTTGCTGTCCCTTCCACCTGCCAAGTAGAGAATCCCAGAATGGTTTGAATTGGAAGGGACCTTAAAGATCATCTCGTTCCACCCCCCTGCCCTGGGCAGGGACACTTCCCACCAGGTTGCTCAAAGCCCCGACCAGCCTGGCCTTTGAATCTATGCAGTGGCACGGTTGGGCTGCCTGCTCTGTACATAAGCTTCTGGCAGGCTACAGGGTAGAAGTCTTTACCTATATTGTCCTTATTCTCTCTCCTTTGTGGCAAATGAATCTTATTTGAGAGTGCAAGCAGGTAGGATTCTCCACAGCATTACTTTTCCTGTTGCCTTCTCAATGCTGTGCTCAAGTTCTTTTCTCCTGAGCTCCCTTTTGCATTTATTTTCCTTACAACTACTTCCAGTTTAACTGACATAGTCACTATATGCATCCTGTACAAAAACCTATGCTATAAAGTCATGTAGAAAATTCAAAATTAGAATAGTATGCCACAAAACAGATGAGGCTTTAATGGGTTTTTGATTCCAGTGCTTCCATATGTACTATAGCCTGCTTCAAAAGGGAGGGTATTTATAGCTGTTACTACCTAAATTCTACAGTAATAAAAGACCCTATACACTTTATAGTCTTGGCAATTTGGGTGATTTTTTTGTAAGGTGTCAAAATGTTACCTGGTTTTAAAGGCAGCAGTTTGCTTAATAGTTGGTCTAATGATTGAAATGGAATGAAATACTGATGTGCCAAAATCAAAATATAATTTCTGAAGATTCTGTCTTCTCCAGAATTTCTACTAGAGATCTGTGGGAACTGCTGGTTTTGATTGACTGCCATTACACTTAGTATTTCTCTTTTTATTGGCAATTTCTGTTTCCATGATGTCCAGGTATTGAAAGTAGAATATTTTTCTATCATTAGATCACAGAATCACCTAGGTTGGAAGGGACCTTTTAAGATCATCTAGTCCAACTGATGGAAAAAAAAAAAACAACCAAAAACCTCAAAACAACAACAAACACCACACCACCCAACACTAATCCATATCCCCGAGCACCATGTCAACTTGTCTTGAATACCTCCAGGGATGGTGCCTCAACCACCTCCCTGGGCAGCCCATTCCAATACCCGATAACCCTTGCAGTAAAGAAATATTTCCTAATATCTAACCTGAACTTCCACTGGCGCAACTTGAAGCCGTTACCCCTTGTCCTATCATCTGTAACTTGGGAGAAGAGACCAACCCCTGCCTCTCTACAGCCTCCTTTCAGGTAGTTGTAGAGAACGGTAAGGTCTCCCCTCAGTCTCCTCTTCTTCAGACTGAAGATCACATCTGTGTTGATTTAGATAACTATTCTTTTTTAACTGAAAAACAGTTGTGGTGATAAAGGTATTTTAGATTGATTTCCTGCTTCAGATTTGCTTGATGGTGTCACTTTGTACCCTAAGATCGCGTCCAACCTTGTACTGATTTCAGGGAATGCCAAGAGAATTGGTTTCTTAGATCCAGTCCTGTGAGGTGGTGTTAATGCCAAGAGAAGGAACTGCATATAGGGGTGCTCAGAATACCACATTTTACATCAACTCCCATCATTTTTGGTGGGAATTGTGGCCCAGCATTTCACAGGGACAATCTGTGTTGTACTTCTTTAGTACATAAACCATTTAACCTTCTGTTTTGAATAAAGAAGCCACAATTAAGGTGCATCTGTCTGTGTTTGGTTCCTGGGCACACTGATGGAGTTAAAGCTCTGCTCTTTTTATCCACTTGAGCTTTTGGATTTCTTTATGCCCCTCTTTCTGAAAAGATAATACAAAGCCCATCAGATTCTCCTTCGGCTTCCCATTTGTGTGAAACACTGCTCCAGACCAGACAGAGAGAATTTTACACTTTTTTTTTTTTTTTTTTTCTGGCAAGGTATGAGGCAGTGGAAAATCTGGCTCGACATCTCTGAGTTGTTCTTTGTGTTTGTTGAGAATGAGAGCTCTTTAAGTGGGATGTTTCTGCTCTTTTTGATTAAGAGAGGAATATGTTGAGCTACCCCTGCTGGTGAGGGAGAGCTTCTGCGTGGCCGAGCCCTGACTTTATCTTGAGATTGTGTTTCCTTAAAACCAACTAGCCCAGAGAAAGTACATCTTCTGCTTGTTTATTGATTTAGGGCTCTTCCTGCCTCTTTCTGGGAAGGAGAGAAATAAATAAAAGGCCACCTTCATTATTTCACTTTCGATTTCCTTTCTCTAAAGTAAGCAGAGCAAAATTAGATTTAGTCTGATGCATATTCCACAAATAAATTACATGGAACAAGAGTGGTTAAATGAACTTTGCTTGGGGATTATTGGAAAGATAAATATTTAAACACTGAACTTGAGGTACGTAAGTCATGTTTATTCAACATCTTTTTTTTTTTTTTTTTTTCCCTATTTTCCCCCCCCCCCCCCCACCTC
>VZRU01019365.1:231316-283806 GCA_013398155.1 Pedionomus torquatus
CCTCCCCCCAGCTCTTTTTTTCCCATTGTGGCTTTTCTAGTCAATTCAGCCATGAGGACATTAAAAGCCAGGGTGAATACCACCTTCAAAAAGCTGCGTTTTCTGTATTGTTGCCAGCAGAGGGTTGTGTTTTTTTTAGCAGATGATCTTTGCCTAGTCTTATTTTTATATGCAACTTTAATTATATTTTACATTGTATCTTAGAAGAATTCAAAGTAAGTTTCCAAGAATTCAAATTATATCTCTTGGAAATAAAAGAGTTTGCATTGTGTAACCCTAAGCATTGTTCAAAAATACTTAAATTGAAGATGAACTTACTAACTTTTGAGCACTTCAGTGCATGAAGCTTAAATTTTAAGGATTTACTTTAAATTAATGGACTTAGAGTGAAGAAATTGCAGGATGACATTCTAGTAAACAAGACCGAAAAACTCCAGAAATTTCTGGGAAAGGAAAGGATAGGTATTCATCCCATTACATACGGGAAAATTCAGATAGTAATGCAGATGAAGGCTGTGCTGGTTAATTGTATAGCCATCTACTGGTTAACCCAGTAACCTCTAATTAGAAGTATTTCTAATTGTAAGTAAGCGTAATTGTTATCAGAGAACATGCATGCATGAGATTTGTACTCACTGGAGTATGTTGGTAAGAAATGAAACAACTGAAATATCTCTAATTGTCAGAATTTAGCAAATGGCATTTTATTTTCAAAGTTGAACATAGTTGAGTGTATGCAGGCTTCAGAGCTCAGTAAAATAACAACCTGAAGTAGTTGTAATGATTAGTTGTGATGGGTTTATACAGAGATCTCCAAGCAGTGTTACCTTTCCAAGTGTATGTGAAGGGGAATGGGGGGCATTTTAGTCACTGAAACTCAACAGAACTGGTGTATATATTTCTGTGATTTCAAAGATGATGTTTAATCAGATAGTTCCTTCACAAATTATTGTGATAAAGCCATATCACACCCTGCAACTAACTTAAGACTCCATTCAGGAGAAAAAAAAAAAAAAAAGAATTAAGAAGGATTTCTGACCAAGAGCCTTAGGTTTGGCTCAAGTTTAGGAAAAAATAAAGTGAGAAGGCAGAAATCTGTGTGGAAGAAGGGGACATCAAATCTCTAATGGCTACACAAATCCTGGAGAGTGAGCCTCCATTCACTAGAGTAATGGCACTGGCAGCTGCCTCCAGTTACACTGTGTGTTTTGTTTCTTCCTAAAACACAAGTTAAGTTTATTTTGTCAGGTTCACTGGAAGGACATGAGTCCTGTTGACATGTTCAAGGAACAGGAGGTTTTTTTCCCTGCTGCTGCTACAGTGGAGCTGCATGCAGAATACACACACTGCAGTTTAAAGGAAAGAATATGGATGAATTCAGGAAGGAGAGTATTAAGTAATCCTTAGTAAGAAGTACTATGCCTGACTAGCAGTTCTACTTTTTATTTTTCATGAAAGTGCATTGAAAATACAAGTAGCAGGATAGCGTAAAAATAGCACAGTTCTTCATGAGCACAGCAGCAGCACCTAAGTATTCATGAGCTTTATAATTTTGTTAATTAGCTGCTGAGAGGTCAGAGTTGTAGCATCTATTTAATAGCTTCCTTTCCACACAGCAGTTCATGGATTGATTGTTGGTTTGGGTTGTTTGTTGGAGTTTTGGTTTCAGCTGTTTTTTAAATTTCACACCCCAAGTGTATCTTCTCGGTTCTCCTGCACGTACTGTGTGGCAGTTCCCAAAGGGTGAGTTCAACACAACAAGCATCCCTGGGTTGGTAAGTGTTGTCCTGCATCTCCAGATCCAAAGGTCAGGAGCTTTCAAACCCTTTTGTGTTTGTGAATTCTTCTGGAACCCATGTTTTTAATGGTTACGTGATGCGTTAACGGCAGTTCTCACCCTACTTGCTTGCTCTTTTTGAGTACCTATATCATTTGATCAGTGTCTTTTTAAACTGTTTTGATTTGACAAGTTTTTCTTAACTTCTGCTGCCAGTGAAGAGAAGTAATTGCAGTGTTTTCAGAAATTGATTGAATTTTCTGCATTTCCCTGTTCATTCAGTGTCATTATTAGTATGTGGGATGAGAGCAGACGATAGGCCAGCCCAAAATCCTTTATGAAAACAACATATGCAACATGTTGAAAATATCTTGACATTTCACAAGAGCAGTATGGTATCATTTTGCAGATTCCAGGCATTTAAAATAGGTTCTGACCAGTAACTAGTGAATCCTTGAACCTAGTTGGTGTTTAAATCCAATTTGCAAATCATCCTTGCAACGTGAAAAAGCAGCGTTTGATGTAAGAATTTACATCAACAGAGGAGTAAAAGTCCAGTGCATTTCAAGCCTTAATGAGGAAGATTGTGATACATTCTGCTTCTAACACCAGAAGCTTCAGAAAGCTTTGCGGTCTCACACTAACAAACCCAACACGTCATGATCTAATTTTGAGAGACTTAATGACACAAGAAACATGCTTCTGTGATAGATTTCAGAATTGTTTGCTGTGAATGCACATGTGCATTAATTAGCACTTATTCAGCAACTTCAGAATATTGGGTCAAATTTTGCTCTTAATTTAGTAATTCCGCCAGTATAAATCCTGTTTGAGATAGGTCTTTCTCTGTAAATCCAAATAGTTTCATTGCAGCTGTAACTACTTCACTAGTCACCTGTCAGTAGTAGGGGGAACTGAAAGAGCAAACGGAAAATGGGAGAGATGATGTGTGTCATGAGCTCCTGCTGCACGGGCTTTGCTCTGCTGGAACTGATAGGAATAGATGCACTGAAAAATGAATGGCAAATCTGCGGTGGTGAGAGAGGTTGTGGGGTTGCTGGCTGTATTATTATTAGTAATTTAAAAGAATGAAATAATATTACAGTTGCTGCAAGTGGTTTGAAAGTATGACTCTTGTATGTTGGCCTCCAGTTTAACTGTGGAGATTGCGGAGTCCAAATCTCACAGCCTTTAGAAGCTTTACCAGTGAAACTCAAGTTTGAGCCAGTTTGTTTGCTGCTGTGCTCCCACTGAAAGTGTACGGCTGAAAAATCGAATCCACTCGTTCAGAAAAATTGGTCTTGTGAGGACCACGCTAATTAACTTCAAATGCATTCATTTAAACAAACACATTAGGCCCCTTTCAGAATCAATTTCAGTGATGTTCATACACCATTAAGAGAATTTTCAACTGATCTGCCTTGAAAATAATAAAATAAACGCTAGTTCTATAAAATAAGGTGATGATAAAGAGTTACACGGCATTCCAATGAGCTCTTGAATAAATATGCTAACATATACTTATTTGGATAAGGAAAAGATAGACATGTTATTAAAAACATGAAGATGTTTCAGACAGGATATTACATTCGCATTTTAAACCCATCTATACTGTTGTATTTCCATTACAGATTTAATGACTTCGTATAGTCAATCCCTCCTTCTTCTGTGTCCTTGAACCCTTCTGCAGTGCAGTCAACCAGGACTGGGAGAGGCTTCTCACACTTAGACTTAGTACCCAGTCTGCCAAGAGGGTTTGAAGTGTTACTGCTGGGCTCGTATAGACTTGTGTCAAACTTGAGTGACCTCCCAGTTTGATGGTGTCTTGTGGTACAACCATTACACTTGTCTGGTCATTAAGTACCAGTACATACCATTAAGTACAACCATTACACTTGTCTGGTCATGTAATTCATGCTATTCTATATGACAGAAACTGTTAAAACACGTTTCAGTAACGCGACTTCCATGCTAAATGTTTGAAGTTTAGGAATCTAGGCTTCTGTTTTTCTCTCTTTTACCTCTGCCTTTTACCTGCAAAACATAATCCACTTTTTGCTCTCCTGGGGAACATGTCTTCAAGTTCACAGATCCAAGTAGTACATACTACTAGTAGTACCTACTCCTAGTCATGGAAGTGAACCAACTTATTCTAGGTCAATATTCTGTTGCAGTAAGATGTCCCATGTATTTATAATAGCAATGTGAGAAGCAGAAGTGAAAGCATCCAGATAGAATCCATCTTTGTAGGTTTTAGGAGCTGATAAAACATTGTAATACTCAGTGACAATCTTTTGATTAATAATACCATATTTGCATACTGCATCTCAACTGTTCTGTATATGGGTTCCTACAAAGAGTCAAGTAGCCAAGTTGCTAATATTTATTACCAGTCCAATCATATTCATGTATAACTGGAAAATTATATTGCATGCTTTACAGGTATTCTCTTTCCTCTCTAAGTAATAATTATAGTTTATTGTATTATTTAAGTTATAAGAAAAGTCCTGTTTATCCTACTTTATTTTTCCTTAATATTCAGGTGTCTTTCATGTATATTATATGTAAGTGCAAGGGTTCATGCAGTGATGCAGTGTAGTCCATTTCTATCTCTCTTACTTGTGAACTTGCCAGATTTCTTCATGGAATTTCTGTTGTTGGTCTTTTCTGATTTCTTCTCCTCAGTTTTCAATTGTCACAGTCGAATTTATACTTTTCTGAATTTCCTTTGAAAAATAAGCAATATTTTGTAAAATGGCCTTCCCCCCTCCCCAGCAATACATTCCAAAGAAAAACATGCAACGAGTCCTGTTAGTATCAGCTCTATTTATAGTGGATCCATTGACACATGCCAGATCTTCCTTCAAGGTATCTCTCTAACAAGTGACTATAATATAAATTAAAAGGAAGCCCATGGAACCAGTAAATTTTCAGTGCTATATCACAGTTGTGTCATACATAATGTTTGCCCAAATTTATGAAAAGTCTTGAGACTGCCTGTTCCGTTAAGACAGAAATTACCATAACAGAGCAGATTGGGAAAAGCTGGGCCAGGACTCTAAATTGAGTTTCCTACAAATTCAATAAGAAATTTCAGGCTTTGTTACTGCTCGACAGAACAATTCTATGGACACCTGGGAAGCAGGTAGTGGTGGGGAAGTGACTGTGTGGCGGCACGTGTCTAGTGCCCATCTACAAAGGGAAAACTGTGTAATTCGAGTAAGAGCAGGACTAAAGGAAATGCTGCTCAAAACCCCAAAATAGCTACCATTTCATCTGCCCTAGATTGATGGGCCTGTCACAAGAGGAGCACTGGAATAACTTCATAGTTGTCTGCCTTCTGTGCTTCCTGGGGTTTTCTGTCTGATGGCTGAAATGCAATATTCGGTGCCTTTTTCCCCTTTGTCAGTGCTGGGATGTGGCGTACCACATGAAATCTGGGTATCGGACTTCGCAGCAAAATGAACTCTGTTGCCTTAAATGATTTAGCGCCGGGTTTTTTATTTCCGGTGGCTCAGAGAGGATTCCACAACTTTGGAATCATGGGAAAATACGTGTTCTTCTTAATTACAGGAATGCCATTCGTATTGCTACAGTTAGAGGTTTGCCAGCATTTCCATTACAAACCCCAGCTCAGTGGTTGAAAAATGTGGTGCTGCCCTTAAGAATCTTGAGTTAGGCAATAATTTGTTCCCCCTCCTCCCCAAAAAAATTTGGGAAAAAAAAAAAAAAAGTGGCTGGTTTTAAAATATGAGAGCAATAAATAAGAGACTAGATGTTGACTATACAGGACTTTGCATTTCTACAGTTTAGCAAAAAGTTTATTTTAAAATTGCAGTATGGGTGACCTTTACTATAGAATGCTTTTGCAAGTGCCTTTGACTGTTTTGAAACTAATAATTTTTTTCATGTTTATGTGCCTTAACTTAAATTAGTTAGATGGAAAGAGATGCGTAAAAAGCAATTCCAAGGATTTTGGATTTAAAGGCTGACTCTTGAAATGGTTCCTAAACAAGAGCTAAATAAAAGACTTTCAAGGCATTCATAGTTATTGATTCCTACAGTGTTAACCCTCAGAAATTCTGCAAAAAATACAAGTTGCCTTTACACGGGGACTGAAATGTGACAGCTGCAGTTAGGTGTGTACTATAGAGCTTGGAGAGATGGGTTTCAGAATGGTCTGCTTGCCTGTGGCACTGATCCTTGATTTCACACCTCAAGGATGCCCCAGCAGAAGATGCGTATGTGACACCTTTCCTTAACTAATGGAATCATTTAATTAGGATTGCAGTCTCTAAATCAAATCTGGTTTTCTCCCAAAAAGACATAGTTTGGCTTTGATGCAGAAATCAGTGAAAGTGCTCCGTGGCCTGTGTTGTGTAGCTGACAAGTGTGGGGCCCTGTGCTTCCATCAGGCTTTGAGAACTCGGATATGTTTGTGGAGCAGATCCACAGATTCCTCCTTTTTCTTCTGAACAGGCCGAACAGGAACTGAGATTCTGTCAAAAAAACAAGCAACTTGGTTTTGTTAACTTATGTCCTTTATATGTTTTAACAAAAGAAGTCAGAACAAAACAATATGGTATGGTTATGCATTTTAGGATAATCAGAGAAAATCTGTTAAAAGAAAAGCTAAGGAAGAGACTGATGTATTGTACTGGGACTCTGACGGTAAGTAGTATAGAATATGACCAGTGAATACGATATACAAGTGAATCCTCACTTGTTCTTGTGCAGATTTTTAAAGCGAGCATCTTTAAATCACATTGAAAAAATTATTACAACATAGAAAAGTGTGTGTGAATTTTAATTAGCTTTGTAACCCTACAAATAGGTTTGGATATTGCCAAAAGCCAAGTGACCTTCCTGTTCTTTATCTCTTGATCTTAATCTTAATATTTACAATCCCATGATGTGTTCCATGTATCTGTTTGTGTGTTTCTGCGCCATGTTGTACAAAGCACAATGAGATGTGTGTGAACTCTATTTAACCTCTACATAATTCTTTTGTAAGTATTTGGAGAATAAATTTCTCATAAAATCTCTAAGAATTCTTAAATTTCTAAAGCATCAGTTTTGCCTTTGAGTGTATTTACTCTGTTAAAATTTGGTACTAAATGAAGGTTTCAGACCCCATAACACTTACTGTCCTGCTGCTGTACAGTTTAATTGTGTGTTGAGTTCAGTTTTTTATTTCTAATTATAATCCTATTCTACTAAGAGTTTATATTTATGCTTGGGTATTTAGTTGGAAGACCTAGAAAAAAGCAGTGCCAGCTGGACCCATGACTGGGAGACCTAAAACGTCTTCAAATGAAGGATGGAAATAAAACTGGTTATTCACAGACCTTTCTGAGAGACAGAACTGTTATCATTGGATTGACTAAAGCATATTCACATGCCTTTGCATGTTTGATTTCCTAATCAGTGGCTGAATTATTACTTGCGTTCTTTGCAGAAGCTGGGGTGTTCCCTAGAGAACTTGGATATTCTGTAACAGAAGCTAGGATCTGCCTTTAAAGAAGGATTTTTTGGTGGATTAGATAGTCGTTGGTTTCTTAAGTGGTCACAGAAAGAATTCATATCTTTGCTAAAGAAAGGAAATCAAGGGGAAAAGAAAGAAGGTGATTAATTGGACATCATTAATGATTATAATACTGCAGAGTGTGAGTTTATGGGTCAGAAAACACAGTAGCAAAAACATAAAATAGAAAATAGTAGAAATTCAGTTTAAAAAGGGAAGTCAAAAGACATACAAAAAAGCTAATATAGAAGTGCACCAATTGTTTGTATTGGAAATAACATAGCACTCAAAAAACACATACAGTAATTCATCAGCGCACAGTCTCACACAGATTAATAACATGTTCTAGTACCCCCATGGTAAGAACAGCTTTGGCTGCATTAGGGTCATGTTTAAATAATTATCAAAAAAAAAAGCATAGCTTCATCATTTAACTCAAGGTCGCTCTCTCTAATATGTCTTTTTTGTTTCCCCCCATAGCTCACAATGCCAACATTTCCCGTTGTTGTGAAGATTGGACATGCTCACTCAGGCATGGGAAAGGTGCAGATGCTACTTACTGCATGTTAGGAGGCTGGGTGTTTGTCTAAAATAATATGCATGTTCTTTCCTTTCCTGGAGATATTAACTTTTTGTTGCCCAAACTGTGTCTAAGATCCCTACCCTTGCTAATCTCTGCTTGTCTACTATTCAAGAAAGCACCTCTTTTTGGGAAAATACTAAAACACATAATGTATTTTCACACTGATGCCTTTTCAATGCATTGTCCTATATAGGATGTTCTCTGAAACATGCCAAAATACTTTCTTGAAGCAGAACCTTATTTATTAATTTAACTGACTGCAGTGAAACAATTTAAGAGTCAAGGTCTTTTTGTACCATCCAGCTTTTTGGACCTGGGAATCTAGGAAGGTTTTGTCTTGGTTCTTTATTAGTTTCAGCTTGATACTGAACTTTTTTTCATTTCCTGTCTTAATGTATTCTCTGTGATTGTCTCACACCACTATATAACTGCTGCTTTCTTTCTCCAAAGTAATTGCATTTCAGTGGTGAGTACAGTTGTTTTGATATCACTTATCTTGCAGTTCTGGTTCAATGGGATATGATTTAAATCCCGCTTTCATTGATACCAATGAAAATTCCTGGCCATTATAGATTAACCACTTTCTCTCACTGAAAACACTTCATCGCTTTAAGCGTTTTAGATTTTAAAACAAATCATCAGAGAATAGTTACATTTATCATCTTGAATCTCCAAAAGCTCTATAAACATAATATTTGCCACTAGCAATAGAAATAGCAAAACAATGTAATTGTATTTTATTCAGTAATTATGCAAGTTGTACTGTGTGTTATATTCTTTTGCCTGTGACTGTTTTGCTTTATTTTGTACATAGTAAATCAGTGCAAATCCAGCAGCCAGTTTAATTGGGAGCAGAATTAACCACTAATTACTTAACTGCAGTTCCTGTGGATTGCATATGTGAAGTATTAGAATGTTTATACTGTGTTTTCAGTATTCACCTCTCATTTAAAGAAAAGGGAGATAATGTGCAGAAATCTTCAGTGCATCAAATGTCTAGAAATAAATCTAGGTTTTTTTTTAGCTATACAATATTTTAAGTCCTTAAAGATTAGATGACAGTCTTTTGTAGGGAAATACTTACTGTCGGAGTAAGTAATGGTTGTCCTTGTACCTCAACTCCTCCATAAAGGCATTGCAAGGAGTGCTCTTGCCACTGGTCATAATTAGGTTTGCATATTCTATTAAGTTTTCAGAAATTAAGTTGAAACCAGGCATTGTCTCTGGTTTTGTGGTTCTCAAACAGCAAATTATTCTGTAACATTCTCTGTCTGAGAGTTGAGAGCAAATACTTAGGCCTTGTGATTTCTTTTAGCTTCACAGACCCCATGTAATCTAGCATGTCCCATCTCACAGCAGTGGCACTCTGGCCACAGGTAACAGTCGGAGCAAGCAAGACACTGGGCTTGCAGAGAGTGACAAACTCTCCTAATATTAAATAACACGAGAAATACTAATCCCTGCCTCCTTTCCTCACCTTTCTGAAACGTACTTTGGGTACAACAGTGTGTTGTTGCAGGTCCAGTTTCCCTCTCCCATTTTCTACCAGCCCTGACTAAAACTTCTTTTCTGAGGCACATTTTCTGTCCACTTCATCCAACTTCCTTGAAGTCAACCATAGAAATGTGCCCTCTCTGTCCAAAAGTAATGCCTCTGTCCTCCATCTGTCCTTTAAAGTCTCCTTCTCCCTCTCCCTCTAAACCAATATTTTCCTTTTTCCCACCTTCCTCCTGTTCCAAAATATTGTTTCATTTGGTACCATTCACCATCTTAGCCCAGTGCTCTACAACTAGGAAATCCTGCTCCTGGAAAGCCTGACTACTTGCAGAGAAATGGGAAAAATAAGAAAAACTGGTTCTGCTGTCCCCAGCCAACCCCTTGTGCTCCATATGAATGTGCCGTCACCAGGGTATCATGTCCCTTCATCTCCTCCCTCCCAGGAGATAAAGGGTGGGCTCTGTGTACATTCAGTTACGTGAGCAATTTACAAAATCAGCAAGAATTCTGTAGAAATTAGTGTTGCATATTATCACACCTTGCAAAATTCGAAAGGCTGGATCTAAAATGAATAGTCACCACTTAAAAAAAAACAACTGAAAAGCAAAATAAAATTCTACAGTCTGGAAACTGCTTTCTACATATGAATGGGTAATATTTTGCCAAGAAAAACAGATAATTTAATGCAGGTTTGTTATAGAATTTAGAAATCAGAGAAAAACTCCAAGACTTTTTTTTTTTTTTAATAAACTGATGCTGTCAAAATCATGCTTCTCATGAATGCCATTTGCAACTGAATTCTACATTTTGTTCCTAATTGCTCTTTTTTCTTTTGTATATGCTGTTTGCTTGTGGTATGACTGCAGATCAAAGTAGACAACCACTACGACTTTCAGGACATAGCCAGCGTGGTAGCACTTACTCAGACCTACGCCACTACCGAGCCCTTCATAGACTCCAAATATGACATCAGGATCCAAAAGATAGGCAATAACTACAAAGCATACATGTGAGCCAAAACCTTATATTCTTTCATCCTTTTGTTTCAAAATTAATAAGCACCAATCAGATTAAGACTGGTGCATAAGTCTCTGAGCTGATGTGGTGACTTCAGGCCTCCATTGTCATATACTCTGGAAAGACAGTATTTGAGACTGTCTAGCTTTTTTAATTTATTTTTTTTTTTTCAAATTTGATTGTGACTTGGAGGAGGAGAATAAGACAAGAGGTGAGCCTGCCAAAGTGGTTTTACTGATAACCTTTGTTTATTCTTTCATTTTAAAGAAAGGAGCAGTTGGAAGGAGATTTGTTTTTATAGACAACTTGATAACTCAGATTCCTTTCCCATCTTTTCAGCAACTTAGGGTCAAATTTTCTTCTCCCTCCAAGGATTTAGAAGGCATTCATTCACACAAACCTGAATCATAACATGTGAATGGAACAAAGTACTCTCAACACAAGTACGAAAAATTCTAGTCTTGCATTGGCCCTCACATATATGGATGCAATTCTCTTCTAATTTTAGAATCCAAGTGTTTGTTTAAAGATGATGACTACACAGTGGGCTAAAAGAACGGTGTTTCTCTTTCATGGGCAACATTAAGTGAGAGCAGCAAAACAGGTTATCATGCAGTCATTGAGCTCTGGTAACTGTGCTTATGTATATTTTTAGTCTATTTCATACCAAGCAATGTAATCTGACATATACTCATTTAATACATGTTTTTAAGACAAGTTAGACCATCTCAAGTATTTCTTCCCTCATGATTACAATTTCGAGGCAGGAAAAAAATAAGATAGATAAAAATACACATTTGCATTTACATATCACACCCACAAAACACGCAAATATATTTGTCTAGGAACTCCCATAACATTGGAGGGATCAGAGATCTCTCTTATATGTTGACATCTGTAAGGAACAATCAAGTTCTTTACCAGTAAAAATAACTCCAAGCAAACAATACTAAGAGAAGCAAAAGTTGGAGCTGGGATACATAAAATGCTGGGTTAAATAAGTAAAGTATTTTATAATATTAAAGGCAAAGTTAGTAATAACTTTCAAGTCATTTAGGAGCAGCCAACAAGCTGTAAGAGAAAGCAGAACATTTCATCCAATCTGGCAGGAAGAGGCAAAATGTGTCTTGTTAGGTTGATAGGGGAAGATCACATACTGTTGACTTCTCCCCTAAGACATTATGGTCACAAGATCAAAACCTTATGAGTAACTGCTGGTCTCTCCTGGCACGTGTCTTGAAGGGGTATTTGAGAAAGAACATCAAAGACTGGGCTCTTCAAGAGCTCAACAGGCCATCAGCCTCTCTCTGTACATCAGAGGGGCCTTAAGAAAGCCCCACACAGAACCGAATGGAAATCCTGTTCCAACAGGTCACATCCATCCAGCAGTATGGACCTGCAGTCCTTCAGCTTTATTTTGAACCCAGAGCTATGTATATTTTGCAAAATCAGTGTGCTGGAAATTTGTGCAGTACACAGTGCCCAAGGCAGAGCCCTCAAATAGTTTGCAAGGACTGAGAGGTTTCTGGGATCCTTTGTTGGTGACTTTCAGTGTTCTGAGTAATGCAGGACAGAAACTCCGTAACTCAGTGTAACTCCTACACCTCTCTCCTGTCTCTCCACACCTTGGTCCAGTCCCACTGCTTTCCCACACTACCTCTACGTTTCTGTCTCTTAGTCCTTAGCCCTTAACATCTAACCGTTTCCATTGCCCCACATTCTCCCTTGCCCCTTTTATTCTCAGTCTTGAAGCTCCTGAGTGGCAGAGCCTTAGGAATAAGGCAGTGGTCAGATCCAATATCCATAACTTCAGTACCCACAGTAGAAGCTGGACCACTCCGTTTCAGAGGAGAGAGCCCTACATTTTATTCTTTGACTTGAAATTTAAGTGCTGTTCAGTCTCCTGAACAATTTTGAAGAGTCAGCCACAGTAAATTTATCGTTTTCAAACATAAATGTTTCTGCTTCACAGAAGAAGCAGTTGGCCTAAGGGACAGCAAAAATAAGTTAAAATGACAGCCTTTTCCTCCTACCTTTTATTTATTTTTAAATTTCTACTCAGAAACTATGGGTTCATCCAAATGCCTAGCAATCATTTTGTCTCCAGATTCTTTTGTACAGTTAAATCATACCAAAAATCAAAAGTGTCATGAAAAGAAGATTTACCAAATGTCTGTGAAATTCTTCATGTGCATGCATACACATTATATCAGTAGAATATTGTGTTACAGCTGGTTCTCATTTCACTCTGTGACACAGGAACAGCGTACTTAGAGAGCCACCACAAAAAATACCAGCTGAACATTTGTTTTTGTAGTTTAGAGAGAGTTATTAAGAGCTTCAGTTTTATAATTCTGTGGGAAATTGTGGTATAAGTGGATCCATGACTCACAAAACACTGGTGCTTATCATCTGTCAGTAGAGATTATAGCCAAAATGCAACATTGGAGCCCTCTAAATACCACAGCTCCTCAAAATGCTTTGTGACGCATACTTAACTGCACTTGGTACCAGAACAGAATTCATCTGACTTCAAGGAAATAGACTTAAAAGGGTCACAGACGATGAAGAAAAACAGAAATAGGAAAACACTACATCTAAATCTCCTCTCCAAAAGCAATACTCCGAATCCATGACTTAATGTACTGTGATCAAGAGGTCAGTCAAACAAAAGTAGAGCACATCAACCATAGTAAGTGCTACAGAATCAAACCCCAGAGCAGGCTTCCTAGAATTGAAGTTGAATTGAAGTTAGACATTCTTGTTTTTCTCATGACACATCTCTGTCCAGACAATGTAGATTGAGAACTTTCAGTGCTACTAAATAAAGCAGTAGGGTGTTGGAAAAGGGGCAACTCAAGTTACAATGAACTGTGTATACTAATCGAAATTTCTTTTCCCCCAATTCTGAAACAGTTCTTCCTTCTTTGAATAGACCAAATGAATTGAAAACGTGTTAAGCCTAGGTGCAAACCACTTTGAAGTGTTAGAAGCTGTGTTCTATATTATTCAATATTTAGTAAAAGAGGAGGAAATAATGGCATGTAAGACCCTCAGCAGTTATCAGAACAAGTGTGAAGAAGGGTGGGAAACCTACATATTTCAGCTGAGGAAGTCATATATGAATTACAGGAAACACATCGAAGGTTTAAAGTGCCAGATGGTCTGGTTGGGTCCTTTTCTATCACTTAACTGTGGTCTAGCGGAACCCCCGTTGTTTGGAGTTCTGTGTGATGGATGGCTCCAGCCCACAAGCTGTTGAGATTCCAGCAGTGAGGTCTGTGTCCACAGCAGTGAGGTCTGCTTCCACAGCATCCTCTGTGCCTTCATCTGGTCCCTGCAGGATCCATGCAGCCTGCCAGGCAGTCACTCGTGACACTGCTTCGTGCTTAACAGGGGACCTTTCACCCTGCGGAGCAAAAGCCTGGCTTAACACAAACTATCTTTTCTCCTCTTGTCAGCAGGGCTGAGATTACATCGGTGCAGCAGAGGGTCTGGAACTAAGTACTTCCTAAAAGTATTCAGGACTATATATATTAATTTTTTTCCTGATTTGGTCACATCTTGCTTCCTAAAAGACCTGAAATAGCTCATGCTAATGAATGCCTTTGAGAAGTCTGCAACAGAGCTGAATTGTGACTTCTGAGAAGTATTATCTCTCTGGTGCAGAATATGTGTGTAACGTACTTAGCAACTTAAAATTTTTAATTTGTAAGCACACACACATAAATAAATATCACTAGAAAAATTAAGTAAAAGTCACAAAATAGTCTTATTACTGGGCAAAGTTACCTTACACCCAGCACTCAACATGCACCTTCCCCTTCCACTGCTTTCTCCCACATCAACAAAGAATATGGTACCTTACAAGAGCTTCATGCTCTAAAATTCAGGTAACTTTATGAGGCTCCCACTGAAGAGTCAGTGTTCCCCCACAATTGCAACTGACCCTTGTAATTAGGTTAATAGAAAAATGGAGAGAAAACTATAGCTGCTGCCTAATGTATTTTTAATATAGTGCAGATGTTTCTATTATTTTACTAACTGGAAACACTTCATAGTTTGTATCCTTAGCTTATTCCCAGTGCAGCACTTAGGTTTCAGAAAACAGTAATATTCTCTGCCCTGGTACCAGTCCTGAGGTCTGAGGAGAAAAAACTTTATATGATTTTTTTTTTTTTTTTAGAGATAAATAAAAGATGGTATACTCAAGCCGTAACATAAACTGTTTAGATAATATAAGTAAACTGGCAAAGAGTGAAAACTGGAGGAGAACCCAAAATCTAACCCCAAACCAGAGCTGAGATCACTTTGGAGATGTTAAAAAGATAAATACATTGATTTTCAAGTAACTAACTCTGCAGTGGTACAGATTTTAAGCTTCGGTTCCCTAATGTTTGCAGTAATAGTATGTTACAGTCTATTCAGTCCATTTATAATTGATAACAGCTTGTTGCTAACATTTGCACTTAATTCTAGTAGGGATTTAAAAAAAAAAAAAAATGTCCTAAATGAATAAATGGGGAACAAAAATCTCCCAGCACTGTCGTACCTCATGCCTACAGTGAAGTGAGTATTACTGACAATTGCGATGCCTGTTGGAATTGTTCGCGTTTTAGATGTTTTAAGTTGCCAGATATAAAAAAGGTGTAACTATTGCTATGGTATACATGTCAAAATAAGAGTAACTTAAGAGATGGTGAAAATATAAAACCACTGGCGCTCTTTGTAATATTTTCCCTGTTTCAGGAGAACTTCCATATCCGGAAACTGGAAGACAAACACGGGCTCTGCAATGTTGGAACAAATTGCTATGTCAGATAAGTAAGTTGAGTCTCATGTTAAAGGTAATTAAAAAAAATGGAATTTTATCTTAAATGCATTTTTAAAAAATGGGAGACACACATTTACTGTGCGGTTCACAGTAAATGCGTGTCTTCCATTCATTTGGGAAAAAGCTCCTTGCATTAGATGAAAGAACATGAGCCAAGCATTTCCGTATGACTTTTCTCAGAGTTAACTACCCAAACTAAGTACCAGCCTTAGGGGTTTACATGCACCCTTGAGTTCCGACATCACTATTTGCATCTAGAAAGCTACCAGAATTCCCTTCAGAAAATCCCTTTTTTCAGGTTCAACCTATCAGTCATTTCCTCTGGTTCATTTGCCTACTTTTACCTACCAGTCTTACCCCTTGCCACAGTAAACTTTTCTCCTTCTACATTATCTGTTATAAACAAGCAGTCTAGTCTTCACTTTGCCTATTTAAAGCATAGTTCCCTTTTCTGCTTTGGATCCCGCTAAACTGCTTATTTTTCATTGTTGAAATTTCCACTGAACTGCAGTGTGAGGCTTTTTACCCAGATGCTGGGCCATCCTGGAGCTTATTTCCCTCACGTCATCCTTCCAGCTCTGTTCTGTGGTTTGCTGTGCTTTCCTTTTTCTCTCCCATCCTTACGCTGGCCACTTTTCATAATCCAGTCAAACACATTCTTCTTGCATTTTAGGAAGCTGAGGTCTTCTGTTGATGGAGCTGTTCTCTCAATCCCACTCCAAGTTGCCCCCCAACAAATAGACCTCTTTTCCCAGCACAATAATCCATGAGATTTTCTTGATGGCTATGAATTTTCTTCTGTTCAGCTTCTCCAAAGGCTGCTACCAGCAGAAGCTGAAAAAACTCTATACCATAAAAATATAATTTAAGAGGTGTTTTAAACTTCAACAGTAGGGTTTTTTTGTAGTTTTTTGTGGGGGTTTTTTTGTTGTTTTTTTTTTTTTTAAAGTCTGGAACCTACAGCTTGGTCCTTCTTATGAGCTGAGGGTGACACGGGAACTGAAGCGTCGCCTGCCCTGAGAAAGGTGAAAACAAATAAGCCGGGGATTACAAGTCCCTGCTGTCCAACCCCTGTCTAGACGGTGTCCTCACTGATCTCCCCTCTGGGGATGGAGTGGAACCACATTATTTTCTCTTTCTCATTCCCCTCCCACCTTCCTTTAGAAAGTGAGGTTATGTCTTCACTGAGAGGGAAAAGAGTGAGTTTGCTTTAGCGCTTATAATTACAGTCCAGGAGCTATGCCTCTGTAAAAAAACATGCGCTTGAATTTTGCCATAAGGAACTAAACAATATCAGGTCTGGGTAACGAGTATGAAAAGCTAACCTTGCCTGGCTATCCCGCTGTAAATGCTCTCTGTGCTGAGCTCATTTGTCCATTTTTGAATGTAAGATAATTAGAGTATAATAGGTATTTTCCCATTAAAAAAAAAAAAGAAGCCACTTGTCAACAAAAGAAAAAAACAAAGCTACTTTTATGCCACTGAAGAAAAAAAAAAAAGATGGATGTTTTCTCATGCGAAAAAAAAAGGGGTATGTACCTCAATGCCCCATTTTTGTTTGATTACACAGAAGTGCCCAAAGCACAGCAAGGAAGAGAAGGGAAAACTGCAGCTTTCTGAAGAGCTGAAGTAGTTTAACAGCATCCCAAAAGCAATCAAATCTGATGCATGTGTGCATTTCATTTCGACTACATCTCATGAATGAGGAAGAAGTGTTTTGAAAGCACTGCCTGAGCTGACGTTGTTGACTGAATACAAATCTTAGTCTAGAAATTTAGAAAAGGAAGAAGAAATGTGGCATGGTGAAGGAACAATAACAAAGCAGAGAAGCAGCATGTTTCAATGTTACATATTCTTATCGCTCCCTAGATAGAACCAGAATAATGGAGACCTGTGCTAATAGTGCACACCTCATGGCGCACCTGATATTTCGTGTCAGACACCTGAGGAGCAATACTTGATTACCTCTCGGTTCTGAGGCTGCACGTTATAGTGGCTCTGGGAAAATAAGAACCATGACCTCCTGTCAGACCTACCGTGTGAGCCTTGGGTTTCAAACACTACAGGCTACTCCATCCAAGCCCTTGCTTTCCAAATGGAACTGTATTTTTCCATCTCTGTGTTTGTTGGCAGAAGGCAGGCCATTAAAAATGCTTTCATAGAATTGATTGAGGTTTTGGTATTTTAAAGAAAACGTCTTGATTGTTTTCCATATAAAGTCCAGATATTTACTGTTAAAGACGAGTTTTGCAGTCCTCATGATTTTCTAAGATATGTGTTGATATTTTACAGCCAAAAAGAAAGTTATGTATAAGCAAGTGCATGCAAGCAGTCCAATCAGTCAGTGCATCTACAGATGTTGAAATTGTCAGGCATCCAAAAAACCCTCTCATTTTGGACAAAAAACATGTTTCTCACAGGAAAAAAAAATATTTTCATTGCTTAAATATTACCATCAGGATTTTTTCAAGCAGTTGTATCAATTTCTTTGTGTTCTGGTTAAAAGAAAAATTCTTCCACTGGAGCAGACTTGATATTAGAAAATACAAAGCATGTGACCTAATAAGTTTACTTGGAAGGGATGCTATTACTGAAGATATTTGTGTATGAATAAAACTCTCAGTCCAGCAACGGGTTTCCTTTGATCCTATAATGAAGTCAAATGCTATTATTTATTACATCAAATTATTTGCAGTGGAAAATACTATGATGTGACAAATGTATCATCATGGCTCAAAGGCTGGAGCAGGAGAGGGTCTAGAAAAGGAAGCAGCTCTCATTTACGCTCAAATGCTTGCCAATGGAAGAGAAAAATGTTACGATAAGTAAAACAAGTGGGGTTTTTTTAAGCAAAACATGTCCTTCAGTCAGTGGAACCATGATATCAGCCTATGTAACATTTCAAGATCATATCATCTCCTTCTGGTGCCCATGCACAACTATGCCATTAGTTAATGCAAGTTCCCAATGCTGTTCCGTGTCCCGTTAGTCAGTCCCTGCCCTTGAGCATACACACACGGTTTATGTCACCTCAGAACGCGCTCAGCAAAGGGTTATGTCACTAATGGTGCTGTTCTTGATCACTGGAATTGCCTCACTCTAATAAGTTCTACTTCAGTTCCTTGTTAGTCAAAAAATCTCCCTGCTTGTAGGATAGATAAAACTCTTCATGCAAGAAAAATTAGTCCTATTACTGCATGTAGAATGGGTATACTGCCCATTCTTCAGTCCATATTTCTTACCATGAGGTTAGAAATTAAATGAAGGAGTTCTGGTGCTCAATACGGTGTGAAACACTAGCCTTTTTTAGGAGTTGTAGAATTCCTCAGGATTCTTTACATTTCTGTTGAATTTTACTGTTGTTGTTTATAATCCTACATGAAGAATATTATAGAATAGAACCACAGAGTGGTTTGAGTTGGAAGGGAACTTAAAGACCATCCAGTCCCACCCCCTGCCCTAGGCAAGGACATCTCCCACCAGACCAGATTCCTTCATGTCGCCGCCAACCTAGCCTTGAACCCCTCCAGGAATGGAGCAGCCTCAGCTTCTCTGATCAACTTGGGCCAGGGTCTCGCCACCCTCACAGCAAAGAATTTCTCATCTAAACCTCCCTCTTTCAGTTTAAAACCATTGCCCCTTGTGCTGTCACTACATGCCCTCAGAAAGGGTCCCTCCCCATGTACTCCTGTAGGCAGACTGCAGAACTTTTACAGTGTCATATGTCTGTTTCTCTTGCAGAATCTTAAGGGTTGTTTCGTCTTGATTTTTGTTTTGCCTGGTTCACTGATGTACACATGAAGCTGTCATTGCCACTTTGGAATACAGTTGATTCTGTAGTTTAAGATGGAGACTCTTGTTCTAGTTTTTCTGGTTAAAGAATACCATCCAGAATTAAGTACACTACCAGGTGTAATAGGCAAGAGAACTGTGGCACTTGAATCTGTGCAGAAGTGCACAAGTTTGAATTTCAGGGGAAAAACAGAAGTCCTGCTCCCTACTGTCTAAAACCCCTTGGCATCACTGAAGCCATCAAAACTGGTCAGGAGCTGAATGCCCCTTCTATGGGGTTCTTATGAAGTACAGCCTCAGAGAGCACCTGTACTGGTAGGGGGGCACTGGAAATGCAGGAGGGGATACAGAGAAATGCTCGTTCAGCTCCAGCATAACTTATCTTCAAGTTATTCAGGGTTTAGAGCAGACACGTTTGGACCAATACAAACTGGGACAGACTGCAGCATAACACTAGCTCATGATACAGAGCCACAGCTTTTCTGGATTCTACCAGGAAAAGTAGAGCAATCAGGCCAGTATGCCTAAGCTACTGTTCTGGGAAGTACATATTAAGTAAATCTGACAATATAGTGAAAATTCTGCAAATGTTATATATAAGATTAGGTTAAGCCTGTAGAAAACCAAGAGCCTGATGGGATACTCACAGAGAAAAATTATTTTTATGAAACAGGTACAAGCTTTGGGTTGACACCTGTTCTGAAATATTTGGTGGTTTGGACATCTGTGCGGTTAAAGCTGTACATGGAAAGGATGGAAAAGATTATATTTTTGAGGTAAGCAATCCTACTTTTTTCACTATATGCTTTTATATATTACAAACACCCAAGTAAAGAACATTTGTGATACTCAGGTGTTTCAGGAAAGGCTGTGTGTTTTTGAGCAATGTTTAAATCATAATACAAAGCTCATGTCCAAGTTAGTGGTAACACTTGCTGGAAAATGTAACCATATATATGGTAATGTCTTTTAGTGTTTGAGGAAATGTACACAAACTACAAAACAAAACCAAATGTGGATGTCACATTTTCCCAACCCTTATGATTTCTTTCCTGAGCTGGCTCACCAGTTTTTCCTGGAAGGTTTATAGATAGCACTATCCCAAGGGAACCCCAACAAAATTATACCTTTGCATAGAAAGGGAAATTAAGAATGCAGTGGAAACTACTTTACTTTTTTCTAGCCTAAATGCTACCTTTAAGATCTGATACCTCATGAATCAAAAGTTTCTTCTGTAGAGAATTTTGAAATATTTAAGTTTCTCATTTACATTAGGTTTATTATGGATAAATACAACTTTGTTTAGCCATAAAACAAGATACTATCACTTGCCTGTCACGCAGTTTGGGATTCCTTCAGCATCTCCCATGTTCTTAAAGTTTTATTGAGGAGATAGGCAAGGATCTTCAGAACCTCCCCCACTCCAAAAGAGTTTGATATTTGCTAAAGCAAAAATAAGTATCTTTTCTAAACTGCAAGAGTAATCTGGAGATGACGGATTGACTCTCTATGTATTTTATTTTCTTTTCATGAATTTATATATCACTGTTGCAATTGCTAATAACTTCCAAATCAATCAATAGCACTTTAAAGGACTGACCAGCTTCCAGCAGTAAACTTTCAGTAAAACAAACAGAATTAATCACTACCTCCTGAGAAGCTGAGGATGTCAAGAAATCCCATTTCCTTAGTCTGCCTGGCCAAGCCAGAATTTACTGTGTCTTACTGTATCAAAACGCACTGTAGTATAAAATTCAGGATTCTGTACTAAACCTTTTCTGTTGCTCCTTCATACAGTGTGTTCTTCCCCCGACACCCCCGCACCCCGAGGTTCCTGTTAAATCTGTAATGCTGCACCCAGTGAAATCTGGATGAGATTTGAAACAGGTATTGAATACCTTGAGAAAAAAGGTATTTTCTGAAAGCAGGCTATTCTATTTTCTGCTGCTACAACATAGAGGAAATTTCTGAATGTAAGATTTGTCATGTGTGCTACATCACAGCTTGACTGTTGCCACTGGTATATCTCAGATATTCCTATGTAGTGGGAAGGCATTGATTTCTGCTCACAAGGAAGCTCCTCCCCAGCAATCGGATTTGCAGCCTCCCCTATGCCGTGTAAAGCTTTGTAGGATACTCTGCAGCTCCCATGGCCCCTGGATGTCTCCGAGGATGCATCTCACCACGTTCCACACACCCCCTGTCTGTCTAAATTTGTTACACTTGAGGTAGTTCATGCTGATTTGGCCGGCTTTAATCCAAGAAATTTTTACCCCCAAATTTAATTAAACTCTAAAATAACGAAATATAAATAATTCTAAGGCATAAGATCTTGGGTTTTTTACCTCATAAGACAGTAGTTAAAAACTGAATGATTACATGCAAAAAGATGCAAAGCTAGAGTAGGGTTGCATTTAACAAGGATATTCTTGTAAGAACTAAAGGTTTTAGACATAACAAAGTGCTGTTTCTTATGCACTGTAGCTAAAGCAAGTCTCAGAAGTGATTGGCATCAACCCACGCTTAGTCCCTTCTACCGATTATTCCCTGCTTTCTTCTCATCCTGCTCTTTCTGTACAACCATAGTTGGACCTTTTCTCCTTCCTGTGTGAGATGTCTCCTTTATTTTCGCAGCTGACATTTCTCTTGCATTCCTCAATTAGCGAATTCCTGACAGACTAAATGCACTTCACTTTCCTTCACTGAGCTCTTTTTCCCATTTTTGATACTGCACAATTTTTCAGGTTTTTGAGCAAAGCCAACAAGAGTCACAGCCTCCACTGAAGTCAGGTACACAGAGGCGTTCCTGCATCTGCCAGTAGGAGGAGAAGGGACAGCAGTTTTCTGAAAATGAAATAGCCAGTGCAAACTCTATAATGGACCAACACAGTAGCTCAGTTCCTGCTTCTAAACAAATCCTCTGATTTTCCATGTCAGACACAGTCTGGTTAAGCAAAGAGAATTCTGAGAAGTGCAGGATATGTGAGGAACTGGGGTTTATAGAGCATTTTAAGTAGTGTGCATAATAGATGTTGCAATTAAAAGAAAGAGTGTATAGAAGCATGGTAATTCTTGCTGTTCTACAGAATCAGCTGAATTGTTTGGAAGATGGTAATGCTCATCAGAAAGAATATTTAGTATCTGGATAAGGCTTTGAAATGTAGAATTGTTTGCAAAGTTCACATCCAACACAACATCTGTAAAATTTAGTATTATTTGCCACTAAAAAGCCAGTTTTCATCAACAGCTATTATGCTATAATTGTAACAGTTACTGTGCTATAGTTCTGTGATGCAATGAGAAGTAGAAGACTGGACCAGTATAGGAAAAATTTTCATCTTTTGTGTACTTTCAACATGGGAAAATAAATGTGTTATTAATCTAGCATGTACGTGCTGCAGTCAAGAACCAGTAGCTGGTCAAGACAGCAGGTCCGTAAATACTGGGTTTACACTCCAGTTGCAGTCCCATGCTGAAACCTCTGCTCTTGTGTTTTCATGGTGACTGCTACACCTACTGCAAAGCAAAAAGTTTTTGCATTACTGACACTTGAATGCTGCAGATACGATCTGACAAGAAGCATACAAACTTCCTAATGTATGAGATAATGTAATGCAGATATGGTCTTCCTGATATTCCAGTTTGAACATTCAACCAGCGTAACCACCAATAGGAAATCATACATGTATGTCATCCAGCTTCAGAGTGAGTGTGAATTGGGGTAGAATTCTACTAATGCATTCTTCATACACTCAGCATTCTAGAAGGAAATCAACTTCCGAGGGATTTTCTGTAATAAGGTTGAGAGAGCAGCACTTTACAGAAATAACTACTTAGTACCTAGTCCTAAGGTACATAATTGTACCTTTTTGCTACACAGTTGAGGGATACCTTATGCATCCCCAGGAAAAAAAAAATCCAGTCTGATTTGTTTGAAGGCAGGAAGGACAAAATATTGAAGTCATAGTATTATTCAAACACAACACAACCTGTTTTTTTTTCTGTGACGCTGTGAGTGCTCTACAGTTTTGTTAAATGGGGGCTGTAAAAGGTAACTGACTTTTCAAACAACACGGTTTTCTGTGGTTGTTCCCTAGAAGAAATGACCTTCTCTTGTCTTTTACTGCTCTGCTCCAAAGAAGCATCTCCAAACTCCTAGTAGGGAGCAATAAACTAATTAAAGAATCACTTTGGTAAAAGGAAGGATTATGAGGTTGATTGGGAGGAAGGTCAAGTTATTGTGTCTAGCAATCTGAGTTATTCATTTAATGTCTCTTTTTTTTCACCTCAGTTGGAATACTTAACTTCCAGGCATCATCATGCCAGAAACAAGCTGTAGAAACAAGAATTTTATTGACACATACAGCTTTTTAACTGTCTCACAGTTCTTGCCAATAACATACCAAATCAAGGTCCATTACACTTTAAATTCTTAAACAGAAGGACTTCTAATCTTTCCCTTTTTAAGTTAATACTAGTTTTAATACTAGGAGGAACAGATACTTGAGCATTGTTCGTGTTTCTGACTCCAATGAACTTTATCCATCATAATTCATTCTTGGAAAACCAAACCTCTGGAAAACTAAACAAAATCTCACATAATGATGAATGCAGTAAAAGAGAACAAATGTAACAGAATCCTGTAAAGTGGCCTCACAGGCAGTCTCCCAAATTGTGCTGAAAATTGAATGGGTGTGTGGCTGCTGCAGGTGTCTTATTTCTACTTGCTTATTTTTACCCTAAGCTATATTAAAATTAGCTTCCAGGTGGTTTATAAACTAGAAAGATGCAAAGCATTTATATTTCATAAATATTCAGCCATTGTAAGCCAATTTAAGAAATGAAGAAACAGATATTTTTTTAAAGTCTTGGTATAAGAGATACCATTTCTGAAGATGCTACACTCTATCAGACTGCTAGGAGGTATACCACCAACTCCAGAATACATATATATATATACAGTGTATAAGGTGTAGTGATACATCACTAGCACTAAGTGTGCTGTCTTTCACAGACCTCTGTGTTCCTGTATTTAGTGTCTTGGGATAATACTAGCTAAAGTACATGAAGGAACACATCAGAAGGGAGGAAAGTCAGAAGAAAACTGTATCTCATGCAGTATTTTTGCAGTTTTAGTTACAGTTGTGCTTTCCAGGAAATGCTAGCTATAGGATTGAATTTATAGTTTAGACAGAGCTGTCACTGACTATGGCACAAGTTTAATGAGCACAAGCCTCTGATGCTGTACTCTCAAATTCTCCGATTCCAAGCTTAATTTATTCTTCTGTCTTAATCACATGCCTTTCCAAAATTCAGCACCAAAGATATGAAAATAAATTTTGTTAGAAATATTTGGTAATAGCATTGTAAGTGGTACATCACAAGTCATAGACATGTTCAGGTTGGGGTCCTCTAGTCCAGCTTTCTGCCCAAAGCGTGGATACCTTCAAAGCTGCTCAGACCCTATCTGAAAAGAAAAAAGAGAGGCAGAAGTTTTGTTCCTTTTACTATGTCAGCCATTATTGTAGCTACAAGTCTCCTATAATAAGCAGATTTTTAAAAACCTTCTAGAAGCATAACTTTGTCTCTTAATCGGGTCATTTGGCATATAAATATGTGCAGAAGTGGCCAATAGTAATGGCCATTATTGTTTTACATACTTAAGTGGCTTTCCATCCACTAAATAATATCCTTTATTCAGATTAGTAGGGGAACTAACTCCAGCTGTAATAGCTGATAAAGTCAGAAGTCTCTCATAATTTATGATCTGGTGCTATAAGAAGTTTTGAGCGCTTAGGATTCTAAAATTGCTCTGTCTGTGAAGATTCATATTTCCAAAACAAGGAGCATTCCTACGTTTCCTAACAGGACTTATTATAATTTAATAAGAAATTACTAAGATACAATTCTAGAAAACGCAGCCTTTTTACTTAGGATTTTTCCAAATATCTGATGTGTTAGTGCTGAATTCATTAATATATTCCTTCATATATGGGCTTCATGGGATAAAATTTGGTTTATTCAACGAACTCTTCTGGGCCTTTTTTTATATTTTGGAAGTAATAGATTTAATCCACTGAAATTTTCCAGACACCATTCCAGAAATAATGACATCAGCTGTTCTTTTAAACAGAAAAGTAAATGAAGTGTATCTAGTGACATAATTGGTGAAGGGGGCAAGTATGTTTTGCTGGGACACTAGTTTTTCATTTGAATGGAGCAATAGTTACTGACCTGTGTGAATAACATGAACAGTTTGGTTTCTGTCCTAAGAATAATTATTCACTAATGTTTTCACATAATATTTGTTTACTGTATCTATTGTCAAAATAGCTGTAACTTTTAATTAGCAACAATAGCACTTCTTATTTGTGACCATCTTGATGTTTTCTTTTGTTCATAATGAACAGATTTAATTAATAGGGGGGTACAGGTAAAATCCATGGTGATGTTAAACTAATTGTTATTTTATCCATCACACTGATCTCTTCCGCATAATCTCTTTAAAGTGCTTGATTTTTTCTCTTATTTTCTATATATTTTTACACTTTTTAAAAATGTACTACATTTGTATGAGTTTGCAATGTATAAATTCATCTTCATCTATTGATTTTGATTGGACATAGAAATCATTTGCTTGGTTTGTTTTCATTCCAGCTCAAAACCAGACCATATAAATATATCTGTAGGCACTGGATCCTTCATCTAAGAATGCCTGATCCACTTTCCCAGCTGTTCTTACTTTTTCTGCAAATGTTGTTTCTCACCCACTTCAGGAGGGACTGTAAAAGTTTCCTAGCAGTGACCGCTGATTTTCTGTTGTGCTATCCCCTACCGCCTTCTCAGGTGTGGTTACATTTCCAATTACAAATTATTCCTGCATCTGCTATAGAGACCTCAGGGAAAGCCCCATGATTACTTCATATCCAGTCACTCCCTTACTTCTCAGAAATCACACCATCTCTTCTTACCTCCCATTCAGTCTTAAGTGACTTCCTCAAACTTTTCCTTAATGTCATTACCTTTCCCCGTACTCAGAACTCTGCAACTAAAATCCCTATCAGCCTCTGCCTTTACAGTCAAAATTGTCACCACAGTTGGAGACGTTCAGGTCCCACAAAAACAACGCAGAAGAATGAGACATTCATAACAGCAACAGTGTAAACCAGCATCTCTTATTCACAGAACAAAGTAAATGTTTTTGCTCAGTCCTCATACTCTCCATCATGGATCTTCAAAATTACACTGATTAGCAATGATATTAGTTCCTCCTCCCTTTGCACTTACCAATCATCATATCTTCTCTGGTCATTCATAGGTCTTTTCCCATATGAAATCCATATATCATTATTCTGTCAGACTCCTTGGGCACTTCTTGCAAGCCATCTAGCTGGTCTTTCATAGTCCTCTTGTATTTCAGCATCCTGACAAACACCTTTTTCTTCCACTGTATCAACAGAGTTCTTTACCTCTGCCCTTCCTTTAACCTCCACAATTTTATCTTTCTCAGCACCGTTTGGGCTGGGTCTTCAGAAAGAAAGAGATCTTTCCTCAAGGTTTGGTGGGAAACATACTGTCTAATGGAGAGCTGTGTTTGGGCAGTGGCAATCCAAGTAGTTTCTCCTCCAGACATGGTGATCCCTTTGCAATTGCTGATACCTTATAATTGCACTGGCTCCTTTATTAATCCCATCCCATTTCCTTTCATATTTAAAAGAGTTAAAGAGCATTTCTCTTCTTCCCTTCCCTTCCCTTCCCTTCCCTTCCCTTCCCTTCCCTTCCCTGCCAGTCTCAGTCTTGCAGCCCAAATTAAAAATATTTGCCTTACCCACTAGCAGCAGAGGGCACTGACTAATTCACTGAAAGGTCAGTGTTTCTTTTTATTGCAGGATTAGGTTGAGTTAAACATGCAGAAACAGTAGTTTCTGTTACTACTGCTAATATATATGCTGAGTCTCTTATAGTTTAATATAAAGATGAGTTAAGTGCATTTCAGAATATGGTTTCTGGGCGATAAAAGCAATTCATCCCATAGAATCGGTTACCAAAATACAAGTAAATTAAAGATAGAAGAGATACAAACTCAGTGACTGTAATTCATAGGAAACCATGTTTTTACTGGCATCTGCAAAAGTAGCATATTTGACTTTATGAATTACAGATGTCTTTTTTGTATGAAATCCTTATAGTGGGAAACACCAACACTTTAAATAGTTGAACTAGGTGCTGAAAAAAAACCCTGGCTGTGTTTAAATGATATTTTAAAACTAGTACTAGCTGTAAATAGAATATTTATAAACAGGATGCTTTGTGTATGTTTAAACTTTGTCAAGTCCTCTAAAGTGGCGAAAGTGCCAGCGTGACATTCCTGTTAGTCATTGACAGGTTTTAAAAACTGTTATTACACAAAATATTTTTAATTCTTAAGATACATTATAAATTAATAATTATAAATATATCTTAAAATACATAAGAAAAAAATACTTATTTCTGATAACTATCATTGATTATTTTACTAGGAAGGAAAACAGATTGCGTTCCCTTAAAGAAAAAAAATTACAAAACCCACCCTGTAAAGTATTCACTTTGATCTTAGCTTCTTTGCCAAGGAATAGGAGAAGTGCTGTCTTCGTAGTTAAATTCTGTCCTTAAGAGTCCCAGCAGCAGTAATGCAGCAGGAAGCGGAGGCTCTTTGTAGCAGCCGTGTGCAGGGCTGGGTGTCAGCTCTGTGCTCCAAACAATTTCGCGATTCCCTCTCAGCAATGCCAGTGATATGAGTCCCCTCAGCCTCCTGCCACCTCTCACTTCTGCCCACCCACCTCGCCTCTCAAGGCCAATTGGTTATTAAACTGAACAGTGTCCTGCATTTGAACAGCTTTTAAGCCTTGTAAATCTTTTACTTGGCAGTTTAGTGCCATTTCACTTTGGGATCAGTAGTTTCCTTGATAATCTGATGCCTTACTTTCTCTTCTCCTCACTTTGGCTACTGTCTGGAAAGCACCACAACACATTATCACTTATCATCATTCAAGACTTGGCATCTGACTCATTACTTCTTCAGCATTAGGTTCACCATATCCTTGGGCAACAGTATTTGTTCAAGTGTGGCAACAAACAGAAGGGGTTTTAGCAACATCAGCACCTGTCCAAGTGACAAAAGGTTGTCAAGGGCAAATGGCTATGGTTCAACACATTTCTCTCAATTAATTATAAACACTGGTTATGTTCCACTTTAAAATATGTTCATTTTAAAAATATGGTAATTTTTATAGCCACTTTCTGTGTAATTATTGAGCATTTCTGCAGTACTGTTGTTATGGCCCAAGAGTGAAAAATCAGTCATTCATTTCTTAAGAAACATGTGCTCTGGATTTACTATTTCATTGTTTACTTTGAGGTTATTTTAAAGCTTTTTAGCAGTGAAGGATGCTTAGAGGAGACATTCTACATCTGAAAATCCCAGAAGTGTTGCCAACATCTTGGTTGTGAATACACAATGCCAGTGTCTCTTGTAAATGAACAAATGGAATAATACAAACGCTTTTGGTCTTCAAACTAATCTCTAAATCTTTCTCTTAGTCCCAAACTAAATCTTGCTCTTAGTCCCAAGCTAAGTCTTTGTCGGCCTCAGTAGGAATTTCTACAGCACTTATAATATTTCAAAAATCCTCAAGTTTAGGTAAGAATATTTTACAGTGCAGCTCATTCCCAAATCCTGTGCAAGACGAAGGATTAGGTTCCAGTGTTGGAATGAACATGTGTGTTCTTTTAAATCCAAATGTCTTCAAATACTCAGTTTGCGTGTTTGACTACACAAGGTGTGTAACTAAGAAAAATAGCTCAAGGCAACAATCTGCATCAGAATGTCCACCTGAAGAGATGGAAGTTGACCTCTCCAACCAAACCAGCCCTACCTTCCACAGCACAGCTCTCTTCTAGTCCTTTCACTAGAGACTGGATAGGAGTGAGGGCAGTTTAAGGTGTTTCTCTGGCCCTTAACACTTACAGTTTCCTGTGGCACCAGGAGTCCTCCAGCACTGTTTTGATTCTGTGGAACCTTTTCAGTCTTGTTCCATTTACCTGCAATAGAGAAAGAACCTCAGAAGCCGAAGGTACAGGAAGGTACACTTCTGGGAGTACTGAAAACACTCCCATAAAACTCCCTGATCTTTCTGCAGTTGTGCAAAACCCCTGAGGATCCCTTACTAATGTTTCTTTCCTTCTCCATGGCTTACTATTGTATCTATCTAGGGAATGATTTGCCTAAACTAGTGAGCAATCTTGTGTGAGATTTGGCAGCTGGACAAGCTTTTCAGACACTGAAAGTTAGATGGACACAATTCAGCTTGTATAACTGGGTCAGGTATAATGACATCCATACAGTATATTACTGCTAATGTAGTCTAACTGCTTTGTCCCTGACAGCCTCTTATTAATGAATAATACTATTGTTTGTATAGTAGGCCCCGGTCACATGAGATCCATACCTGAGAAACACCAGAGTGCAGACCTGTGGGTGACGTGACTTCACCTTTTTCTGAATAGCATTGTTATATATTGGAAAAAGATTGCAGTTTTTCAAAAGTTAATTAAATCCCTTTATTGTTGAAATAAGAATATCCCGTGCCATTTGGGTTATTATGTTACACTTTTATTTTCTCTGAAACAAACACAGAGGCACCAAAAGTAGATACAGTGCAGAGATAACAAGTATTCTGTAGAAGTAACAAGTGCTTATAACCAACTGAAGTGACTGAATTCAGTATTAGTTTTATTCATCTGAATACCTGAATTAAATAGCTGCTGACCACTGTTGATCTGACACATTTGGAATGGAAATGCACATGTTTTTATTTGCCTCTCTGATACCCTGCTTTCTTTGTAGAAATCCTTGCTCCTTTTTTGCATCAACTGCATGGCAGCCATGCCGCTTTTCAAGAAAAAGTATGAATGATAACAAAGTCTTACTTAGAGTTTTTCATTAATCAGTAAGGATCCTGCCTTTCCTCACAGAAATCCCACAAATAGTTGGGAAGCTGAAGTTTCATTTTGCATTTCCATGTTCTGTTTCAGCTGATGAACTTCGTACGAGCCATGAGACAAGAAAATCTTCAGAAACATAGCTTAGAAGTGCAGAGAATCACCAGCAGCCCATTCCACGTGGATGTGGATTAGGTTTCCTTTGGTGCCTTATCGGTAGCTGATGTATTGTTTTATTTTACAGGTGATGGATTGTGCGATGCCTCTGATCGGTGAGCATCAGACTGAAGACAGGCAACATATAACTGAGCTAGTCGTAAGCAAAATGAACCAAATGTTGTCCAAAACTCCTATACCATCTCCTCAGAGACCCACTGCCACTCAGCAGCCTCAGGTAGGAAACTTTTGGTTGTAAAATAGAGAATCTTACTCTACAATTTTGTTTCTCAAAATTGTTCTGGAAAAAATAAGCTGGAAAATTATGCAGGCATACCCTCAACTACAAGAATTCAAGAACTTATCAACATGTTTTATAGGGGTTTTTTATATATTTAAATGAGATTATCTCCAAATATAATCAAGTAGTCCAGCGTTGGTATGGTTCTACCAGTAAACTGGTAACTGTGGATTCAGTGCATCAAATTGTTTCCTTTCAGTTACATGTGTGTAAAATACTAAGGAAATAACAAGAAGCTCTGTCATGGACAGTCTTTGCCCTGCAGATGTCAGGAAGAATACTAAGACAGCAGTTCTTCTTGTTCTTGTGAGAAATGAATTACCTGAAAATCTTTTCTTCATGCTGCTATTCATGAAAATACTTTTGAAACATTTCACTTATTTTATCTTACATGGCCTGATTGTTAAAGTGTGGGGATGCAGAATTCTGCCTTTGGCCTTGCTGCCTTTCAGACTTGGGAAATTGTGTCATTGTGTTTCCATTTCCATGCTTACAAAATTTGAATTTCATTTTGTTGATCTTTTAAATAACCTCTGAGAGTGTGGTTTTTTGTAAAAGTCTCTAAGAACATAAAAGTTTTGCCTCTAAATTGGAGAGATGTGGATTTGATGGATGTGGTTAGATGGATAAGGAGTTGGCCGGATAGTCACATCCAGAGTTACAGTCAACAGCTCTGTGTCCAAATGGAAACCAGTAAGTGTTGTCTCCAAAGGGTATGGACTGAGACCTAGCAAGTTTGGGGATATCACCAAGCTGAGTGATGCAGTCAGAAAGCCAGAGGGAAGGGATGCCATCCAGTGGGACCTGGATGGCAGAGTCCTGCACTTGGTTCACGGCAGTCCCTCAGTCTCAGTACAGACCATGTAATAAGTTGATTGAGAGCAGCCGTGCAGAGAGGAATTGGGGATACTGGTGGGTGGAAAGCTGGATATGAGACAGCACCATGTGCTTACAGCCCAGAAAGCCAACTGTATCCAGAGCTGCATGGAAAGAAGTGTGGCCAGCAGGTATGAGAGAGGATTCTCTTCTACTCAGCTCTGGTGAGACCTCACCTGAAGTACTGCATCCATTTCAGGGGTTCCCGGAACAAGAAAAACATGGACCTGTTAGAGCAGGTTCAGAGGAGGGCCATGGAAATGATCAAAGGGTTGGAACACCTCTCCTATGAAGACAGGCTGAAGAATTGGGGTTGTTCAGCCTGGAGAGGAGAAGGCTTCAGCGAGACCATAGGGCCTTTCGATACTTAAAGTTGGCTCATAAAAAAGATGGGGACAAACTTTTTACCAAGGCCTAAAGTGACAACACAAGGCATTTTAGAGTGAAAGAGGGGAGATTTAGATTGGATATAAAGAAGAAAATTTTTATGATGAGGGTAGTAAGACACTGGCTCAGGTTGTCCAGAGAAGCTATGGATGCCCCATCACTGGAGGTGTTCAAGGCCGGGTTGGATGGGGCTTTGAGCAACCTGGTCTGGTGGGAAGTGTCCCTGCCCAGGGCATGGGACTGGATGGCCCTTAAAAGGCCTGTTCTAACCCAAAACATACAATAATTCTATGATTCTTTGAAAAGTGCTTCATAAATGCTCAATAGTCTTTTTTAAGTCTTCTTAGCTGGGCAGCAGGCCTGATCAAGAGCAACATTATCAGCTACAACTTTCATGTGCTTCTGTTGATGTACTAAAGGCACAGACCATGACAATAGATTCTGACATAAACCATTAGGGACTGTTTGCTGCCCTGCACCAGCCCAGCTCCACGGTAATTAGGAAAGCAACAGAATAAGCCAAACTGTAATACAGGAATTACTGAGCCTAAATCAATAATCTATTTTTACTCTCAGTAGGCTCCACACCAGATAAACAATTTGAAACCAATTTTGTGGCATACCTCAGACAGACTAGCTCTTGAGGCAGAATGACTAATTTGTTCTTCAAATATATCATCATGCTTTAAGTTACAAAAATACATCATCCCACATAACAAAAATGGTGTGGCTTCTATTTATATTCCAGCCACTTGAAACTAAGCACAAAATTGTTTCAACCACGGAACCACATACAATGGAGAAGTTTCCATCCAACATGACTCAAGTCCATTGTAAAGGACACTAAAAAAGAAAGACAAGGAGGGGAAAAATTAAATCACCTTATGTTTCTTGTAGGACTATTAAGTTAGCCATGTATTATAACAAAACAAAGAGTCAAATTTAGAGTTGCCCAGAGCTTACAAGTCAACCTAAATAAAATTTTAAAACAGTAATAGATATTATTGTAACATCAATAGATTCACAGTCACTTAGAGCATTCCATATCTCTCATTTTAGGAAAAAAACAAAACGTAAGGTCTTGGGCAGGCACACTTCCCTGGATTTTGAAGAAGACAAGGGAGGAGGAATGTGTATGGTTACTGTGTTATCCTAAAAAAACTTGGTGTCGGTTGTGTGTAAATAAAGTTTTTACTCATTTTCAAATGGAAGCAAGTCTAGAATGAAAACAGGACACATGGAAGATGTTAAGAAAGTTCCTCAGTTCCTCAGTCAGTGCTGTCACTCATTGTGTCTGTGAAAAGGGTTTTTTCCTCTTAAACAAAAAAAGGCATGGATGAATCCAAAGATGTTGTTTGCTGGGTAACTGCTGAATTTCTTTTAGAGTTCTACTTAGTTTAGGCTACTGAAGAATTGAGCCTTTGTTAATGGCAACAGGATGTTATTCAAGATTAATCTTATTTTCCTTGTCCTATCCTTAAGTTGTGGATTGCAGCTGACCAAAACCAGAGATATGTCTTCAGAATATTTGCAATATTTTTAGTTTTCCTCTCAGTTAATCAAACTCTACTTCCTTAAAATTTGCCTTATTATATTATTCACAGGTTTAGGACAGACAAAAGGGATGTAAATTCCCACAGAAGATACTATTTGCAAATACCCGTTAATCTTCCCAGCTTTAAAGGAAAATCATGGAACAGAGATATATGGTACTTAAAACAGGTATCTCTTCATGTGTAGTCAATTTTTAGCTAGGTTGTTTTCCTAAGAATAAAATCAGTCTGGTAAAACAAGATGTCTCTTTCATCTTTGAACAGTATTCTCCTTTTCTAATCTGAGAAATTATTTCCTAATCTTGAGAAAGACAATCCATTTATTTGCTCGGCAGGGGGATACTGCATATTTCTGCAGGTCACGTAAAATGCAAAACCAGTAATTATCCCAAATCAACTACGTACATATGTATGTGTGGTCTTAGAAACCAAAGTGGTATAAATATCAAAGAGTAATTTGTGTGCTTTGCTACTTCTGCTTTTAAATTAACTGTTTACAGTCCATAGGACAGCTATAGATGTACCATGTTTTAAATTCCCTTGTTATTTGCATGGGGTTATAAAATTATTTCTAATCCACCCACTACTGTGGCATTTGGTACATCATACATAAAAGAATGGTTCAATTTATAAATGCCTGCAGTGGTCAGTACTATTCCAATTAACTATCCATCAGAGAACAAATCAATGATTAGGAAAATAAGCCTTTGTTTAGAGCTGTGCAGCCAAATCTTGATGGAAACGATTGGCCTTGCAATATGTTCTGAAGGCCAACAAAGCGCTCTCTGTCAGAGTGCCAGAAGGAGCAAAGTCCAAAGGTAAGGACCTCAAACAACTGTCTTGCTTGTGTTGAAACATCAGAGGTTCAGATCCTGTGATACTTAAACACATTAAATCTATAATCTGAGAGGTCAGAGAGTGGTAGAATCATTATGGTTGGAACATAGAATGGTTTGGTTTGGAAGGAACTTTAAAGGTCATGTAGGTCCAACCTGCTCTGGGCAGGAACACCTTTCAGATATACTGAGAATTTTTAAATATATCTTTTGTATATTTATAAACACTTGCACAGGCTCTTTAACAAGTTCTACTGGTACACAGAATCTGTGCAGGAGAAAAGCTGCAGTTTGTGTGTTGCAGTTCACTGCAAACCTTTGACAGCGTGATCAAACCATATTGGGATACAAAGTATTCTTGAGTACAGGATTCAAAGCTTGCCAGTTTTGTTCTCATCAGCTACTTTACAAGTCTTCCCACTACAAGGATAAGCAAGAGTCCCTGAACTAGGAGTTCTGTCTGGTAGACCTACATATGGTCAAAAAATTATTTCCAAAAATTAATTTTTTTTCTATTTAATTTAAAAACATGCCAGTTTGTTTTAGTCATAACCGTAATGAAAATACATAATAGAACTTTATAGAGAATATAATTTTCATAGAAGTCTTCCGTGAGAAAAAAACTGCACTACTTGTAGGTAATAAAATGGTGGAAATCTAAATTTCCACATTTTGTAACTTCTTTGAATGCTTTTGGTAGATCTTTTGAGAAGTCTTTTTTCAAATCTCTCCTAAAAGCCAAAGCAGTAGGTTAGTCTATCCAGTGGAGTGCTCTAGCTAGGGGAAGCACTTCTCTCTGTCTCCAATCTGTTGATAGGAAACATCACTGCTGAAACTTCTGTTGTCGGGATTTGGAAAACTCTGCAAGTGGTTGCTCAGTGCAGTCTGGTTTATGTTTGTTTCTGTGGCAGCATTTGTATATAAAACTATAAAAATAAAACATCTATCCAAAGCTGCACATTAAGTCATGATATGTATTGTGATGAACTAAATTCTGTGTAGAATATTACATTCTGCATGAGTATTACAATAAAATGCAAGTTATTACAGTCATGACAGCTCTTAAAGCTAAGGAAAATTATATTAGGAAAAAGATTTTTCAGTCCAGCTCTGTTAAGACCATGTTGCATTATCCAAAAAAGAACAAAGAATTTATTATCCTTACTAGAAGGAAGAAATCTGTGCAGCTGAGACAGAGTATCCATAATGATAAAACATCACAAAAGAACATAGAAATCTCAGTTGTATCCTGGCTCTATTTGATATAAAGGAAACAAGTAGCACAGGAGTGATAAATCAATATATGATTCAGAAGTAAAAAGGATGGTATTATAATTACTTTGCATACAGAATAGCAGAACCTTATGTGTTTAATTTCTTAACACAGTTTTCTAAAATATTTTAATACCTTCTTCACTCTTCACCCACAGGGAAGCCCAGCACAATTACATTAAGCTCAATAGAGACTGTGTCAACGAGCCCTTTACTCATCTGCCTTTAGCTATTTAGAGATCTAATTTATTTCCATTTTTCTTATTTTCCTCTTTATCTTATTCATTCTTCATGACCCCGCATATGATTTGACTAGAGCCAAGCAGTTTTCTCCAGTTTTATTTTTCTATATTCTGAGAGAAAATTGAACTAAACGTGAACAGTGTAAATAACAAAAAGTATTACCTCCAAAGAAAAAAGCAAACCAGCATCAAGTTACCTGTTCTTGGCCTTCCATAAGAGTAGTTGCAATTCTATTACATTCCATCTGTTGGATTTACTTTCTTTTTTAAAGCAAACTGCTTATGATGAGCAGCAATGTGTTTCAAATCACTGAATCTTTTAGGATGACCAGGCAATAGTTACTTGATTTGATCTTAACTGAAGGGGAATGCACTTAATTGGGAAGGAGTTACATGGAAATGTAGAGTTCAGTATTAGGCTGCTTGTTAGGAGAAGTGAACTTCTCTGCACTGAAGTTGAGGTGTGGACCTTATCTCTACATGACATTCTGCTTTCCACAGTCCCATGGAAGTTCACCTGAGGTATAACCCTTGATTAGGGGAAGAGCAACAGGACCGTGCTTGTAGGTTTGCTGCAGTTTTGTATCGTCCTTCAGAGCCTTAACACCAAATTAACCAATGAACAGCACCACCATAATTTTCTTTCGGTCCCAGTCCCCTGGCACTTCCTTGCAGGAACATATTTTTCTTCCTTGTGTCTGGAAGGAAAGCCTGTCTAACAAATACACAAATTAAAAGATGACATTGAATCACTCTGTGTGAAAGAGGGTAAATACAGAGTTTCAGTGTTAGTAGCTGAGAATCCTGCTAAACTGGAGGAAAGCAAATCACTCCCTGGTGTAACTAGATCTTTATTCACAGACAGCAGGAGTCATCTTAGAACAGCTTGCCTTAAGAAGGTTGCTAAATGATCTAATGACCCCTAAAATTATATGTGCTGTATTTCTTTCTCTTAGAAAGACATTTAAACAGGAGATAAATGACAGCTATAGCATCATATGACCATAAAGCACAGAGACCCTGGAGAAAATAGACAGGATTTTACTATATACCTCTTTATCTTTCTGAATTCTTACATCAGGTTACTCTATATAACAGAGCAATAAAGCTTGTCAATAAACAAGCACTATATCTGTGTAGATATTAATTGAGCATCTTCTGTAGTCTGCATTAGCGATCAATAAGAGTCTTTTGCTTAGTTTTTACCTCTGAAAGTTTTGTATGCACTTTGACAGCCAGCAATGCCTACAAACAAAATATGAGTAGATATTCTGTACTACATGCACCTTTCATCTGACTAGAAGTTCTTTTAAATCGTAGTCCCTCGTAAGCAAATGAATTTTCATATTAAAATTATTATTATTACTGAGTTATCGTTCTGACTTAAAGGAAAAGTAGTCAGGCATCAGCAAGATGCTTTCCTTAAAATATTGGCAGAGAATCTAAAACATTGTTATCAAACCTCATAAAGACAGTGAAAAATATCGGTGGCCATAAATACATCACAGAATAGGAAACACGGTGCCTGTCAAGGGTTATGGAAGTCAAAAGCCAGTCTTAAAACGATTTTTACGAGTCATGTTGGAAAGGCTGGCGGAGCTGCCCTCTTTTCCCGCACTGAGCGGTGGTTCTCTGAATCACAGCGACATCTTGTGGCTTCTTCGCTTGGGGGTAACTGATTTTGAGAGTTGTGTTATTACGATGTATTAAAGAAGCTGTATCACATTAAACAAGAAATTTGGTATACATTTTCCAAATACGGAACGATCCTTATTCTAAAATTTCTCACAATGCTATTTTAATGTATTTATTTAATTTATTTTCATTATTTTAATATGGAATACATTTTAATATGCTGCCTTAATGAGTGTGTATATATATACACACGCAATATTTAGCTGTGAATAACTGGAATAGGAGATGCTTATTTTAATCAAAGGAGGGTTTAACCTTTTAGTTATTTTATGTTTGTGAAAATACAAGCCAAATGGCTGTTATCCTTTTAGATCTTAATATAAAAGTATGGAATTAAGAAAAGGAGAAGCATGTATGGACCCCGAGCTGACCACATTCTGGTTAAAGGCCACGTTTGCAGCAGAAAAATTTACATCACCCAAGTTTATCTAACACAGGTATAAAATGATATTATTATTTTTCTACACCAAGGATGTTTTGTCCATCTTTGAATAGGAAAGCTGTTCAGGGCAGAGACTCTGTTCTCCTTGTAAGTGGCAGAAACCAAAACAGAGGCAGAGATGCAGACTTTAACTGCTGGACAAAGGATATCCATGTATTTCAAATAGTCACTATTTCATTATGCAAAGCTTGATTTGTTTTAAGCATTTAAACTTGACATTAAGGTATTGTAATAGTTTTTTAAAAGTCCATGCAGGAAAATAAATCATAAAATTTTAATACTGACTAATAAAACAGTGGGACACAACATGCAAATATTGAGCAGAGATTTTACTAATAAATTGATCGTGAAAGTTAAGATAGCCTATTTTAAAATACTTACTGAGATCCTGTACCAGTAGATGGAGTTATTACTAAGGGAAGTACATGTGTATTGCTCAATTCTGTTGCCTAGTTAGTCTTACTGGTAAATAGAAGTAACGGGTAAATAGTTTGCTGGATATTTGCTAGTAATAAATGTCTAAATAATGCTTTTAGTGGTTAGCTGTGAATGTAGCCATTAAATGAGGATAATTAAAGCAAAACATTAATAAGTGCTTATCTTCCTTAGCTTCTTTTGAAATGATGTTCCAACAACTGATAGACAAGTAGTGATGGACAAGAGGCTAGACGTGAGCAGGCAGTGTGCACTTGCAGCCCAGAAGGCCAATCACATCCTGGGCTCCATCGAAAGATGTGCTGCCAGCAGATCCAGAGAGGGGATTCTGCCACTTTGCTCTGCTCTGGTGAGACCCCACCTGGAGTACTGTGTGCAGGTCTGGAGCCCTCAGTATAGGAAGGATATGGACCTGATGGAGCGGGTCCAGAGGAGGGCCACGAAGATGATCAAAGGGCTGGAGCACCTCTGCTATGAAGATAGGCTGAGGGAACTGGGGCTGTTCAGCCTGGAGAAGAGGAGGCTCCGGGGAGACCTAATCACAGCCTTTCAGTACCTAAAGGGGGCCTACAGGAAGGCTGGGGAGGATCTGTTCACAAAGGCCTGCAGTGATAGGTTGAGGGGCAATGGACTTAAGTTGGAAAAGGGTAGTTTTAAGTTGAATATTAGAAAAAAATTCTTTGAGGGTTGTGGAACTCTGGAACAGGTTGCCCAGGGAGGTGGTTGAGGCCGCTTCCCTGGAGATACTCAAGGTGAAGCTCGAGGAGGATTATGGATTCAGCTGCTTATGGATTATTCTCTGGTATCTCAGCTCCTAGGAGAGACTGAGAGAGTTTGTCAGAGAGACTTCTTTAAAAAATCTACTTTTTATTTAAAGACTGCAGGGGCAGATACAGTGTAGCATCAGCCAGGGTCAAAGCCCCTGAATTTAAGGGTCAAACCCTTCCATATAACTTCAAACATGAGCATAGGATTTTGACACTACCAAGCCCCAACAGGTACCTTATGCACTATGTGCATTCTCTGTGTATGCTGAGGAAAGGTGTAAGGAAGTTTAACTTTCCAGTAACTGGACAGTCTTCTAGATATGTTGTAGGGACTTGCCTGTCTGTCCCATCAGTTCTTTCTCTGGTACATGCAAGCGTGCATACACATTTTTGTCTCAGCTGCTGTAGCACACAGGGGGAGCTCTCTCCTATCACATACTCAACATTCCTTCCTTGTCTACGGGGAGCAGTTTTTTCACTGGAAAGAACTGCCTGAAAGCTGCTGTGCAACTGAATGCTTTTAATTGTCCCTTTTCAAAAACACAAGTTGAAATCTGGCTTCTTTACCCAAGAGTAGCAATAAAATAAGCCTGCATCCTTGTGCATTATAATTATTTATAGGCTATGAAAGGCACCATCTAGCTTTGAGAAGCAATGCTACTTAAGAAATTCTTTTTCCCTAGAAAGTGGACATCCTACTTTTTCTCTAGAAACCTCATCTCTTTGGCGGGTGGGATTATTTTTGTTCAGCAAAATAATAGAATATTGGGCTGGAATGGATAATGGGAGGTCATCTGTTTCAGTGTCCCAGGGAAACTATTGGAGTACCTGGTAACTGCAGTGAGTCCATACTAGGGTACTCAATTTTAAGACTGTATGTAAAAATATTCAAGAAAGAACTGTTCTCTAGGAAGTAATTAGTTATCTAGCAATGGAAAACACTTAGTCTATAGAATCTAAGCTAAAACACTTTTTGATATTAAAAAAAAAAAAAAAAAGGCTTTTTCTGTGCATTTTGGAAATACTGTTTCAAGTAAAAATTGCACTGTATGGCTTGTTTGCTGCTCTTAGCAGTCATTTCTCTTCCCATTCAGAGGAAGATCTTAACAGGTTTTTAAGGGGTAGTTTGGAAAGTTGGTTCAGCAATAACAAAAAACGCTTTATATTTTTTCATTTTTTATCACAACTTCAACATGAAGAAACATTTTTTCTGAGACTCATTTTTCATACCGATTTCCTCAGTGGAGAAGGGCAAGACTGAACACTGCCACTCCAAAAAAAACTGTAAAAAGCAGAAGCCAGCTCTCTTCTAACTGCCTGCTTTGCACTAGACAAAGGTGGCTTCTTTTTAGTGTGTGCCTTACCCCATCTCTCCATTATAACTGTAACCAGGCCTGCTTCACCACCTTTCTCAGACCAATATATAAAACAATAAATAGCAAAACCTCTGTATGTCTGTTTAGCACTGGCAGCATGGTGAGGCAGATATATCCCCTATGCCAGTGTCACCTGAGATAGGGTAAGGTCTGAACCAACAAGGGCTCAGCTTACCTGCCATACTAGCTACACATTAAATGTGTAAAGCAGTAAGCAAAAAGGAGCAAAGAACTTTCTTATTTTTGGATTCTCTACATCAGAAAGCCGCTTCAAGACCTCACAGCTTTGTTAAATTATACAATATGTGCCTATTTTCAACACAGTTTTAGTCAGTTTATACCCATTCTTTTTCTTGTTTCGCATTGTCCTTTAGTTTGGCTTGTTTTCTGCCTAGTTTTTACCAGTTCAATATATATTTTAAAAGCAACTGTACTGTGTTCAGGCCTTCATTTTGCTAAACTAAGCAAGACATTCTTCCAAATGCTGTAGGTACAGACTTTCCATCTCCCTGGTCAGTTTAATAGCACTTCTCTGTGCCAGATGAACTTACATTAATCTTTCTTGAGCAGGGGTGATGTAAATGATACACAGCATCATGGCTAACACCTGCTGGGAATACTTCACTGAATGTGGGATAAGATTTTGGGGTTTTCACTGCACAAATCTTTCCCATTAGATTCCGTTAGTGAGGTCTGCACTTCTGACAGATGCATGTTATTAGTCCATTGCATTTAAGTTTCTTTTTCTTTCTTCCTTTCTTTCTTGCTTGCTTTTCCCCCTCCTTCCTTTCTTCCTTCCTTCCTTTCTTTCTTCCCTTCCTTCCTCCCTTCAACTCCATTCATCAGTTTCATTCTTTCTTTAGGATATTTTGGTCCTGTAGTCTTCCAAATGTGTATTCTCTACAAGTTGCAGTAGCACACACCTACTTTTTTGTGCGAACTTAATTAATGAAAATGCTACTTGAGTTCCACATCCCAGTTATATCCTTCCTATTAGTTTTTCTTCAATAACTGCTATCTCCCCAGCAGCCACTTCCTTACCCACAAGGTGATCCCTGTAATATTAGTACTTAACCATCTCCAGTGTAAGCCATACATTTCCAATTGTTAGAAGTATCTGGTAGAGAATTCTGTATTTCATGAGTCAGCTGGTTTTGATTTCTGAGATGAAGAATACCTGGTCTGACCAATATGAGCCCAGAAAGAGCTTTGATTTTTACCTCCTTCTCATTTTTAGCTTTTATCCCACCTGCTCCTGTATTTATCATAATCTAGGACATTTCAAACATTCCTTTACCATTGACATCCTACTTCAGTTATCTAAATTACCTCTCTGCTTAGCAATCACATTTTTCCTTAGTTCTCCCGACTTAATTGTTATATAATTTATTCTTGTTTCCTTTATGAGATCTAACTCAGTTCGTATTTTGGCAGTTGTCAACTGACCCTTCTACTGCTTGACCTGAAAAACATGGCTTTCCCTTCGAATATTGAAATACCTATGAAAAGCTTCTATTGTTGCATTACAAAGAAAACCAAATGAAACCCAAAAACAACTATATGTGCTCCAACTATAGTTCACAAAATCTTCAAACTCAGCCAAATCAAAATCAATTTTTGCTGGGGCTCAGTTTAGCATCTCTTTTGCCCAAGGGCTATTTCCCTTCCAAGTTGCTGCTTTTGCTCCCACCCATTTCAACATTCTTCAGACTATTCAAAATTCAAGTATATATTAATCCAGCCTACATTTATCTAAATATACAAGGTAGAAGAAGAAGTAATACCGTTGATCTAATGTTAATACAACATGCTTTGAAGAGCAAACAGTTCTTTCCTCCAGTTCAACCCCTAAAATTCTAAGGAAACTGTTTCAGGTAAGTATGGAAAGGAAGGAAGACATCTAGAGACATCCGTCTTCTAGACAAGCAGTGGGGTTTCTGCTCTGGCTATAATTAACTTAGACAATATTCCTAAAAAACATTATGCAACCAAAGCATCAATTGTTATACCCAGAGTTGAGAAATCACTGTAGTATACTTGCAGCATTCATGTGGCTTAGAGGTTTCCACAAGTAAAGTTGTATGTTTTTAGAGTACTTATATAAACAGTAAATCCCCTTTGAACAGAAGGGATTCTGTAAGCAGTTCTGTATAATGTTACTATCAACATCAGCAATCCCTTCTCTTTGCAGAGTTTGGATGGGATATGAAAGTTGTGTTCCATAAAATGAAAACCAAAAGGGCTCCTTATGACAGCAGTTACCACACCTCACTTAGGTAATCCTAAACCATATTAAACAATGTCGTTTCTAGCTTTGCTACTACTAATTTTGCTCTTCAACCCTGAACATTCAAATAAGAATCTGTTCTCAGTCATTTTCCGTGATATATTCTGCATTCTAGTCCTTAATTCCTGCAATGTTTGAGCTAAGCAGTAGGAAATTTTGAAGATCAGAACTGCAGTACAGGAAAACATGTTTGTACTAAAAGAAAGTGGTAGGAGGGTGAGCTTCTAGGCTGGGCAACAAAGGAAAAAAGGAAAAAAAAACCCAAGAGTACATCTGCAGGACAGGTCTAGTCCAGCATCTCTGTTCAGAGAGATTGTGTTGCCCATAAGAAGTTAGCAGCAGCTTTTACAATTACATTGGCACACCACCTTGGAGAGGTGAGAAGTAACAGTCTGGAGTTAATTTGCCAACAACTGGTGTTTTAGAAGAAGCCTGGATTTTATTAAAGGACTTGGCTCAGGACAGCAAACAAGACTGGTTCAAAGCCTGTCTTTAATATCAAGTGTCAAGGTTTCTGACTGTCTGAAAGACTCTTGAAAAGGCCTGGATTACTACAGACCATTGAAAAAACATGAGTAAGATTTCTCATTTAGGAATGTAATGCTAATTAGTCTTTTTGGGTCAGCCTGGGTGGGTTGGCTAATTAGCAAAAGTAATATACCCATGTGATTGGCCTGGAGTGTGGGTGAGGTTCCTGAAAGCACCAGGTGATATCTGGTGAAAAAAAGGGATGTGTGGGTGGTACAATCAGGACAGCTGCAGTCGGTGACTAGAGCGGGGGAAATACATCTTTAAGGGAAAACACACAAAAGCTCTAAACTTTCAGAACAGTTGAGGTAAGGATTAGTAAGCTTCCATAAGGCTTACTGAAAGCTTAATTTCTTTGTAAGATGGAGAGATATGCAGATTGCATAAGTACTGATGTTGTCATGTTAAATCAGGTGGTATGTGTGATAAAGCCCAAGACCATTTCAGTGCAAGAACAAATGGCAGATTTTCCTCAGCCTCAAGGCACAGAGGAGACAGAGGCCCTGCAGATGTTGTTTTAACATTAAAGTAGATGTGAGTTTAAATTGCCAGCCTGTGTTTTCAGTTTCTAGATAAAAGATGAGTTTTACCTACTTTTTATAATCTTTTGCTTTTGTTTTAGTAGAAAAATGGCAATGCTTATATCCTTCCTAGTCACCCTGTGCCACCGTAGAGAGTGATACAGATTGGTTTATGGCCCTTTGTAAGGCTAGAAACTGTATCACACGGTAATCGTAGTAATGTTCCTTCTAAAATATTATGTTTGCTCTCTGAAAAAAAAGTCACCTGCTCTGTTTGGTCCTCCAGAAAGAACCTATTGGAGGTCCCTCTGAAGGCACACTCCACATGTCAGGCTACACCACCAAAGGAGACTGGGGCTGCTCTGTAACAGAGCCCCAAATGCCCTAAGGGCCTACAGGGGAAGGTGCCAGGTGCATCAGAACAATGGCGCTAGAATATGAAGGGAGTGAGCTCCTCCAGGGCAGCTTTTCCAGGCTTCTACCCTGGGCTAATTTCTCCAGTATCCAAGGCATTACTGATGTAAATGCATGTTGTATCAGTGAGCTCACACCTCACACATCATACAGAGTGGATACCACAAATGCTTACCGTTACTGAAACATGCATAGAATAGAATGTCAACTTTTACATGTGGTTCAGAAAATTAGAGGAAGGAGAGAAACAAACAGAGAAGACTTTAACCCACACTAAAGCACTTCAAAATTTTCTGGTGGCTGTCTTTCCTTATTAAATTCTCCTCTTTTCTACATATCCCTCATCCTTACAATGATGCTTCCTGAGAACCATGTAACTTGGTCCGTTAATGTAAGGATCAGATTTTGCCTCATTCATTGTGTACACATTATCTTTGTTCCTTATTTGGTCTTCTGAAGGTTGGTATAGTCTTGACTAGTTAGAGTTTTGGACCTGTCCTGTGTCCTTTTATTTATGTAGCTGAAGCAGACAAGGCAATTTGCAACAGCTGTGTGTGATGGAGTATTGCTGTCTTGCAACATTTAAAAAGTGTAAATTCTAGATTGCTGTGCAGGATTTCACATCACTATGAGTAAGATTTATTTCTATAGCTCTATGATTGAATACAAAACTATACATGTTTAATTAATTCTACATTTACTATTTAATGCGTTCTAAGGTTTTTCCCTTTCAATAGATGGCAGTTTAATTTCTGGATCTTAAAAAAAAAAAAAAAAAAAAAGAAAACCCAAGATATTATGTCCAATGATTTAAGATATTGCACTTTTCAAAATATTAGAGCTGGGCCTAAGACAAAGTTTGGATTCAAATACTAATGTTCCCAGAGGGTGTTCTACTCCAGCATTTTGGTTCAGGCCCATCTTTTCCTCTCAACAAGTATACATTTCAAAATGATACTGCCAAATAAATCTCCAGTTTTGAAAAGTTAAGTATTACATGTGTTTCTAATAACACGTCAGATGGAGTAGCATGAAATAATTTCAATTATTTTTATTATTTGTCTGTGGTTTTTGCTTCCTTTCATTTTGCTCAGCAAAACAGCTAACCTAGAGTAGTGCGTCTCCTTTACATTTACAGCCAGCGAATCAAAGTAAAACTATCAGAAGCAAAAAATCCTTCCAGATACAAATGAATGTAATGAAAAATAATTTCTTAAATTACACGAAGGTATCTGTTGAAGTCCATTTTCTATTCAGTCTACCCTAAAAAGAGAGAAGCAGCAATGAAATACAGAAAAGTCATTCAAGGTGCTAGGAACTGAAGGAGAGAGACTGTAGAGAAATGGAGGTAAGATTTGAGAAGACACTCCTTATATAGTGATCACACGCTGCAAAGGGAAAACAGTGGTTTTTTAAGAACTCTGTTTTAGATTAGCTCAGGATTCATAGATATGTCAGACAGGAAGTAAATTACAAAATATTATGTGGAATAAATTACACGTGTATTTTCAGCCCCAACCAATAACGAGGTTTCTAATGCAAATAAAGACAAATTAGCGGGAAATTGGAACTAAGCTACTCTAATTTTTTTTTTTTCTTTTCTGTTTTCAAATGTGTTTTCCAGAGCGGATCACTAAAGGAGCCAGAGCCAAACAAAATCCCACCTCAGCGACCACCACCTCAAGGTTGTTTACAGTACATTCTCGACTGTAATGGCGTTGCAGTAGGACCAAAACAAGTCCAGGCTACCTAGATGATTGAGACTAAAAGCAAGGGTTAAAGCAAAAATAAAAAAAAAGGGGAAAAAAAGAAACAAACACACAATCTTAAAAGCAAACTTACCAGTTTTGTTCAGTTTTTTTGCATTGTTTCAGTGCTGACCTGGACTGTGTTTTTTCTATGCAGTGTCAACTATACCGTCTGGTTGTTTACTTGTTCATGTCTGTGCGTGTAATGCTTACCTACCTTTCTCTGTAAAATTTGTGATTTCAGGGCTGTTGTTAACAGTGTACAAAAAATGTGCCTCTTTAGAGCCCAGTGCAACTGTACATTATGGATGGTTAGACAGTATTTTTTGAGTATTATATATCGTTAAGTAAAATATCACCGAGGTTCAAATCTAAATACTTTTGCTTACTTTGTGAGTGTGTGCACACTGTACTCATAGCCTTTATTTTTTTGTGCGTGTGCATGACTAATAAGGTGATCCAGATATATTTTTAAAAGTCTAGATTAGAATTTGCTAGTGAGGCTTTTTATTTATAATTTTATAAAGTTTGTTAACATTTGAGTTTTACTTATACGCAAGTGGAAGTCTAATATTTCAGTGACTCCATAAGATACAGTTCTTCCCAAGGAATATTTAAAATATCTTCTATTTTACATACTGGTATTCGTATTTTTAGTAATGCTGCATTAAATTATTAGCTACAAAGCTATGTAAATGGGCCACCTATGTGCAATATCTCAGTGAAAGTGTGAGTATTTATGTATCCTAGTATCCTATTTCAATTAAGTAGTACCTTTTGTTGTCATTTTGAATTAGTACTCTATGGAGATTTTTAATGAAAACTAATGCAAATACTTTCAAAAATCTTATCCTTACCTAAGAGTTAAATCACAGGTTCTTTGGTGAGAAGTACCTCAAGGACTCTTAAACTTCCTGTAAGAGCGCTTTTTTTTTTTTTCCCAAATACCGAGATGTTAGGAGATGGTAGACCAAGGTACCTTCAGTCAGTGAGAGATCCTGCCCTTTGATTAGAATGAGAGACAAAAATGTCAGCTAATTTCTTTACCAACTCAGGTCTACTATTTTAAACCTAGAAATAGCGGAGATAGCTATAAAGAAAATTCAGTCCCAGAGTTATCCACATAAATAGGGTTTATGGTAGTTGCTTGAAATCAAACATGCAAAAAGACTTGAGATGCCTGACAACGCTAGATTTTCTGTAGGTAAATTATTTGTGATTTTTGCATAACCAACGTATAATGCAATATTACGAGAAATACACAGGCAGGCAGTTAATCTGTTGTGAGAAATCTAGCCTAGAATCAGAAGCTCCACTCTGCTAGCATACCATAAAGCTTAGTTGCAAGTGAGCCACAAAACTATAATTTTAATCTTGAATATGTACAAAGATGAGTAGTGGCCATTAGTTTAGTGCAAACAATTTTGTTTAAAGGGAAAACAGCCTTATGTTCTACTTCTGTTTTCCCTACAAGCACTGAAAAAAAATTATCAGTGAGAATCATCATTCTTAGTGTTTCTTTTATTTGTACAAGCTGGCTGGTAAGATGAGAATTAAGGTATGCATTATTAGCTATTTAAATGTTTGTGGTAAGTGCTACTGTTTACTACCTATCAGTAAATTACATGAATATTTTGCATTAGTGATCAGCGTTTGTCTGGGTCAGTGATCATTCCAGTGATGGCATTGGCTATTTTGTTCTATATTAAGAAAATTCCACTTAGAATCAGGTTCACAAATCCGTACCTCCAGACACCATGAAAGTGAATAAGCCATACTGCCCTGGGGTGAAGAAATGAATCTGATGATTGATTTTACTCCAAGCAGTTGGTTTGGTTTTTTTTTTTTTTTTTGCATGTAGTAGTACCAGTATTCACAAGTGCTTTTCGCACAACATTTGTGAGTTGTGTGTGCAAAGAAGCGATGGGTGTTTCAGATAGGATTTCAGCTTGTTGACTGTAAAGGCTTTACAAGGGCACACACTATTACTACATACCACAAGCAAGAAGCAAGCCAAAATGTCTCTGCATGTGAGCATGCTTAGGTGCAATATTGTGGGTAACAGGGAACAGATGTTTTACAGTGTAGGCTTAATGTTCAGTTTTGTTGAGTTATTTTTGGTTAAAGTTTCTTTCTTGATTGTTGCCTTTTGTACAACCCAGCTGCAAGAAAGTGAGCAAATGCTGAAGTGTGACAGCAGTATATCTTTTATGTGAAATATCTTGTACAGCTTAATGTGCAATAAAAGAAAGTTATATCTGTCTTCAGTGTAAAGTTTCTGGCATTCAAGCCTGTATGTACAAGTGGGGGAAAGAAACCTTTCTGTTTTTGAATATTGAGTGAAAGGAGACTAATAAGAAAACAATACTTATTAAGATGTTGCAAGACCATGTTATCACCTTCAAATATTTCCTACAAAAGTGATTCAGATTAATAAACAATGAAGGCACATTCCTTAACATACAGTACATGCTATTTATCTTTCTACACCACAACACACTGCTACAACTGTATTAAAACTTACTGAAGCATTAATATATGCTGTTCTCAGACACATACACTGGAATGTCATATAGTGAGTGAAAAGCTAACTATAATGGCAATTTAAAAAATAATAATAATCGTGCATTGTGAGAGTACTTCCAGAAGGTTTTCATTTAGAGACCTGACTAGATTATGTCTTTTACTTGCACTGAGTATCTAAGACTAAAATTTCACAAATGTTCAGAACATATAGATCAGTTTTCTTCTATAATATTTACTGTTCAGCAAAACTCTTGCCCCAAGCGAAACGCTATACAAACAAATTGCTCACATAGTTCATTCCATCCTTCCTTCCCCTTAGCTCAGATGTCCTGTGTGCATTGTCACATGCAAGAATATTCAGTTATAACAACCGTCAGCCCAGGAAACCACATTCAGACATTTGAGATAAAAGCAGCATGCCCACTCGTATCTGACACAGCACTATTTCAGTTAGAAAGCAGAAAAAAGAACCTTGAATGATGATATAGCATCTTTCAGCCATGCATTTCACAACGCAAGTCCCTACTACACATAGTTTCACACTCAATACGGTATTTTGCCAGTACATTTCCTTCTCAGTGGCAAGATTTCCTTGGTAAAGAACTAGTAAAAGACTTTCTTGCATTTCTTGTAATGGTCTTGATGTATTTAACTTCTAAGTAAGTTATCAAAAGAGTTTAAATTAGCCTGAAAATTGCAGTATAAGTTTGTTCTACTGCTGCAAGAGTGAATCTAATAGGAATATTACAGAAAAAATTTTAAAACTTTGGAGGAACAAAACTGCAATAATGACATGGAAAATAGTAGCTGTATTGCTGAAATAGATGTTACTGGTAAATTTGATTATTTCACAGCCTCTCTTTGAGCTGGGCCAAAGTTATACTGGGTGTAACTTCACTGATTTGTTTTGAAGACAGTGCCACTACTGCTGGGGTAAATTTGGTACTTCTTAGAAATTCTAAGGATGAATCATAGGGGCTCCAAGCAAGTTACTAATGTACCAGCTGTGATTAATAGTATTGACTACGTGAAACTGCAGTCCATATTAATAGAATTTTGCCTCTAAAGTAGAATTAATCACATTCAAGGATTTTCTTTAAAGTGTTGGATATGAAATCTAGTAACAATTCTTTGATACTATAACATTATGAAGTTTTTCTTGTACTGAACCTAGGGGGCCCAGTGCAACCCCAAGGAATGCAATCCCAAAGCCAGGAGCCATTGCAGCCACAGCGCATGTACCCCCCTGGGCAGTCAGCAAAGCCCTCAACTTCTCAGCCACAGCGTCCACCTGGACCCACAACTCAGCAGCCACGTCCCCAGGCTCAAGGTCCTCCCAGCACCAGATTATCAAAGGAAGCAGAGCCGCAGCCGCAGCCACAGCCAGCTCCACAGCCTGCTCCACAGCCTGCTCCACAACAGAAGCCCCAGTCTCATCCACAACTTAAGTAAGATTTACTTTATCCATTTTCTTTTCTCATAACAGATTTTTTGTCAGAACTATAATTTGGGAGTTTGTCTAATATTTGGAAAAAAAATGTACATACATTCCGAAGTCAAAAATGAGGCTAAAACATTTCAAAAAGCTTATTCGCTGTTTATGATCAGTAAGATAGTGTCATTAGTTATAGCGTAAGCACTACACAAAATGTCATTTATTAGTTGTGCAATTTCTGCCCCTGCTAGGTCTGAAAACTCATTATCTTTCTCCTATTTCTTTTCTCCTTTTTATGTCACTGACTCATGATCTGGGTGTGCTATAAACCTGCACTGAAAAGAGGAAGTCTTATCTATTTAAACTTTTAACCTTGCAGTCACTCAGACAACAGATTCCAGTTTCAAAAGGCCTGTGTCAGAAGCAATCCACGTGAACATGCAAGACAGTGGCTGCCAAACTGCTCTTCTTTAGGGTTCTTCATTCATGGCCATCCAGTCAACACAAACCACGGGGAAGGTCTTGGCAATGATTTGCTGTTTTTTCAGCATAGTGATTCTGACACACACTATTGCCAGTAGAGTCAGAGACACAGTCTTTGGTCTTGGTAAGCACAAAGACAGGCACACAGACTTTGTTTTATCCGAGTAAGACAGATTCCCCTTTTCCACCCACCAATATGCTAAGAGTAGTGTGAACCAATTCTGAGTCCTCACCTGAGCACACTGCAGTGGAAAAGATGTGTTAGGTGACATTACACAGAGATGACCTTGCCTTCCTAGGACAGTGTAGTTCTTTATCATGTTTTATAATCATAAAATTAAAATTAATTCACTCGTTATTTAAGTATATTTAGAGAATAGGGAGGTCAATTTTTAAAGAAAGATGGAAAACTCTAAACTAGTTTGAAACTTAAACTTCTGACATTTAAGAGAAACAGCTAAGAAGAGGTAGAGAAAAGCTGTACAATATACTGTTTCCCAGCTTTCTCCCTGTCCTTTAGTTCCTTGTTAAAATCCAGATTCGTTTTTCTTTTCTTCAAATGGGAGAGAATAGTCTCTATTTAAAATAAAATTTAAAAGGAGAAATTAATTTTTAAGATGCAAGCCGTAATAAGAGTAGTTTTTCTAACTTTCGAGAAGCTGTTTTAGGAGCACACTAAGACTCAGATCTCCTGCCTGTAGGATTAACTCTATTTGCATGTGTATGCTTTGTATTCACCCACATGCTGTTGCCTAACCTGTATGTACATGTTATTAATCTGTGAATAAATATTTAATTAGGCTACTTATTGTGTTACTAATCAAGTCAAGTGCTGCTTCCCACCCTCCCTCTTTCAGTGAGTACAAACAAACATTTATCAGTCTATTCTCATTAACACAACTATAATTTATGAAAAACCTAAAACGCCTGTAGCACTATTTGCTGTACAATATTAGAGGTAGAGGAGCTGCAAACCATGGGGTGTATAAGACAATCTGAATAAGAAAAGTGTTTCAGTTTTTACTGTAGCCAAAACTAAAATCATATTATTGTACTGAGATAAAAATGAAATCAGTTAATGAGCTTTACTAATGCATGGATATAATTGTAAAAATATTATAACTCATTATTTTTTTTCTATTTAAATTCAAGCCTACTTTTAAAATATTATTTTATGTGACAAGTCATGAGTTAAAGTTTTCACTTCAGACATTTTCCTTCTTGTCTGTTCTTATATTCATTCTTACAGAGACTAATATCATAGTTACAAGCTAGCACTAGCACTAAAACCAGAATAGCATTACTAGACTGCTTATAGACAAGAAAAATGATACCTGATTTGGGATTTTTTTTAAACATATGAAGTGCCATTTGATCCACTGAGGATCAAATGTCCACTATAGGGAGAGAGAGAGTGAGCACATTAAAACTTTAAGATTTGTTCTTCAAATTCTGATGGTATACCTCATACTAATTTGTGCGTAACTGCAGGGATAACAAACACCATTCTTGATCATCCTGTGTTGGGTGGTTATTTGGATTTAGAAGGCTGGCCCACTTTCTCCTCAAGTTCTGATTTGCATAATGCAATTTGCTGGAATAGAATGTGTCAGAACTGTAAAAAAAGCAGTGTGTTTTTTAAAAAAGCTTATCATACTTCTCAAATCAAAGTACAGAAGGAATGTGCTGCATTTCAGCAGCTGTATATGCTACATCTAACTATATTGCTTACATTGAAAGTCTGTTTTTGTTCATGCAAACTCTCTAAATCTCATAGACATATTTCTTTTTCTCATAATTTATACAAGTTATATGTGGTTGAAGCTGGAAGGCAATATAACCATACAAAACATGTTGCGTTTTTGTCTTGCAGCAAGTCGCAGTCTTTGACAAATGCCTTCAGTTTCACAGAATCATCCTTCTTCAGATCGTCTGTGAATGAAGATGAAGCGAAAGCTGAAACTATTCGAAACTTGAGGAAATCCTTTGCTAGTCTTTTTTCTGATTAGCCAGCTTCATCTAAATGCACCTAGTATATAGTCTACAAACTACATGAATGTTACATAAGTTTTGTTCTTCCTGTGATAGTACCTTTCTCTACTGTGCTAACTGTTGTATTAAGCAATATGTTAAACACACACAAAGAGAGAAAGAAAGAGAGAAAGAAAGAGAGAAAGAGAGAAAGAGAGAAAGAAAGAGAGAAAGA
>VZRU01019365.1:284133-299485 GCA_013398155.1 Pedionomus torquatus
GAAAGAAAGAAAGAAAGAAAGAAAGAAAGAAAGAAAGAAAGAAAGAAAGAAAGAAAGAAAGAAAGGAAAGGTTCTATTACTAACAGAGAATGCTGAATTCTAAGGTCCTTATCCGTTGTAATATTGTGGCCTTACTGTGACTGAACTATATAATCCTATTTGAGACTCCTTTGTAGAATTGTGTTAATAAAGCATTGAGTAATGGGTTTCTCCTTGCTTTAACCCATTTCCAATGCATTGCAATGCATGTGTATTTTGTGTGTAGATGTTTTGTACTGCAAAAGTATAGTCTTGACTTGTTCTTGCCTCCCAAATTTAAGAGGCAATTCACAATGACCTTCTTGTCAAGCCACATAAATAATGTGAGATATTGAAGCAGTTTCTTCCTCCTTATACAATCCTTCCATCAGCTGGTTGTCAACTTCTTATGTATTGCTGAAAGCTACCAGTACACTAACTTAATGTCATAAATAGAGTGCGTATATACTACTGTATCTCCATATGTCTATTTATTTCCAAACTGTAACCATAATTGGGTTTAGTTGCAAAGAATATGCATGATGTTACCCTTATTTTTGTGAACGCCTTCTAATAAATGTAAAGTCCCATGCCTGATTTAAAAAAAAATGTCTTCTACAAAGCTTGTTTGAACATCAATATATATTGTCTATTTTGACTGATATGGAAAGGGTAGCTTTATGATTAGATACTTGGACATAAATCACAAATGTAAGAAAATAAACTATCACAAATTATTCTCTTTTTGAATCAGCATAATAAAAATTATAAATTCTAAGAATCACATTTACATTTTCTAATATGTTATGTATTTTTTAAATATTTATTTAATTTGCGAAATAGAGTTGATCCCAGAGTTTGAGGTAATAGCAGTAATTTATTTTAATTATCTAAACCAAACTGAAGTTCATTAGTAGTTTCTAGACTATCCGTTTCAAATGGTTATTGTGTCATTCTGTCTATCATGAACTTCATGCAGCAGTATTCATTGCCAGGAAACAGTGTTAACAGGGGAAACAAGAAAATAATTGTAATATTAGCACGTCTGAGGGAGAAAACAAGCAACACAATGTTAACTTAAAAACCCTATGAGATTCATAATACCTTTGTAGAGGCAAATCTACGTGCCTCAGAAATGTTACCTCTTGTAGATCTGATAGTTTATGAAGTCTAGGTAAAGCGCAATCACCAGTTGATGACACAAGTGTTTTCAGCAGTTTTGGATTCCTTTGGGTGAGAGCCTGGCTTGGGCCAGGAGGTTGGCAGTGAAGGATGGAAAGTGATTTCACTGATTTCAGACTTTAGTTCATACACGAATTTATACAATCTGATAGCTCTCTGTTTGTCAACAGAACCTAAGTTGATGATTCTAGCATATATATTTCCTGAAAAGCAGCCACGTCCAAGTCACCCACAGACAACACAACCAACACCCTTTTTGGACTGACGATGAGGACTGACACAATATCGTAGTTGAACAATCAATCATGCCTAGAACAATGCTTTCCTCCAGGTAAGACTAAAATGAATCTATGGGTAAGCTTGCACTGCAACATTACAAACATTGAATACACAGCATTGCCCTCTATAGGATGTAATCTCGACCTCTGGGTTCAGTATATAACCCTCATCTTTGGGGAACAGCCCTCAAAGAAGCCCTGGAGGAATGTACTCTGTACAGAAGCCTATAGACAATGAATTCTGTGGCAAAACAGAATGCTTTAACTGTTAATAGTTTTTATTATTTGTAAATATCAGCTAGAGTTTGATTTTTTTTTAAGTTTTGTGCCCCTCCTGCTCCCCACTGGAATGAAAGACCTTTCACTGTGCTGCAATAAGAACCTTGAGCTGTTATAGAACCTTTCATGTCTGAGAAGCACTTTACTTTTAGATTAGAAAGATTAATCAAAGTTGCTAACACAAATTAATTACTGCTACAGAGAAAGCATAGTAATTATGCATAGTTTGGCATGGTTCGTGATTAGTACATGGCTAGTTTCAGCAATATTTAGTACAATGTGAATTACAGGGAGTTCATTAGTCCAGGCCCCAGATTTCGACTTGAGGCGAAGTTTCTTGCTCATATAAAACTCCCTCCCACCTCTTCCTGGGAGAAAACGGGTTTCACTACAGTCTTTGTTTTACCATCTTTACCATGGAACAAAAAAAAGAAAGAAAAGAAAAAAGAGCGCAAGATGATGCAATCAAATCTGCATGGTGTATCCTCCCACACAATGTACATAACACACTGCCTCTCCGCAATGCCAAAACTTCTTTATACCTCCAAGCGTGCTAAAGCGTGTCACATGCAAGCTCATGCATGCTGATGTTCCTTACGTGGTGTTTCATGGTTAAGACATTTTTAAGCAATCCATAACATGTCTCTAAACTACTAATCATAATATTTTCTAAAAAGTCCATTCAAACTTTTATTGTCCATTTTGTCTTCATTAAATAGATTGTGAATAGATTCAAAATACCTAGTTATACAATATAATGCTATCCAGGGTCAGATAAATGCTAGCACAGAAATAAGCCAAGTCTCTGTGGTTGTTCATCTTTATGAACATGAGCCTAGGAATGTAAGGTTTGGACTTAATCTGCACCTTGTATGAAGATGCAGCTTATGATGCCATAGGTTTCTATGTACAGCACTCTTTTTTCTTCTTTCACTCATAAATCAGGATAATATGAAATCTACAGAGTCTAAAGACTAAGGCAGAGCCATTTTCTGACCATTAGGCCTGAAGCCAATTGAAAATGCTGAAGCAGATTTCAAGAGATTATAATTATGGACAAAGTGGCTAATCTAGTTTTGAAACAACCACCAACTCTCCAGTAAACACTAGTCCAAATAGTATTCAGGTACTTTGTAAATATTGTGTGTACTTTGTATACTTCCTACTCCACCAGAACAAAGTCACTTCTCCGAGCTGATGTTATCTCAATGAACAGATGGTATTCCATACAAAACTGAAAAAGTTAGTGCATATTGTCTGTGCACTGACATGGCTGTTGCCAGTATTTGGTTGAGTACTACCAAATAAATTTCATAGCAAGTTGTCCATCGACAGCAGCATCCAGTGAGGCTGGGCAAGATGCAGGTGGCCGAATCAGTCTGACTTAGCTATCAAGTGCCTTTCTAGATCTCATCTCCTGACACCTATCTTGGTACTCAAGATAGCCACAGGGGTTGGCAGGTGTGATACATCTGTGGGACACACTGAAATGGCAATTGGAGGCCAGGCGGGATTTCAAAAGTGATCTAAAGTGGCACTGGTTGCCGGTGTTTGGGACTCAGTTTCCTCTTGCGCCTGGATGCTCAGCAATTTTATCCTTTGTAACTATTTAGGCATGAAGTTAAGAGGCAACTTAATTGAGCTCTGCCTTTCTTCTTCCCCTGGCAAAATGAAGCTGTCAAGTAAGACAGTACTGCAGACAAAGAAGCATTTGCAAATTTTGATCAGTAGTAGAGTTTATTTTTCCATACTAGAAATAACTAGAAGTGATTATTGACTCGGAGTAATTTAAGAAAGGTGACCTAAACTGTCACATATGCCAGCAAAAATGAATTTAATTTCTGAATGACAACACATCTCCACAACGGAAATGCTCTATATTAGACATACAATTCTAAACAAGATTTTTTTTTCTTTTTTTAAAAAAAAGATGTTTTTATGATGTCATATTAAAATTTTCAGGTACCTAAAATTACCAATTAATTTGCCCCATTTCCTCTATTTCTTCCTCATTCTCTAAGATAAAGCATTCCACTACAATGTGATAGTTTAAGTTTCATGAAACATTGATTTGCTCATCTTTAGTTAGATTTTTGCAGCTCAAAAAATAATTCAAGAAAGAACGCAAATAAAATTTAACTTTTTAGAAAAGACAAGGTATTTAAATGATGTTTAAAGTATCAAGTATTCAAAAGCAGCCAACAAGAACAATGGAAAGACTATCCCCCTCTTTCACTTTAAGATAGCCCATGAGTAAAAGAGATATGGGTTTTTTTTTCCCACCAACTATGTTACAAAGAATTAGAAACAAGTACAATTATTTAAAAAAAAACAAAAAAAAAAAACAAAACAACAACAACAACAACAACAAAAAAAAAAAAAAAAAAAAACTAACAAAACACTCAGATCTTTGTACTTTTTACTGGAACCAGAGCTTTGACTTCTCTTAGCAGTGGCATTGCTCGAAACTTCTAAGGGCAGATGTGGTGTTAAAAACCTTCACATTTAAGTTTCCCAGTACAGGATATATATTAGGGAGGAGAAGGTACCTGGCTTTATGGCTGAATCATTGTTCTCTAAAAGTGATGGATGTTAACAGAAATGGAGTAAAATGTAAGCTAACCTGACAAGGCTGAGAATAGATTAATTGGGAGTTTAACCCTTTATACATGGTTTTTGGTAGGATTTCTCACTCCCCGTAACCATCTCTGCTTTATCCACCTGTGCTTCTTTTTCTGACCAATCCCAATCAGACAAACTCTACTTAAGGATTTATAAGATCAGACTTTATAAGCTCAAATTGATAAGCTGAAATTTGTTTTAAAGGCATGATTTTTAATTGCTGTTATCACCTTGCAGTGATCTAACACCGTGAAGATAGCTCAAGTACTAAAAACTAAAAGCTGACTGTTTGTGTTCTTCTACTGATTTCTTAAGTAAGAATGAAATTTGGGTGAAAGATTATATATATTTTAAAAGCATTTAGGTGGGCTTTTGTCTATCCAGGTGAGAAGTGAAAAGAAAGTAGCACACATGGACTGGTACTTAATTGTTTTTTGATTTGGGAGCTACTTCTTAAAAGTCTGTGACAAGTCACTCAAAAGAGTGACAACTATTTTTAAGAGATAATCTTAATAGGGACTTAAAATTACACAGTTAGATCTGTTCCAGCAGTTACAGAATCACTGCAGTACTGGAGAAACACTAGATGGTACTTCAGATGCATGAAGCTAAAATTAACAAGAGCTGTGTTTCATTAAAGTGCCATGTGTCCTTTTGAGGCTGTAGCAAAACAGTGTGGGTTTGATTTTACTGTAACTCAGAATAGTGAAGATGATCACCCAAAGAATTAACAGGGACCATGTATGTTAGATTTGGAATAGTTTTTCTGTTCAGGAAAAACAAACTAAGCTGATGCTTCTTTTCCCCTACCTCTAAGGTATTTCGCATAAAACTGTGTCATTTAAGTCTCCTGAAATTTTGTTTGTCTTAACTGGAGGTATTGGGAAAAAAATTCTCAGATAGTAAGAAAAATATGTCAATGTGAGAGAAGACTATATTTATTTCATTCCCACCCACTATAATAAAAAGTGAGCATCTCACAGCTTCACTTGTGATATGCTGCTTTCTCTAAAGCTAGAAGGAGTTTTAACATACAAAGAAAGGGGGGGGGGGTGTGGAGGCAAAGCATCCTTTCACTAGGAGCAGAATGCCATGAGCTAACATCTCATTGCCAAGTGTGCTCAAACTGGAGATCTCCTGTACAGATCTCTCAAACTGATGATTATGTAAATCTTCCAGATGGGCCCTTTAAACAGTACATTACTGTCCTGACTATCTCTATCATCGCTGAATACTTCATAGTTTTGGGTGGTTCAAGCCAAACTCCTGTAGTCTCTACTTTTTGCACATCTTTTTTTTTTTTTTTTTTTTCCTTTGCAACCTGCATTAACAATAGTGTCATGAGCACGGATATATTTTTAAGGATATTTTCCCCATGTACCTTTTTTTCTTCTCCACTCCTGCATAGCTTGAGATCACACACCCCACTGGCCTCATGCATTAAGAGACATACATGGTGTGCTGCTAAAGAGATCGCAGCTAGAATTTAGTGCACAAATTCTGCTGCTAAGGTGCCGTATCAGCTTGCAGTCTATGTACAATCCACCAAACTGTTTTAAGTGCCAGATATTCTAGTTTAAGAAAAAGGAAATGCTCCTTTCCTCCCCTCTCCTCATGTGGAAATGGAAACTATCTGCTAGGTGAACCAGGCCAAATTACTACATAGAAATTATTGTAAATCAGAACTCTGAGGAGCTGCATTGGTTTTGGTGACAATTTAAGTATATTAGTTAGCATTAAGTGCTGTATGTTTCATCTTAAGACTCCTAGGAATCCGGGTAGTGTTTCCACATAGAACAGATTTTACCTGTGATACTGTTACTGCACTATCCCAAACAAACATTGATCTCGTAACAGCCTTTAAAATAGGTGTTGCTAGCTGCATCCAGTGCTATTTACTGTAAAAATATCTTTTCTTATTGCTTGATGGAGTTGTAACAAATCGGGGTATATGGAGGAGACCTGTAATTTAAAGGCCTCTGCCCCACCTGTTATGGGAATGTCTCTGAACTAGGATCAAGGAAGCATTCTTTTTCTTATTTAGATGTTTCTTGTCTGTTTGCAAGTCATGACTTAATCTATTAAAAAAGTGAAATGACTGTTTTAAAAGTGCAACATTTGGTCTTTTCTCCGCTTAAACCCAAGTTCACTTACAGGTGAGCACCATACTATAATATATATTCGTTTACTCAGCTTTGTACTGTACCACATTTTTTAGGACATTAGCATTTTTCACACCTTTTTTTTTTTTTTACTAGAAAGGGAAAGCATGTGCATTGACTCTCCGCCATAAAAAGCTGATGTAATTTCATGGCAAGAAGACTCCTGCTGCCCTTAAGAATGTTAGTACAAGTTCTGAACTGACTTACCCTCCTCTGGAATAATTATGCATTCCACTCTGGCACATTTTATCATGCAGTTCTCCTGCTTTGTAGATTACATGTCTTGAGGAGGTACAAAAGGGAAGAGCAAAGACTGTTTTATTTCTACACATGCATCTAACAAAATTATATATACACACACACACACCTCAAATGGTACTTTTAAATGTAAAATTATGTGAGAATTTACTTTACAGACTTATTTAATATGTACATTAAATACAGGTATCCTTTCATGCATCAAGGAGATGCAAGCATCTCTTGGGAGGAACAGAGCAAGTACAGGGAAAATATATTGTTAAATTGTAATTGAACAAGCTGGAACTTGTTCAGGTTAAACAGCCCACCCTCAAACTGCAAAAAGCCAAATTATGCCCTCAGCAACTTCTGTAAAGGAAACTGCCTTCAGTGGATTTCTGCAAATTTAACTGTCTAGAGTCTACAGCCACATCAGAATAAGTCTCCCTGATCTCAGAGATTAAGCAGTCCCCAGCCTAGTAAGTATTTGGTTAAGAGACCACTTGGCAATTCCATGAAGCATTAGACATTAGCACAGGAGGCATTTGTAGCTCAGAGCTTGGATGTGAGGGCTGTTCACAACACCAGACTTAGATATAGTAAATGTACCTTTCAAAGAGGTATTAGGATGAGTTTATTAGCCTGCCCTTCTTTGGCTACAGCAAAAGCCTATAATAGGTTAAAAAAAATCCAACAAACAACAGCCTCCTCCTCAAAAAAAAAAAAAAAAAGCCAATCCCAGACTGGAGCATTATCTTAAGTGGCCTGAGAAGATAATAAAAGTCAAATTATTGAAAAGACTGAATTCAATCATCTGTTCTGAAAAATGGGGATTAAAACATAATTATGTCCAAGAAATTCTATAGACCATGTCACTCTTTAGACTGAAGGTATAAAACTGTGTGTTACTAGAGTCAGAAGAAGCATAGTGGGAAAGAGCTGGTAAATAAAGTTACTTGGATGGTTGTTCTTCAGGACAAAGCTGAGAAGAGATTTTACAAACCTTGAAGTAACTCTTTCAGATATGTTTTAGTACATCTTCTTGAGGTGTAGGTATTTCAAGTCAATGTTTCTTTTTGACCTTCAGGAGGTCAGGCATAAAACATACAAGGAGGGAAGTGAGCACACTGAACAACTATGAACTGTATGTAGTGACCCCTAAGAGTCCTAGTGTTTAATTTTGAACAGTCCCGAAACACTAATTCAGCTATTAAAAATCACTACCCTGTTCTATAAAACATAGCATTCCCAGTCTAAAGAAATGTTTAGTATGTCAGCCATGCTGAGTTGCAAAGTATCTGTGTTTCTCTGGGATATGGAGAGGATGAGTGGTATGTGGGAAAATCCATAAATAAAAAGATTACAAAAAGGCCCGCTATTTGTTTTCAATTCTTATCTGATTCTGGACTTCAGGAAAAACTGATAAGGCAGAATAGTAGCAGAGCAGATAACAAGGTCTCCTGTACCTATCTCTGTATGTGAACTGCTTAAAACTTGCAATCCCTCCTACACAAAACTCTTCCTTTTTACTTGCTTGCTTCCCATTCAAACCAAAAGTAAGATTTTCTACAAATGGGACAGATTTATGATGGGGAGTGGGAATGGAAGAATATATAGGTGCAACACAACCATTTACACAAAATACAGATCTTCATTATTTTTATGCTTATTCTCCCCACCAATAAACTAAAGCCCTCAATATGATATACCATTTTTTCCCACATTTTTAAAGGAAAAGACTAAATTTCCATTAAATCGAAAAATAGAGTGTTAAATTACTAAATAGTACTGATGTTTTTGTGCTCCCTCACACATATGGATAGCTGAGAATGCACAGCAAGTTCAAGCTTGAAATGAATTATTGTTTTTTTTAAGCAACCAGTATATAACACTAAACATGATTTAATAATGGAAAGACTGGCACAACCTTAAAGGAATATCATCAAGTAGGCAAGGTATGCTTGTGACTTATTATAAAACAGCTAAATCAAGTCGGAAGCATAATCCAGATTCTTTACATAATTATGGCAGAAGGGTGTGGAATAAGGAATATCAATTACATTTTTAAACTGAAGATCTTTTAACAGAAAAATAATACAACCAGAAAAATAATACAACAGAAAAATAATAAGTAATACATTGATCTATCATTTCTCTCAACTCTCTTGAAAAAGCCCACATGTTTTTAATTTATACTGAAATTTTTTGAAAAATACCAGCTTAATGTTTTGCTAAGACTGGGCTTATTCCTTTGATGCAGAAGTTAGTAAATATTCTATTACAATTTTTACTGGGTCAAGATCAAAATTTTTAGGGCAGTATCATCTCCCTTAAGCTGATCACAGTAAATGAAACAGCATTACTGGTCCTCATTCTATTGGTAACAAAGTGTTATTAACTCAGTCACATACAGAAGTTGCTTACTTACAAGGATACTGGGATGATACAGCATTGTAGAGGTGAATGAAAACAAGGGATTTATTTTATAGTTCTTGTGTTCACACTCAGTTAAAATTCAAATAATTTCTGCTATAATTAAAACCAAATTATTGTAGCAAACAGTACAAAATAAAGACTTTTAACATGTTGAGGATGAAATGCACATCAAAACATTAGTGTTCCATATTTTAGAAGTGTTTTTCCTCTGGATTTCTGTGCATAACCCATCTTGTAATTCCATGTTAAAAGGGTGAAATTTCCTTAAGCTGTCTGCCCTCTGTGGCCTCTCAAGTTTTAAACCTTGATTCTTAGCTATTGGGACTAGAAAACAAAAATGTGATTTGTACACACTGGGTTAGGTCTGAGGAATCAACAGTCCTTTACTGAAGCTATTGAAAGAAGAGGTGTGTCTGTGATTACCAAAGAGATCTTCCGGTGATAAAATAATTGCATCAGCTTTTGGCTCGGAGCGTAAGAGTGACTCAGCAATTCAGGAGAATGTTTCCATTTTCTTTCCGGTTGGAAGATGGTGAACCTTGACTAATACTTTTTCTTAAAACAGCACAAGAGAAGCAAAAGGGGGATGTTAGGTGTCTCATAAATAGCTTGACAGCCTTTACTGGGAGTAGTACAAGAGCCACACAAAGTTCTCTGATGCCACTCTCACACTTGCTTTCTTTGCAGTAGTAGCAGGAAATTTGTTTCAACAGCTCAGCAGCTGTTCCCTTGCGAGTTACTTGCTTGGGTTCTGCAAGTCGGTACAACACACAGCACAGGAAATTCTAATTTGGAATTAAAATTTAATTGGGAGAGTAAACATTCCTGGTAATTCCGGTGATTAATTAGTCCTTTCTTTCTATGATTTGAGCTCTCTGAAACCAGAATTTTGTCCATTCTGTAAAGTTCAAAGAAAAAAATAGAACATCTCAGGAAATTATCGTTAATCACTAGTCTATATTTTGGGTACTACATCAAAGTATTGTGATTATCAAAATTTATTATGTAATATATTTTTTTCCTGTTATCCTTTCATATTGTCATTAGTCAGAGATGGAATACTGAATTATACTGACCATCAGTTTGAAGCAGCAGGATGTTTCTTGTGGTCTTTCTGTTATTCCCTCTAAGCAATGAGTTTACACCCGTTACGTTAAGCCAGCCCAAGTTAGAGTTAATGTGGCAGGATTGTCAAAGTTTCTTCTGAAAAGGCATTATAATTTGGCTAGTTATTTGTGAAAGATGCATGCTTATGATTCTTTCTTACATGAAAGACTTGGGAAAACTGAGTAAATCTACCTGGATGTTTGATTTTCAGTCTGCACTGAATCAGGAAAACTTATACCTGTTCCTGGAGACTCCTGCTGTTGGTTTGGCCTGTCATTGAGTACCAGAGTTAACATCCAACTGCACATGGTTTATACTTGTGTCTGGCCTTTTTTCCAACACTTCTGCCTCACCACTCACAATCAGCTGAGGTTGGTACCTCTGCTTTCAGAACTACAGCATCCTCTGACTAAAACTCAGACCATCACACCTTGTTTTCCATTCTGTCCCTGCTTTCTAATATTTAAATCACTTCCTTGACCACTGACAGGAAGCTATTACAAACTGAGCATACTTTAACAAGATATCACAAGACCTTAACGGACTAAATTTCATCATCAGATAATGACAGACTAAACATTTCCTTTGGGCTATGCCAGATTTAAAAAGTGGCATTCAAGAACTGGAAAAATCTAAAAGCTACATTTCCAGTTAGCCTTGTTCTTGGAAAAAAAGACTCTGAAAAGATCCCTAACAATTACAAACATATGGGGATAAAATTGACACAGACAAGAAAAAAAACCATTCATTTAAATCAATCAATCATTGTCAAGTATTATACTGTATTCCAGAATGTCTGTTTGCTCTCCTGAAATAGGAACTTGCATATTCTAGGTTATATTTATGAAGTTTGAAAGGAACTTTTAAAAACATTTTTTGAAGTCTGCTATTTCCTTTGCATCAAGTTCAATAAGTCTGAAAGAGGCGATGAAATAATGATGAAGTCAAGACTAACTTTGTGACTAATCTGCACAATACAGTTCTAAAATACAATCCATCATCTAATCTAGAAAAGTGTCTTAATGCCAGCTGTGGTTTTCAGCAACATGCCCTTTTGAATTGGCATCAAAAGTGATTTAGCAGCATGACTGATCAAAACCTCCAGTTACTTAGCTTCTGACACACACACAAAAGACTAAGTGATTTTCTGCTTATTTAGCTGATCTTGCCACAATGGTGTTGAAAGTTGTTTTACAATAATCAAACTAATTTATGTCTTTTTTTTTTTTTGGAGGAGTTGGTCACTTTCTTGGAACAGACGAGACTTTGAGGAGATTGAAATATTGGCACCCAATCTGCTGCTACGGTAAGCACATTCTGTTTGTGAAACCCGCACCAAAAGGAGTCCAATGCATTTTACAAACCAGTTACACTTAGTTTAATATCAAAGGCTAAAAATCAGGTGTGTACTAAAAAGTCCATAACATTGCAAAATTGTTTGCTACCGAGTACAAAGATCATTTACATTTTAAACAAGTGGAAATGTGGGTTAGCATGCATACCAATATTTCACAAGGAATATTCTTAATGGAGGAAATTCTCATCTCCCAAATACTGTGTTCTATAATTTTCAAGATATCGATAAAAATTTCAGGGATAATGAGGGGCAGAAACAGGCTGCTTAAAAAATCAGGAGTTTCCTTTCTGTCCAAAGCATCAGCATCTTCTCAAAGAGTAATTTTACCAAAAAATCCTGAAAAGCAGGTAACTGTCAGCTATGAACAATTATGCTGCCTTACAGGAAAAGTGGCAATGAAATGACCAGCATGCCAGCATACTAATAGACTTGCTCCATGATGAAAGATAAACCACAGGGATCAAATGCTGGTCAAGAGAGATGAAGAAGCTATAGGACTCTTCCAAGAAAAACACTGAAGAGCAATAGGTGAGCTGTTCCATGACAGAGCTGTTGGGATGCCATCTGCAGTGACAGAAGCCCAGATGGGTATGTGAGCACATGTGTTCTTGATCCCTGTGTACCATCTTCCACCCAGAGAACACCACTGGGCCCCAAGTTTTAGCAAGTCTTTTAAGCCTTCCAGGGGTAGGAAGAGTATTTTCCCAGAAGCAGAGTAAACTTAATTAAAAAAAAAAAAAAAAAAAAANGTGTGTTCTGAACAATTAAATATTGTTCTAACTTACGTGTGTATATATCAGAGAATCACAGAATGGTTTGGGTCGGAAGGGACCTTAAAGACTGAGTTCCACCTCCTTGCTCTGGGCAGGGACACCTTTCACTGGATGAGATTGCTCAAAGCCCCATCCAGCCTGGCCTTGAGCCACTCCAGGGATAGATTACTAGTTCTGTGCATCTTACTCCAAATACTTCTTTTTCAGTTACCAGGAGAAAAGACAGTTTGCATCAGCCTCTTGCTTCATCATGCACAAAATATATGTAATTCATATGTGATTGCCCTCAGTGACCTGTATTATTTCTTACTTGGAGCACATAAGCATTTCTAACAGTGTACAGAAAATGTATTCCAAAAACTCAATTCAAATGAGTTTCCTCAGCCTTTCCTCTACCTTGTCTTCAGCAGGTTTGGTTAGAATGGATTTTCCAAGTCTATTGCCATCTTCTCACTAGAGGCTCTGTAGCTGTTCTTTGGCTTCCTGATATTAATAAAATTACCACATATTTTGGAAGGAAAAAAAAAAAAAAAAAACCAACAAAAACCAAACCCTCACAATATTATCAAAACAAAAAGAAAAAGAAGGAAAACTAGTAAGATATATTACTTAAGTTTTCTGCTATCTTATCCCTTCTGCAATGCACAAATATCCTGAAAGCAGTACTGCTTATGTATTGAATTAATGTAATTCAATGACTGCTTCAGTCATTACACTGTTGGCTGAACTGCTGTTCATACAACGGTCATATGTTCTACGATAATCACTGAAAGCTAAGGCATTACACCAGTTCAACAACTGCTACCCCACCCAGCTCCACCGATGTCACACAAACAGCTGATACAACTTCTGCCTGATGCAAACACTCAGGAGATCAATCTTATTGATTCTGTGAGATGGTTGGTAACTATCTCAGCTCATTTGTAACTATTTGTAAGAGTTTTACACTTTTACATCTATGGTTTGAAATTGAACTTACTTTGTTTGATAGTGTGGCTGCTAATCATTTTGTCAAAAAGTAAAATATTAAAGGGAAGACCACATAAATGCTTTTTTAGAAGATCAACACTGGATATATGAAACAAAACTTGATAAAGCAGCTTTCGGTTCACATCTAGTTTTAAAATAAAGTTTGCTCTGTCTTAATACCACAAGACATTTCGAGACACTGCTATTAAATTTCTATACTAAGTTCAGTTTCAATGTTGAAATCTGAAGCAGTACATCAATTTAGAAGGAGGAACATACTTGCCATGCAATAATTTCTGAATAACTAGGGGAAAAAAAAAAGATTGCCTCCAAGTGCGTTTTTCCTAGAAATAAGTATTTCATATGCTTTCCAGCAGGTGGCAATGGCATATATAATTGCTTATTCACATGCCATGGGCCCTGTACTTTGCAGCAAATAGGGGAGTTGTTCCTGATGAAGGAGTGGAAGTGTACATTTTCTGATAGGACAAATTCCACTGCCTATAGCCATAAGGAAAATTTGAGGTTATTACTGAATGTGGTACAGCAACAAATGTATTAATTCTATTCCAAACTGCTTATACAGCAATTAAGTGTCCCCTACATTAGTAAAACTCAAACATGATAAAATTCAAATACGCTTAATAATGTCTTCCTTTTCATTCTTTTACTAAACTCATCTTGGGCAGCATTAGCTTGGAAAGAAATCGTATGAAATGGGTTTGCAAAAACAGGAAATAACATGAGTAACAGAGAGCTAGTGGGTGACAATTAACTGAATGACCTACAAAAATATAGTTGTATCATGTCCTGTATTTTACCTATAATAGCAAAATCCTTTTGAAAACTACTGCATGATTTTATAAGCCTGTTGTAAATGAAAAACTGTAGATAGCACTTCAAAAAAAAACAAAAAAAAACAAACCAAAACAACAACAACAAAACCAAAAACAAAACCCCAAAAAACAAACCCAAAACAACAACAACAAAAAACCCAACCAAGAAAATTGAACCCAAAAAGAAAATTACCATTAAAATCTTCATGTCAAGTTCTTTGGCTGAGTATAGGCATGCACTACATTTCATTTTCTTGTTTATTGCAGCTGCAGGAAGGAGGCTTTTGGGGTTGTTTCTCTGGCCCCACAACCTCACTGCCAATTTTCCCCAGTGGACAATAGGGAGATGGGGGGGCAAATGAAGGAACAGAAGAGGAGAAATAGGGCTTGAGTTTTTTCCACCAGTGGGCTCTGAAACAAATTTTGGCTACGCTATCTATAGGAAAAATACAGTTGCAATTAAACTCAAAACATTATAGCAACCCAGTCAGAAAACAAAACACACTTTCATAATTTTTTTACCCTGTAGTTTTCTACATAGATCCTGTATTCCCTACTTTAAAAGGGTAAACACCTTCAATGTTGAGCCCTGTGTTAGAAGAAGAACTCACTCCTGGAATGCAAGACAATTCAGACAGCATATATCTGATCGGTCCTGGGATTATCTTATACACACAAAACAGTGTCACACTGTGCTGATTTATTTTCTGTGTGTTTTGAAATGCCACTGAAGCACTGTTCATTAGGGACTTGGGCTTAAAAAGAGTACTTCAGTAACTCATATTTCTTATTTTAAATGAAGATCCAGGTTTGGGTTCTTTTGGGTATATAGAGCTTAAATGTCATTATATGCTTTCCTCTCCCTCTCAAAACTGAAATATAGGTACATACACATAGCAATAAAATATTTTCATCTCCCATATGTCTTAAAAAGAACAGCATAATCTAGCAAGTCCTATCATTAATGTACAAAGTGTTAAGAAAAAAACCTGTTTCACTCTGTTCTGAAGAACTAAAATACTTCTCCTCTGTACTTCAATATACTCTGGACTGTCATAAAACTCACATTTATGCAAAAAAAAAAAAAAAAAAAAAA
>VZRU01019365.1:299526-315272 GCA_013398155.1 Pedionomus torquatus
TTAAAACCAACCAAAGCTTACTGTGATCCTGAATAAAGAATAAAATAGCAGGATCCACTTTTAATCTTTTTTCCCAGAAGTTCATATAAAGAAATTAAGATGTAAATATCTCATTTCAAACTTTGGTATTTTTTGCTTCTCCTTCAAACAGGAGTAAAAATGATCATCAGAAGCTGAAAGGCAGTTTGATCTTTGTTACATTGGGACTATGGAATCTAAGTGACTATTTTACAAGGCATTGTAATTGTTTGTACTTGCAAAACTGGATTAAGAAATCACTGCTATTCTTAAAACGCATTTATCACATACATACAAAACTCAGCATATTTCTACTTAGAGCAGAGCCTTCAGCCAACCAGAGTGAATTCCCGTGCACCGCCCACGCTCATTCTCTCATCCTCCCCTTCCCCAGAGCAATCACTGCATCTGGCCAGTATAATGAGAAAATTTTTAAACATGTTTTACCAGGGTACACCTGCCCTATAGATGACCCATATATAACTCACCTATAGTTTGTCGATCTTGTCACAGTTTCTAGTACCCTCAGTGCATTCAGTGAAACAAAGACATTAGTTCTGAATAAAGAAGGTGGAATTATAGAAAGATTTAGATGTGTTTAAGGCACAAGCCCTGCTTTATTTCAAAGCCATTGGGAATTGAAGCAGTGGCACTGGAAGTCCTTCATGAGGTACCTGAGGAAAAAAGGAGGCTACAGTATGGGGGGTTTTGTCAGACCTCTAGAATTTATAAGTTTGGGGATTTACTGAACTTTTCAAAGTTTTATGAAATACTTTTTTTCCTGTAATTTAAATTGATTTGTTCTTTGAAGCTTAATTTAAAAAAAAAACATGTCTTTTGAGTTGAGAAGTCTGACTAAGTCCACTGTAAATGCCGCTGAAGATAAACAAAAGTAACCATAATTGAAGGGGGAGGGTGGGGAACCTAATGCATACACAACAGCCATGTACTGCTAAAATCTGTTACAGTCTATATGGAAGTCTTAACGACTAAGAATCCAGATGCTGAAGTTCCTCTACTCATCTATTCTCCTACTTCTTTTATATATATCTATCGCTTCTCTTTCCCAATAAAGTATTCTCATTTAAATTTTAGCCCTCTGGCCCTTTACTAGTACGCTCCCTTGTAGTATAAACCAAAGAGCATTCACAGCCCTTTAGCACCGTTACCTCACCCATGTACTTCTAGGAGTTATCGTTGGTCTCCAGACCCGACCTCAGTATACTATTCTTTCTCCACTTTCCAAAGATGAGTAAAATGTAGTTTAGATAGCCCACTTCCTTCCTACCTCAACCCTTCTGTCTTTCCCCCATACATTAAAAAAAATCTTGGGAACTAGATGAAGCAGCCTACCTGATGAGGAACGGTAGTCCTGCACATTCTGGTGCATTCTCTGACTGCTTCTATGCATCCAGAAATGTCTCATGAATACTCATGATGTCACAGACTATTTTTCATATTAGACTTTCTCTGAATGATATTAAATTGTGTTGTGATACTCTACCTATAAACGAGATGTCCAAAAATTTGTCATAGCACTTACAGCATCCTCTATTTTAAATTGCATCTCTTACTACCTATGGCCTGTAACAGGTCGAGCATTATGATGTACATAGTTTACTTTCACCTTAAATGTTTGAATTCCATCCTCCTTTCCTCTATATGCAATCTTCTCTGACAAGAAACTCATTCTAGACTCCCCTTGTCTAAGAAAAAAGCATTTTCTCAAAGGAAACGTCATTTGAGCTATTGGAGTCAAAATATATTGTTATGCCCTTCTTGCTGGCTAAGAATGCTGCTCAGCCTTACCTATATCCTACCACTGCCAAAGAAGGAAGTCTATTTTTTTTCCATCTTGGCAACTCATTTGGAGGTACACTATTGTGTTCTCAGAGCACTCGTTCTCAAAGGCTATTGTGAAAACTGTAGTAAACAGAACTCTCAGCATCAGGATACAAGAAACAGGATCCAAGGCTGAAAAATATTTGCCAAGAGTGGATGTGACCGCTGCCCCATTCAGTCCTGGATGGTACAACAGTTCATCTTAGCTGCTAGATATAGCACATTCTGTAACGAGGAGGACAAAGGTGGCAATTACTGAGAAACCATGTTGCTGGAGAAAACAGCATCAGGATGTAAAAAAAATTTCCTTTCCATCAGGCAACTAAACAACGGATCTCAATTACAGATAGTAGGCTGTAGTCTCAATGTGTATCGGCATATTTCCATGTACTGTTATAGAGCTCCATGATTACAACAACTGAGTTGATGACAAATGAGAATTTGGCCCAAAGGCTGAACTTGAAATACTCAGAGTACTTCAATTAGCTTCTCTGCTGTTTGGCAGAATATGTGATGTCAGACATGCCAAATGGTTCACATTTATATAAAACTAGAGAACCAGAAAGTAGTAAATCTAAAGATTTAGGAAGCTTACAGAATTTCACAGAATTAAACTATAAAGCAGAAGAAGTATTGCATAAGGGATAAAATACTGTGAATAACCATGGAGGCAGTGGTGGACCTGCATTCAGATCATGAAAGGAATAAGGGAAATATGCAGTGGAGGGGGGTGGAATCCATGAGGTGATAAATCCAATGTTAAGAGAAAAATTACCTCAATTTTGCTATTCATTAAATATTTTACCATAGTGAAAATAATGCCTCAAAGCAACTCCAGACAAAGGCAAATATTCACTTTATACTACCAGTCTTCAAAATTCAGACACATAAAGGCGGATATTGTGGCTGTTAAAGACAGAAAATATTAACTGATTCAAACTCCCGAATAGTCCAAAGACATAGAAAACTCCACACAAATTGATCTAGCGCGACTTTAATTCTTGAAAATCAACTTCACCTTTAGACATATATAAAAACTTGGTTTGTAGGCTCTGGGCAGTAACGCATCACTTTATAGATAACTTGTTTCAATTGTATTCTTAATCTGAATCTCTGTAGTTGAAAACCTAAGTATTAAGTCTTTTGCCTCTTTCTCCAGTTTCCACTGCTAGAAAAAGCTTCCTGCACAGACACTTACTGAGTCAATTGACCTTTAACTTCTATAGGTTGGTCTAAGTCCCTGTTGTCTACAAGTCACAACAATGCTGTCAAAGTATAGTGCAGTTCTCTTACTTCTAGTACACACACACACTCCGATGGTTTTTGCTATGCAGAATACCATTTAAATTGTTAAGTAATTCAGAAAACATTACCTATTTTCACTAATATTCCGTCACTTCTTATCTCATTGGTAAATGGATTCTTTGGTGGTGTTGAAATAAAAATGTCTTCTTTGCTACATCTGTTAATCCATTCTGGTGCATACAGCCAAAACAGAATGCTACATCAATCAAGAACTTCCTGATAATGCAAAGTTTCTGTGCAGAAAGATGTCAGGACCTTTTCTCAGTCTTAACACTTTATCATGGGACACCAACAAAGAAGCCAGGCAGAAATGCTGGGCACATAGTTATTCAGAAAGAAAAGAACAAATTGCACCTCAGTGTGACAGAAAAGGAGAAGAAACAAAGTCATCCATAAGGAGTACAAATTGAGAGTCATTTTCAGGCACCAATTAACGCTTGAGCATAGGGAAGAGGTACAGAACACTTTCTATTTTCAGAACACTAAGCTACTTCTCTTGCTTCACGGGTTTGTCACTTTCTAGCACCTTCCTCTCCCTTACAGATAGGAAGCAGGTACTTGGAAGTCCAAGGAAGACCTGTCACTCATGATTTTTCATAGTTTCCATTTCTGAAGGTGTGGTTTTTTTGGTGTGTTTTGCAGTTGAATAGGACTGGGTGTTTCTTTCTGCTTACTGTCTTTCATGTATGTAACTATAGTTGCACAGAAGTCTGAAACAGCTTTTCAGAGTTGAGAAACAAAGTTGCAGACTGTTTTTTCCTTCCGTTCACAAATGTCTATTTTCCACTATGGGCTACAGACCCAAAACCAAAGAGCTGGGGCAAAACAACGCCTCAGGGACTACCCATAGTTATGAGGGAAGGGAGCAATAGATTACATTGTCAGACAAAAGCTGAAGTCCCATTTCCTGCAGTCATTGACACACACATAAATAACTATGTCAATGTGAGTTGTTCCATGGTCGTACAGTAGACATGCGGACATGTGTGGGATTGTGGTCTAAGTGCTAGTACTACAAAGCTACTTTTAAAATTGACAAAGAATACAAAAGACCTTTGGTGACACATAAAACCTCCTTAACTTTTGTATATTCAAAATATGCCTCTATCATTAAGCTCTATCCTTATGGAAGTCCATAAACAGGCCAAATCACCTCACTGGTTTAGAATCATAGAATTTCCCAGGCTGGAAGGGATGTTTCAGATCATCTAGTCCAACCATCAAAGGTTTAACAGCTAAAAAAAAAAATAAAATTAAAAGTTGAAAAGTAGTAATAATTTATAGAAACAATTTTATTCACTTATATTCCAGGAATACCTAAAGCCACTTTGTAAAAGGAATTTACCAAATTCTACTTTGAGCAGAGAACATTCTGGAAACTATCACTATGGCAATGCTTTAAAAATTACTCACAGCCTAATTAACATCTGCTTTAAGAGTTTAAGTTATTGCAGGGTCATTTATCTACTCAAAGAATCTTGTATGCAATTGAGCAGATTTTTAATGTTTAACATTTCTGCCCATAAACTACCAGTGAAAAACATTCACTTAAGGGAACATGATAGGTAATTCAGGCCTATGCTTCTCCTGTATATGTCTCACTGCTATTTTTTCTAATCCTAGGATAGTTAACATCACATATGAAAGAAATGCAGTCATTTTAAAAAGCTCAAAGCAGACTTAAAATTTTAGCACCAAAAGTGAAAACAACAACAATCAAAAAAATTAAAAAGAAACACCACCCCACTCCCACCCCCCACCCCCTTTTTTTTTTAAATGACTGGAGATTCTACGCTTGGAAAGGTTTGATATGAATAGTTTTAGATGCATTTTTCATAAATAAACCTAGAAACATACATCCCTTGGAAAGGTCCTCTCTAAAACAGAGTTTTCTCCAGCTGCAGTCTGTCTTTTCTAAAATATAGCTGACAGGGTCATTAATAAAACTATAGCTATCCTTCTTCGACCAACTGCTGTCCTAATTTTTTTAAGGAGATTATTCCTCTGGATATAATTTCCCACTGTCAGATTGGCCAGTTTCTTCCTAGGACAAATGACATGTTGGGAAATGTATGTCACAGGATGCACCATTCAGGCAGGGCAGAAAGTTCCAGGACTTGGGAAAACTCCTTTCCCTCAGCTCAGGCAAACAGTGCCTGAGTAGCACACATAGGTGTCTTTAGTGTCTCATTAGGACTCAGAAAATATGGGCAACAATTTGAAGCTTAAGAGATCTATGTTTAAATACAAGTAGAATGCACAGCTAGAAAGTCAAGTCTTCTTAAAGTTCTGTGTTTGCTTAGTGTTTTTTATTTTGTGACTCAATCTAAAGATGAAGCAAAGTCCTTTTTTACCATGATTCTGACAGTTATTTTAATTTTGGTTTGACTTTTGGGATTTTTGTTGTTGTTGCTGTGCCCTAAAAATAAGGATAAATTTCCAAATTAAGAAAGTATTTAACTACCTTGTGCTACTCTGTAATCCCTTTTACTAATGGTTAAGAACAGAAAAGCTGTCTAATTGAAACAGCAGAGAGGATCAGCAGGGGAAAGGGACAACTGATTCTTGTTAATGCCTTTTTTTTCCTAAAAGATGTGTTTTGAAGCATACACCTGGAATCATTGCTGCAAAGTACCCAGGAGAGATCAAAAAGCCCTCCTCATTCTTCACGTCCCCAAGCAACAACAACAACAACAACAAAAAAAATTAAAAAAAAAAATCAACAGTGTTTCAGTTAATGCAATAATAAGGTCAGAAGAACACAGAAAATCTGCTCCTTGTTATAAGAAACCAGAAAGTCTTCTTTTCCTTTTGTCTGTGACCCCACCCCTACCACACACACAATTTATCAACTACATTAGAAAGTTTCCCTCCTTTCCCTTTTCTCGCTCTCCCATCAGGAAGCCAACTCACGGAGGGCTCCAGCCAGGCCCCCTGGGAGCCCAGCTGCGCACTTGCAGATCACGATGCTCTCTCCTTTTTTGGACACTGGGTGAAGTTCTTTGCCACTGCACAGCGAAAGGGGGTGCTAATTCAGGCAGAGCATGCACTGGACCGTATTCTGATCTCAGACACCCACACAATTCCTGTTGTAAGTCACATGTGTGCACATTTTTGACAGCAGGATATGCCCACTTGTGCTCTGTCTTAATGCATCAGCAAGAGTGGTGAGGCTGCCTTTTTAATAGAAACAAAAGTGTACAGAAACGGTTTTATAAAAGCTTGGGGGCGTAGGCAGACTGATAATATTTCTTCAACAGAAACCCAACAGTTAAAACACAGTTAAGCAAACTAAAGATACTAAAACAGTTTTAGTCCTTTCTCACTTAAAAGGGATTTTAAAAGACTGGCTTGTGTCCAGGGCAACTCTCTACTTTTAATGTGGGTCGAGGGACATATTTCAATTTGAAACTAGTTATGAAGAAGATTTATAATTTATTTAAATTGTCAAACAGAAGAGCTTCAGGACAAGCTCAATTTTTACTATTTAAGCTTAAGGGTAATAGAAAGGAAAAGCAGCACAGTGTACAAGTGTGAAGTGCAAGTCTAACTGGAAGTCAACACTACTTAAAATCTTGAGAAGAAATATCTGTAAAAATTGTTTTTGGATATGTGAAGGAATACACAAATGTGGTTACATTTACAAATAACTTTACCAGATTGCCTAGAAACTTTGATACAAATTATTAAGATAATAATTTTTAAGAGAGAAGAATGATACAATCAGGTGAATTTACCATTTGGTTTTGCTGCCATACCCTCAGATCTCATAGCAGGTTGGCTTATTTTCTTTTCCACATTCCTAGTTTCACCTAGGAACCATCATTTATTTTCTCAGTTTAAGTGATTTCAGAGTATTAGACTGGCACACTAACTGGGAAATAAGATCTATTGCTGTCTGTTTCAGAAAATACTGTCAGTAATAGAAATATTTTTACAGGACTGTTTCTCAAAAATATAAGTATTAACTTAAAGAAAGATTTGAGGGCACTAAAAAACCTGAGCTAGTAAACAGATCACACTGTAAGACATCACATCACACAATTCAAAAAATGGGAACTCTGCATAACAGAAAAGCTAAGGGTAAAAGCCTGTACAACTGGAGCCTATGTTTCCAACCAAAAAAATGAAATAAATTTTAAAAAGGTACACTCATGGATAAAGAACTCCAAACAAAAAGAGACTGGAACTGTGTGATGAGTAAACAGGAAACTGGAAACAGAAAAGAGAGAATGGAAGGATTTTGCTGCCATGCATGAGAACAGTTACCCTAAAACACTTCTTTGTTCTGTGCTAAGATTTGCAGTTTTAATAACTTAATTTGGAGGAATAGGGTAAATTCTTAAAAACAGTAACTTTTTTTTTTTCCATTTTGAGTAATCTTTTGAAGATCTATCTAGAGATAAAAGTAATTTTGCTGTCTTTTTTTCTCCCAATTGTCACAATGAAAGTTAAAATCTTACTCTCCCCTACATCTGGCATTAAAATATGGACTATGAAATTTGAAATTTTGCTTTTCACATCTCGGGCCTTTGTTGTTGTTACTTTCACTCCATATCCACTACTCAAATTCAGATGAGAAGTTGTTCTATCCTGCTTGCAAAAGTGTCTCTGAAGAATAGAGCTGTCCAAGTCACAGCCTACAAATCAGGTCAAGCAAACCATTTTCCCCCAAAAGCTTTTTAGTTGCAACTTCCATATTCTCTCAGTAATAATCCATCTGTTTCTAGGAGTGAAATTATCAGAGCTATTCCCCAGTGAGTTTAAACTTTTGTGGTCTGTCTGGAAGAAGTAGCTGTGAAACTCTTTCACTAACATTTAAAATTGTGTTTTGCTCACCCCGTGTTCAGTTGAAGCAGGTGTAAATGATTATTGAAAAAAACAAATTAGGGAAAACCAGCTGTTACTGAAAAAGTAACTTCAACCGTGAACTGGTTTGTACTGTTATACTCTAAGAGGGGTTACCATGAGAAAATCCTGCTTTCTGACACACTTTATTACCTGTATATTATGTTATCCTTAAAAAAATCTCGTGTTTCAGTGATTTATAAGTTGAATTATCTATAATGCCTATTTAGTGAAAAAAAAATTAGCGAAGGATCTAACTCCACACAACACACATTACTTTTTACATGTGGATACTTCATAACTGAGCACATTTGATCTGGAATAAATTACATACAAAGTAAATTTCAGTTATAATTTCCCAATTTAATCAGATTTTCTGCCCTACCATTCTTCTCCCATTTTTTATACTTCTTTAGCTTCATACTACTTCAGGTTCAACTGCTGGACTAAAGAACTGAACACAGTACAATGAAAGGTCCGCAGAGACAAATAAACACATAAAGGGATGAGCTGGCCCAAATGTCAGAAATTTTCAAATGCAAGTAGGGGAGTTCAGATTAAATTTACTTTAGTTCACTGAAACAGCAGTGGGTTACCAGGTTCTAGTCCACAATGCTACATGTTATTATTTATTAGTATATATAAAACTAAAATACCAGAAATCAACACTATGTCCTCTATATGTTCCCCAGATTGCATTTTTTTGCTAACACTATACATAGGGTAAGAAAATACTAATAACTACATTCACAGAGTAAAATCTTATCACATTGAAGGGAGGCTTCTATAGTAACTTATACTAATGCAAATACAAGTAAGCATACCATACTATGCAAATGTGCTATTAATAAAACATTACCATATACTACATACGTATGACAGACGTATGACAGATTCTGCCGAGCATAATCTTTCAGTTCTGCTCTGCTAATCCTGAGAACTCAAAGCCTCAAAGTAGGAGTCACAAGTGGTATTACAATACAAATAATAAAGATTTTATTCTGAAAAACAGTTCACATGAACGGTTAGTTGCATATCAGCTGGTCACAATTTCAGTGGATAAAAAGGTTCAGCACTGTGGAAGTATTTTTAATTACTATTTGAAGCACCATTAAAGCCATCAACAAACAACACCCCCTGAAAATGTCCTTTTTAATCAATTACAATTTGTGACAAGGAATTTTTTAGCAGTGAGTATTTATATCCTAAATTAGAAATACAAGGTTTCTGGCTGCTTTGTGTTTTGTTCCTGACCCAGTGTTATTTTTCCTCCATTTCTGATCCAACCAGCTATTTAAATTCACCAGGATGTTTGCACATGTTTCCTAATTCACTTTATATGTTAGCTAGTACATTCTTTTTCATTTTTCTCTTTTTTTTTTTTTTTTTTTTTTTTTTTTTGGCATTCAACATTTATACTAGAAAGCAGATTCTATAGTGCAAACGTTGAGTCATCTGTGCTCAGTAGAACTCCTGCTGCCATTCTATAGAACGGCAAAGAATCTTGACAGAAGATTTCACACGTCCTGCCATGAGAGGCTATGATATGACAAAAATGAGAAAGCTTCTGTATTGATAATGAAAGGTTCACAGCACACAGTGGGCAGAAGTCCTAACCTACTTGAAAAATATTTAACTGAACAATAATGGAGCAATGCCAAATACTAAAAGTTACCAAAGATAATTTTAATTGTTGTGGATATAATAGTGTTCAATGACAGCTGTTTTGGAACAAAAAGGTTATTTCCTGCAAATTATTGTAATATTTTTCTCCCAAAATAGCCCCTGATTCACTGCTTAAGTTACCTGGCATCCTCTAATGGTTAGCACAGACTAAAAAAACAGTTTTAATTTTATTTTTTAAGAGTCTTAAGATCTTAAATGAAAATAATCATTTATTTAAAAGACTAATAAGAGTCAGTTCAGAAGAGCAGCTGACAAACCAGTGGAAATATTTGCATTAATGAAATATGATGACTTTAATATAGTAACTATTTCAAGCTGTAGTGCCTGACCATATTTTACTGCTGCAAAACAAAATTCAGCCATAAGTAGGGATGAAAGCTGCTGCTTCTCTGCTCCACTAAATTCCGTGTGTCGGCAGCACACTTTTATGATGAAAGCTTTAATCACAGAGCAAGCAGATATTATTTATGCAGTAGAAACTGTCAGCTGAGGCCTTTGAGTCCAGCATCTGTGTACATTTACACAAAACAACATTTGAAAAATATTATGCCCTAATACTACAAATATTTATGTACTTTTTTTACTACGCTGCTGTCAGTAGTATCATGCTACTGAGTGTGAATTCATGCATAAAAGTTAGAAGTCAGAGTTTCATGTGGATTTTGTTGAAGTATAACTCAGGAATTACAACTTCCCAGGACAAAGCAGCCTCTGCAATGCAATTTGTGAGATATAAGAAAAGGATGCTTCATTTTATTGTGATGCCACTCCTACTGGTGATTCTTTCAAAAATAACATTACTCAAATGACATAAATTTAGGTTGTTTAGCATGTTAATAATATATATTAGTTAAAAAGACAAACAAGAAACTGCATTATTTAGTCTTTTGTCTTGTTGTTTAAAGGCACAAAACCCATTTGCTGTAAAGACTAATGAAATTATTTCAGTCAACATAATATAAATCTATAGGACAGTCTGAAAGCCCTCTAATTATCTTTCAGTCTTTATTATCTCTTTCTGTCCTAAAGAATTAACAAATTTGTTCAAAATGTTTCTAAGTCTATAAACCCAGTTCACCAGACAATTGGAAGACATACCAAATCTCCTTCATTTAAAACCCTTCAGAATTTCCCTCAGCAGTAGAAATTAAAGTTGTGGTAACACGAAGGGGAAATCCATGCCAACTTTGCCTGAAATTCTGAGAAACTAATCCTTAAGGGTAGGAGATGCTCCTGATTCCGTGACTTTCCCTGGGATTTAATAGCTGCAGCGTTTACTGTTTTTCTACAGAATCATCATTTAGTTGACCAACAGTATTTCCTACATCTATCCGGAGACCCTGGAGATTAGGGTAAAATATGTAAAAAGCATGGATTTTAAAAATAGTATTTCAAATTAATTCCATCACAACAATGTATAAAAAATATAAAACAGGACAAAGGTTATAGGAAATGCAAGTACCAAGAGATCTTCACACAATCCTCCAAAAGAAACAATGGGAGGGGGGGAATTAATTCTTTCCTAACGATTATGAAGCAGTAAATATCACAAAACCACCTTTCTCACACTCTTGCAAAGAAAACTCGGTTCTCTTAATGGCCAAATGTTTAATTGGAACCTGGAAGCAATATTCTCTAGGTGCTTTAAGCTAAAATTTGCTCTTTTGAGTTTTTGGTTTTCTTTACTGGAATCAATGAATTGCTGTGTGAGAAAGACACAAATGACATGAAAGAAATTACAGTAGGAATATAGATTTTGACCTGCAGATACAGTTATATGCAAAGTTCTTATATCAGCATAAAATAATTGTGTGGACACTAATAACTTCAGTTTCATAGCAGTATAAGAACATATAATTTCCATATTATATATGAGTAAAATGAGGCAGAGCTAAGTGACTTAGTGACCCAGAGGAAGTTGGTGAAAACCAGGAATAGAACTGAGACCTCTCAGCAGCTAGTCCCATGCTTTAACCACAAGACTAGCCACCTCCTTCCCATCTTATATTAGCACAATTCCAACTCTTGGTTGCATCAGCTACTAACTTAAGATGTCCAAGAATGTACAATTGTAGAAATCTGAATTTCTGAAGTTGGATCCATAGATCTGTCTTAACTTAGTCACCCAAGAAATTAGGATAAACTGTTTTTAAATGAGATTCAAAATGACCATGCACTTTTTGTGAACTTTAAAATGATTCCTTCAGAAATAAATTTCTGATGGATTAGCAAATCTGATGGATAGAAGTATATGCTTGAGATCTTCATTCTTATATCATATGTCCCTTCTGGACAATGTGTGTGTGATATGCAATTTGGACCCATTTGATCAGAACCAGACTAGATTAGGAAGATAATATCCAAACACAGAAGAACCAGACAATCCCAGAGAGAAAATTCTTCTCTTCAAGAAAGAATGAAATCAGAGAAGTCAAGAGATTGTAAGAGACCAAAGATGATGAAAAAAACATTTTAATTAGAGGTAGGCAGTCTGGTGCAATCTTGGCTTTACTGGATTTAAAACAGGCATGATCTGGACTTTGTTCTCTTTTTATCTAAGCCTAAAAGTTCAGGAAAAGGAGGATTGTTTTTGGTTTAAAGGGTTCTTGTTTTGACCCATTCTACAGTTATCTATGATAAATCTGCATTATTCCTAGTGCTATCACTTTAGCTGTATCTGAGGCAAGGCATGCTAAATGCAGTATAACAATACTGACGTGTAATCTCCAAACAGCTTGGCATCATACCGAAGGGGAGTCCTCTACCATCACCTAAACAAAGGTGTTTTATACAATGGGTTTTGCCATAGATTTTTGGTATGAAACACCACTGGTAGCAGTTGAAACTTCTGATTTCCTTCAAGTAAAGGTGTGTATATATAGGATGTGAAAAATTAAGATAGGAGTGTGGTGGAATGTTATGAAATGCTTTGTACAAACGTATGTTCTCAGACCAAAAACTGCCAATACGATATGCTAGGACAAAGTTCTTGTTATCAATAAAAGAACACCAGATATATAAGTTAGAAAGTTACATAGCTCAAAAGAAAGTACACAGGGTAAGTTTAAAAAAGGCAGCAATACAAGATGTTTTTAGCTTATTTAAACTCCCTTACTTTAAACCAATGTAATTTTCACAATCAGAACTTTTTCTTCTGACTGCTAGATTCATAGTCACACTGCTAGTGTATGATTGCCCTCTAGATGTTAAAAGTTTGGCTAGATAATTTTTCATTCTATCCAGAATACTGAGATGGGATATGCTCTGTGGTTTGTGATTTTAAACTTCTGTAATGCACCTAGAGACTTAAAGCGTAGGCACAATGGAAACATCAAAACAATTAAGTAAAAGTTGGAACTAGTATATTTGCAGAGAGAGGAAGAGGTATAAATCTTTCACCTCTATAGCCTTATGTAAAAATCACAGTATCATAGACAAAGCCTCTTTAATATATTCATTGTTCTAACCTTGGATCAAACCGTAAAATCCTAGCACACATATCTTGGAACCTGTTGCACAAAAAATTTGTTCATTACAATAGAAAAGAGAAATAAAAATGTTTAAGGGAGGTTATTGGTCCTTACTAGTACCCTTATCCATCCAAAGTACTCTTTCTCATTTCAACAGGACTATTTTTGCCATATGATTCAATTTAATCTGCTTCAAATTTTCTTAATACTTACAATTAATAATTATACATTATTGTATGTATGAGTCTATGTATGTATGAGTACAATATGAGTGTATAATAATATACACTCAGTAGCAAGTGTAAGCAGAAATAAGAAATAAGACTATTTTTTCCAGATGCATCAAAGTCTACTAAAAGTCTCAGTATGAAAAATTGAATGATTAAAAGTGATATAAAAAGCAGCATTTTTACGTGAAAAGAACTAATAAATGTTTTACATCCAATAAGAAAACCAAAGTATAATCAAACTTTTGTGAGGACAAGTTATCATCTAATTTTAAAAGTAGAACTGATGCTGAGAGGGCTTTTTCTGCTTCTTTTTGAACTGAGGGAAGAATTGCCCATGATTCAGGAAGGCCTGAGCCTAACATTTCATTTTTATTTCATATCACTTAAATGTCCCAGCCAAAGCTAGGAATTCTCCCAGATAATCAGGGGAGAAAGCGTGCATGAACAAAAACAGTGCAGTCAAATAATGCAAACAAAAGCTGTATGAAAAATGGATGATTTCTTTATTATGACCATTTCATTACTGTATAAAGAAACTCTAGAATCAATTATGGAATAGATAATATATTATTAGCCTATTTTCTTTCTTTACCAACATGAAAATTATTAGCTTTGTGTGTTCCATGTGTGAAAAAAAACCCGAAACCTACACTCTGTTGATAAAGAAAAACAGATTAATTAAACTTAAAAATGAGGTTTATCTTTAACTACCAAGGAAAATTTATGGATTCTTCATCTCTTGATTCTTCAAATTAAGATTAGCTGTCTTTCTAAAAGAAACATCTAATGGGGTACCAAATGCTACCTAAAAATCTATGGTAAGCAAGAAATCAGACCAAATAATTCCTTTTCTGTCTCAACCTCTTAAAATGTGTATTTACAAAACCTAAGTAATTTGAACATAAGTCCATATTACTGTTTTTGCTTTATATTTTATGAGTTCTGTTCAAAGAAAGAACTTGCTAAAAGAATATAATGCTTACAACAGAAATAAAATGATATGGTATGGTATCTGTAATACTTCTCTGAAAAGGGTGTTTGGCTGATTTCTCTGGACTGAGCTACATGTGCCCATTTCATCCATGCAATTTAATTAAAATATAAACTATGCTTTGTATTTCTGCTTTGCTTATGAACTTATTAAAAGTCCAGGCTCAAAGTATGAGTTTATAGTCACAGTCAGATGTTCATTAATACCTGCCAATTTTTGGAGTACTCCCAGTTAAATGGAATTTTAAAACATTTGCCTGTTAAAGCCTAGATCTTTGGGAGGGCTCCCCTATTACTGAGACTTTAAATTAATATATTATCCAGCAGTTTGCAGAGAGCAGTACTGTTTTTGTTCTCAGGAAAGCTAAATCTGAGATCTGTGGAAGTGTCCAGCTAAGATTCTTCTTTTAACTTTCTATTGAAGCTTTACCTGAGGTATTGCTGTAAAATGGTTAGAAATATTAATAACAACTTAGGTACTAAAGACTGTGTTATTGTTACATTATTGTACCCACATTTGCTTGTTTATTAATTCATGGCATCTTGAGTTAATTCTGAGGGGTTTTTTTTGCTTGTTTTCAGTACCTGGCTCCTAATTCTGACTCAGGGTATTATTGAGTAGATATTACTACAGCATGATTTAAAAACAAAAGAAAAAAAAAAAAACAAAAACAGAAGAAGAAGAAAACAAACAAAAAAAACCCACAAAAGATTTCTGCATTCCTAGGGTGAAAAAATTCAGATGGAGGGAAAAGTGTGAATTGAAAACAATTCCTTGATATGTCAAGGCAGAAATAGCACTTACTTCAAGCCTATACAAATAGACAGATAATCCTCATAAAAATTAACACAAGGCTTCAAGCCTCTAAGACAGAAAGATTGCTCTCATAAACAAAAAGCTGTAGGCAATGTTAGTATCTATAAGTAGACCTGGTATTTTGACGTATTCAACTCTAATCTATAAATTGCCTTCAGTATACAAATAATAAAGGAAACGTGGGCTCTATTTCAAAATGCTTGATGACTAAGAAGCATAATGAGGCAAATTTAGGATCCTTTGAGTCTTCTAATGATGTCCAAGAGATCAAGAGTTTTGAGAGATAAACTGTAGTATCCCGGGGCATCTCGACTTACAAGATGACTCTCTAAAGCCTGTTGACTTTTTTTTTCTCCCCCTCAACATCTAACTTCTTTTTTAAAACAATCAGAGGGTGAAAGAAAAGGAGGTGACATGCTTGTTTGAACTTGCTCTCTTTTGAGACTTACCGAACATAGTCTATACCATTTCTCTCTGCATTCCGGGGGTGAGGGGGAGTGGGGGGGGGAGGAAAGGGAGAGAGATAACCTGTAGCTTAGG
>VZRU01019365.1:319010-358294 GCA_013398155.1 Pedionomus torquatus
CCTTTTGAAAACCTTTCCAAGGTAGAATGGAAAATGAGCAAACCATAAGATTTCTCTTCAGATATTTAGATTCCCAGGAATATGAAATGTAAATTGATTCCTGCATAAAAAGATACCTCTCTCATGTTTCTTTTCTCTGTTCCTCCCCACCCTCCATTTGTTGCTTTGTGTTTTGTTTTAATGAAGGATAGTCCATCTTTTTTCAGCTGTGCTTTTTTTTTTTTATGAAGGATAGCTTGTCTTTTTTTTTTTTTTAGTTTTGTTTCTTTTCAGGTTCTCGTNTGACAAAGTATGTAGAAAATGCAGGTGTTAAGCAAATTGTTGCCCTAGTAGTAGCACCTGTGGTGAGTGGGGCTTGGGATACTTTCAGATTTTGCAGGTATAAAGAGATATGAAAGAGAAAATGTGTGGAAACCATAGGAAAGATGAAGTTTCTTCTTCAGCATCAGGTCTTCTACTGCAACATGGATTTCGTTTTTGCCTGTTGCTACAAAGATGTCAGCTCTTCTCATACCACAAGGCAAACATACAACTAAATCATTTGTAAGCTTTTCTTATTTTGATTTGGGGAGGTGGGAGAGGAGAGGGGGGAGCAGCAAGGCCTGATCTGTAGATCTGAGAACTTTCACATAACTTACATCAATTTGATCAGGCTCACATTTTTCTCCCACTCCGCCCACACCTTCCATTATGTTATTGGGCCTGTTCGTCCTCTTTATAGAATTGAACTAAACAGTTACATCATTATCCAATTAAAATTCATGATATATGAACTATATCGATATTTTTAATTACCTGTGTTGCAGTAGTACTTAGCATCCTAGTCAAAATTGGGGCCATCTTGTTACTTAATCAAATGAAAAGATTCTCCCTACCCTATGTGATCTATGGTGTAAGAATGCAAATAGCTATGAATTTACAACACGGATACAATGTAGTAGTGAGATTGACGCAAAAATTTTAATTTTAAATGTCAGTGCTTTTATTTATGCTTACTGTAGTAAGCAAATACGAAAAAGTTAGGTGAATGTGTGATAACAAATCCTGAGATTTACAGCACACACACCCCCCCCCTCAACTTCTAAGCAGCACCCTATTGTCTAATTGTTTTTACTTTGCGGTTCCACTAGATTTCACTGCACATAGGAAAAATTTCTTGCTTAGAAAGGGGAAGACAAGTAACTACCTCAAAAGCCATGCTGTGGATTTCTGGAATCAACTAGCAGATGATGCTTTGTGGGCTTGCATAAGCCACCCCCTTCCCTCATGACTAAGCAGATCACCTCCATGCCATGCAGTCTGCACATTCAGGACAAAGTCTATGAATTCAAGTCTATGAATCCCAAAGTCTACTCTGCTGGTTGATAATTAGCAATATAAAAAACACAAAGCTTACGTAGCTTTGTGTACATATGTTCAGGCAGAAATATGCTTGATGAATGCTGATGAACATGTATGTATGGTTATATACATACTTGTAGGGGATATCTGTCTTGACTTTGTTATAGAACGACTTCCTACTTATCTCAGTAACGTTGAAAAGCTATATATAACATCTTATAACACTATAATAAATACTGGATAATATCCCAACAAAGAAAGATACAGAACATTACACAGTATCAAAAATAGATGATGTTGCTTTATTGGAAGATGCGTAAAGTGTAGAAAAAAAAATATCCCAGCTTCATGCAGGTCAGTTGGCAGTTCTGCTGTTTCAGTAGGGTCAAATTTTCAATCTGTGTGCAGTGTTAGAAATTTTGTCCTATATACTGCTTTCTTCCATGCCATTACTGTTGGAGGCAGTCTGTGGTTTTAGTATACTGAAAATTAGGGTCTGGCTCCAAGTGAATTGCTGTTTGCTCACTGAGAGTAAATGCCTGAAATTAAACAGCCATGAATATATATTATAGCAGAAGTTCTACAAGTTTTTCTTTAATTTTTTTAAGAAATGCTAGTGTAACAGGAGTAGTATATTTGTCTGTCTTTTGTTCTGGAATTTGTGATAAATTTCTGAAAGTATTTTAACTCTAAATGAAATACTAACAATTTGATACAGACATTGCAGTTGTGATTAGCTTATTCTAGACCTTCAAATTAGACATGAGTTCTAGTCTCACAACAGCTATTATGGAAGGAAATTATTATACTTCATGCTGTTTTACAGGTTATTGGAATTTCATGAGCTCCATGGGGACTCATGTCTTTCCTCTTTATCACAAATTCAATTGTGACGTGTTTTAGATTCCCTTTTGACAGAATCCTATACTTTTTTAATGGGAGACCTCCAGCTACAATTCCTCTAACTTACCTTGTATGTATGTATAAAATTCTAAATAAGTTATTTTGATACAAAGACCTTTAGCTGTGATGGAACAGGCATATAGAATAAGTGAGAGTGATGGAAGTTTTCTTACTGCGTTTTGTGTTTTTCCACTGAGTTCAAGCAAATTACTTCCCAGAGAATTTCATATTTGCACAAAGTAGCCCTGCCCAGAATTATCATCTTGTCTTAAACTTTTTACACAACATGTGATTACACTGCATTGCATAAAATAGGATTTTATGTTATAATCTTACATTATAAGTCCATAGTACTTGTGTGTTTGTTTAGATTTATTGAACAGAGATGTTGTGTAATTGTTGTAACTACTCATGGTTGTGTAGCATCAATTTTGAAGTTTGAGAGGCTTTGAAATTAGTTTGCTGTCTATATAAAAATAGAATGATGCACTTTTTCAATATTTATGCTAGGGGAATATTTTAATATTGCTGTGAAATAAGCTCTCAACAGTGGTGGCTTGAAACATATGTCAGGCTACCAAAAGAGTCACTCTGTTCCATAAAAAAAAAAAAGGGACTGTGAAAAGAAGAATGTTAATTACAGGCTTTAACACTCACACCAAGATCTTCTTGTAGGGGTGGTCAGAAAAACAGGTTTTACTACCTAGACCTAGTGCTTTGTGGTGCTATCTAATATGGGGGCTTGTGGAAAAATGCGGCCACTTCTATTTACTGCCATTCATAATGTACATATTTCCTCATGATAGGTTTAGGTACTGAGTTTTTATGTCTACAGTAAATAAAACTGAAGAGTTTATCCTTTCATCTTGAATATGTTTTACTTGGAGTTCCCTGTTCCCTACTATGGTATTTCAGCGATAAAATTTTATGCTGAAGCTCAGTTTTTAAGCTTAATAGAAACATGTTATACTGTGGTATACTGCTAAATTGTTTTTTAATCCTAGGTACGAATGTTAAAAAAAAAAAAAAAAAAAAAAAAACAAAAAAAAAAACCCCAAACAAAAACAGCAAAACAACAACAACCAAACAAACAAAACAACAAAAAAAGCCCAGAAACCCAAACAAACCCAAAAACATGTGAGGGCAAAAGGCTTTATATACACACAATTGTATCTGTATTCTCTAAAGTTATTCGGGACCATATCTAATTGAATCTTGAGAAATTTTGAAGAGGCTGCAGTTTTCATTCCCTTCAGGACGAGGAAAAAACATTTTATCTGTTTATGTTCTAGCATGTAGCATGTTCGAAACAAAGTTCTTGCTCTGACCTACTGGTGTAGCTATTCCTCCAATTCTGCTAAAGTTAACCACTGATAGTGGATGGATTTAATTTGTTGAGTCACTAAAGTTCTGTGAGGATTTTACTGCATTTCTCCTGTCATCACCCCTACATGCCATCATTTGCCCTTAAACTGCTTATCTGAGATGCCTTATTTGTACATCAAGGCACGTTAATGTATTTGTTTTTCTAAAAAGATTTGAAATATTAAGAAAAGCAGGCTAGTATTTTATTTATTTTAAATATCTCATAGTAATTGTCAACATAAGCAGAGTTGGACAAATGGCTGTATATTGCAAGATACTCATATAAAGATACAGATTATTTTTTTTTTAGTATTGCCCAGATCATCATTAAATAGTGTGGAAACAAAAGCTCTGCAAGTATGCTTTCACTTTCAGAATTTCCAGCTGTTGTTGAAGATAGTTGGAAATTATAAACAAGATGAAATTTTAAGCTTTATTCAGAACAAAAGGATTTCACGTTAAATCTGTTCTCTAAGTGAAATAAGCACTATTAAAAAGGTTTATTTTCCTGGGTTGGGGAGGGGGGGGATTTTTTGTTTTGTTTTGTGGGTTTGTTTGGTTTTTTTACATTTACGCTGGAGTTGCTGTCAGAATTGGTAGACTGGCCTGCAGTAGGTTATTTAGTGAAGATTTCAGCTAAGTATGAGTTGTTACCATTAACTGCGGAATAAGTTTCAAAGTTATGATTACAAAAGTTTATTATGACAGGCCTTGAATTTAAAATAGGAAATAAGCAAACACTGAAGAATCACTTTGAAGGGTTCAGGTTTCTAACAATGGTTTTAATGTATTTTTCATTATCAAGGCAAGGCAAAATAATTTCCAAAAAGCCTATTGAAGCTTGATTAGTAATTCTTAGCACTTTTTTGCTTTTTGTTTTTTAATTATTTGGAGGTTTGCACTTAAACACTATTGCAAGTAAATTCCCCACTTGGTTTTCATGATTAGATTGCCAATTGATCTTGGTTCTGTTTTGCAAGATTCTTGGAGTATTTGCTACAAGGTGAGCTTGCCAATTGTCTTGAACTGGTTAATTGTTTTTGTGATGCAAAGAAGAGCATTATGGCAGGATGAATAACAGACTGAAGAGGGTTCCTTACACAGTTTTCTTTGGGCACTGCCCAAAGGCTTGTTCCTTGGTTCTGCCTCATGTGATCAAACTGGCTAACTTTACCCAGTTCAGTTGGGTGCGGTGGACATTTATGTTCACAATAGCTTGTTTAGTTTAGAGCTTTTTGCAATAACCCAATATCCTATCCCTGGTATAAAATATTCACTTGAAATCATCTCACTGGTTGAGGTTGTACTTGGACTAGATAAGGTAAAACACCAGGTTATGCAAGTTATGCTCTGATATAGGTAGTGACATTTAAAGAATTATTTTCTTAAACCAGGAGTACTAATTTGTTAAGAAATGGTTATTACAGCACAGTTGGCATAGACAGGAATTCTTGACAGTGCTTGAAGAAGTACTGGGGAACCCTTCGGTATTAATAACCTATTTTTCCTTCAACAAAGGTGTTTTCTTGTAGACTTGGTGTCTCAAAAATTTCAGGCAATGAAAATCTTAATCCAGAAATAGATTATGAAAAATGTATTTTCCCACAAACACACCTTCATGTTTTAAATTACATTAAAAAACAAACAAACAAACACGTAGAATCCTAATGTAGTAGCTCACAGTAACAGATTCCATTATGAAATGAGTCTGTGTCTAATGGACTATCATCATTTTCATTGTTCTATGCATTGGAACATGGTTTGTGTCAAATTTTTAATGAGTCACAGTTTTGTTAAGAGACTTTTTTTTTTTCTTTTAATGTAAGAAAAAGAGTTATATATAATACAGTGGCCCTCTGAGCAGTACATAATAATATGCTGTTTCATCCTTCATGATGTAATATGGAGGATGTGGAAGTTATGTGCATTTCTTTGTATTCTTTTTTGGGTCACCAGGTTGTCAATTTTGAGTAGGTGAGAGATCAAACGAAACCCCAGAAAACTATATTCTGTATATTTTATTAAATCTGTTTTTAAAAGATTAAATATATTATCAACACAGTGTTCTTCTCCTTTACAAGTGAAGATATACCTAAAATAAAATTTGTGCCAAATAGGTGGAGTAATGTGCAATGTAAAGATAGGCTCTGGCTTTAGAATTGTGAAATAGCTAGAATATTTTTAATCTGAACAGAGGCTACCAGTGTTCAGTATTATTAGATTAAGTGCAGTGGTGAATTAAGACAGGGATCAAAGGTAAATGTGGGACTTTGGAGGCCCAGCAGAGAAGAGAGTTGGGAGAAGTGAAAAAGCTGTCCTTAATGAGTATCATGAAAGGGAATTAATTAATAAAGGCCATTTCTAAGGAAGACAGTGGGAAGATTGGCTAAGACTCCATTGTTTTTCTTTATTTATTTAGCCCTTTTTATATTTGTCAAAGAAGATATTAAAAAACAGAGACATTCTTTAAAAATACAGATGGTTGAATTTCTTTCTCAAAGTTTATTGTTGGAACCTTCTTGATTTTGAATTCTTCTCTCTGGTCTCTTATGAGATTTTCAGCTTTTCTTGGTTTAAAATATGCTGACAATGTCATAACGTGGTCTTTCACTGTATTTTGGCATTTCTACTCATTGTTCTTTTTTTGCCCAAGTTTGTTCTGTTTTTTAAATCTAGCCTTATTTATTACTCCTTTGAGAACAGGAACTGTCTGATATGCTAACAACAAGTGAGAGCTTTCCTGTCACTAAGGACAGGAGAGCAGGCAGTGAATATTGCTGAAGTCTGAGGTAAGTTCAGAATAACAATAACTTGTACATACACTAAATTTGATATACTGTAGTGTGACTACGTTCTCTGACGCAGGCTATGCAACAGATTCCTGCCTCTTCCCCCAGCCACTAACAGGAAGGCACAGCACAATGTTATACAGCATGTGGCAATTTTAAATTTCTGCTGAAGCTTGACCCTTGGACAGGAGGGTGACTCCTTTGTTGTCACTGGTGAAATAACTGGACTGCGAATATCCACATACTGTCAGAATGAACAGATTTAAATTTAAAAACAAACAAACAAAAACTAAAAAAAAAAACCCAACACCCAAAAACAAGAAAAAACCAAAACAAAACCACAAGAAATTAGTAGTGAGGAAAACAGTAAGAAACAGCAAGACCATCTCTCCCTTTCCTCCCTGAATCTGCATTTTGAGGGGAAGAATAAAGAAAGGAAAAGGGTTGAGGGGAAGAGAGTGAGATACCCAGTGTGAGGGAGAGAGTACAATCTTCAAGTAGAGTCCCCCATAGAGTAGAAAGTCTAATTTTCCTGGAAGGAAAGAAGAAAAAACACAAGGAGAAAGAAGAAATTGATGCAAGTATGGTTGCTGCTTTCCTGACAATTACTCCAGGAAGCACTAATGAATGCAGTAATTATACCTGGCAGTTACTCTGGGACAAAGGTAATTTTTGGACTTCAAAACAGTAAGAGTGATACTGTGCTCATTTAGTCGTGAATATGGAAATAACATAAAGACAATGTAGGCTAAATACTTAATAGCACTGTTTTATGATTCCAGTATGCCAAATAAACTCTTGTATAATCCTCAAGGAAAGTATCTTCTGAATAAGAATTTCTGAAATTAAATTGCAGGAAAAACACTGGAAAAACCTACTGCAGAGATGAGTGTTGCTTTGGGAAGAGATACTGAGAGACCCCGTAGGATTTTCCTCCCTCCACCTTCTGTGAGCCATTACTTATAACAGGTTCCCTTATGCCCTTTAATGTTGTACAGTCCATTTGAAAAATAGTCAGTTTTCTTCTACAACCATAAGCCATGTGGATTATTTAGCTCATAGAAGCTGGGGGAGATTTTGAGGCCCATAGTGTATCCAGTACATTGTTAGCTATTCTCAGAGCAGAAGATGAGATAAATACTAAGTAAGCAGTTTCCAGTTTGGTATAGTATTGCCACCTTTATATTGTAAACTTTTCAAGCAGCAAAATATCTTTTTTTTTCATATGAGACAAAGGTAAGAGAAGTAAATACCTCTGATAGATGTCATTTACAGGAATATGATAATTTTACTTGCTTTGTCTGTCTGAGTATCAAGAATGTAACTTGTCTCTTAGAGTTTTCCATCTCTGTAGTTTCTTTTTGCACAGATATAATATTTCATTGAAATGAAGTGAGAGTTTGGGAAAAATAGTTCTGTACATTTTATGTTAGTGCTTAATAGAACAGTGATGAAAGGAAATGCAGATTTATGAGAGTTCTAGAGTCTTATTTACACTCAGAGTGATGCTGAACACCTTCAAAATTGCATGCTTACTCTTCCTTTCAGAAAGCTAAGAATACTTTCTACATGTATTGTCAGCTTGCAGGCAGAAAGTGGGACTGCATTTAGGGGAAAAAACAGCTCATGTATAATTAAATCATTCAGGGAATTTGAGGAAAAACAAAACAAAAACCCAAAGCAATCACATCCCTTAGTCTCAGTGAAGTCTAATTGAACTCAAACGCTAGATCCGTACTGTGAATTAAATAGTAGTGAATTAATAGCAGTGAATTAAATACTGCTGTAAATCGGCTCAGGAGCTGGATGTTAAATGGTTAAATTCTTAGAATTGTCCTTGGTCCAATTTTAGCTCAGCCAACTAGCAGCCATTCACTTCCCAGAAATACTTTCAGAGTTAGGATGGGCCATAGACCATTTACAACAGACTATTTAGGTAGTATTGCCACCCAGTTCTGATGCCTAAGAGTTTGATAATAGGAGTGGAAGAAATATGACCAGAATGAGAGTCCCGGTACTCTTTAGTTGATTAGTGTAATTAAAACAGAATTATTTTAAATGTGTGTCAGATATGTTACGAATTCCGTTTATGTTTCTTCCTGTCTATGGCCATGATATTTAGCTCTAAAATTATTAGTAATTTATAACTTGAGGACCTTCCTAAGTTTGAAAGCTTGCGGCACACAAGAAAGAAATGGAAAATGCATCGTTGGCATTTTATGAAGAGAAAAATTTGTAAGTCATTTTACCCTATATTGACTGTTCATTTGGCTTTCATATAAATAAATAAAAAGAAATATAATGTAAAACCCAAGATCTTTTAAAATACTCTGATTTTTTTTTTTTTCTAACCTGTGCTGAAGTATCAAGTTTTTATCAGAGCTTGTTTTGCACGATGGCAAAATTCTCTATTTATACATCTGTCCTGAGCAGATGTTAGTGAAATACTTGTATATGACATAGTCATTACTCTGAAAAATATGAAAAATATTTGGAAGTTTTTACTGTCCTACTGCCTGTTCCAAGAACTATAGATAACTAACATTGTAACTCACCTTTAAGAATACATTACAACTTGTTTGCTCTGAAAATTCCTTTTGGCTCAAGTGAAAGTACACAGTACAAACAAAATTATGAAATGTGTACACAAGGTGTGAGAGTAGATGGTTATACTGGTGTAGAACTTTGTTTCTGATCCTTCAGGGTACTCACTACTGTGTCACCTTTATGCTCACCGTTTTATTATTTATATTGCTCAGTCTTGTGTACCGTGAGGTACACACATCAGCACAACCACAGCCAAACTGGATCAGGAAGAGTAATCCAGAAATGCAAAGTTCTGTAAGATCATTTACTATTATCCAAATCTTGAAGCAATATTTTTTCAAATTGCTCCACCTTGGAAAGTCTTAGCTAAAACAGGAATTAAACCATAGAATATGGATATCTGGTGTGTTTGTCAAATCAAATCAAAATTTTTGAAGTGAAGTGGTTTGTAATGAGGGTAAGAGTAACACAGAAGTATAAACAAAAGCAATAGTGTGTGTATTATCCTGGTTATTAAAAATCTATTATTGTTTATAATTATTCAAATTGCTCTTTGAACAGTAGAACTGACTAAGTTACTTTACTATGGGTATGTTTTTTAGGAATTTTGCATTTGGATTTTCTGGTATTTAATACAGGATGAGCTCTCTAACTGTTGCTTTTTCAGTGGTGACACTAACAAGAATTTAGGCATATTGTGTTAAAACTCCTCTACACTGTAGTTAGGTCTGGCTGAAACTAGTCAATGTTTTCTGAAGCTTTCTTGGGCATGAAAGAAAGAGACCAACAAAGACACACAATAGGTAATAGCAAATATTACAAGTCTTATTTCTTTAGGATTACATTTATCAAATTAAAAATTAATCTTTTAATGATCATTGTTTGAATTAATCTGTTAAACAAATATTGATGTTTTCATAATATGGTTCAAATTGCATTTGAGTCTAACATTTAAACTATTCTGCATACCTGTGGGATGTTCTGGTCATCTGTAGGAATCACTGAAATATGGGTCTTCTTAGAAAGACCTTTCAGAATTAGGCTATATCTTAGTTCATATTTTTACAAGGAACTAGAAGCTTTAGAAATCCCCCAGGCAAGTACATTCCCTTCTAGCAAATTAATAGTGGCTGCCAGAAAAGAAGGCACAGAAAACCATCTAAACATTTTCAGTTTATTCTTAATTACTTTGTAAATCTTTTGAAATTTCCTTTCCTCTGTGTTTGAACCACCGTTATTCAAATTTGTCCCAAATTATAAATTCATATAGCCTTAAACTTTTTCAAGAGAGTAAAAAAGCAGTTTGTGGCCTCTGGGAGAGTAAATTCCAGGGTTAATTTATAACTAAAGCAAATGTATCTATGAAAAGAAAACCTCCATAAGAAATATACTAACAAATGACAGGAAAAAAAAAAAAAGGCTTGATAAAAGATATCAGAACTTGTTTGGCACCAGTGATTTTATGACTGAGGAATTCAATTATAGGTGTGTTGGGAGTACCAAATCACAATTCTTTAAATTACTAATGGGAGACAAAGCTCTTTATCATGGTCTGAATGTGAACATGCAATGTTCAGTCCTGCCCTCTGTAAATAAACTTCTAGTGCTTACAGGCTGCATCTGCATTGGGAGTCTATGGCACCAGAGTTGAAAAAGATACACAATTTCTGTTGAATCACTTTTCAAACACGCCTGCTGATACACTCTTCTACTAGAAATGCTGGTAGCCAGCAGGTCTCTTCCTGTAAGTCTGTAGCGTTCAGCTTGTAATTCTTTCTTTCTGTATCATTGGCATTTTTCGAGAGTCTTGGTAGATTTGTTTGCAGAAAAGTTAAGTGTATATATGTGTACTCTACAGAGATAGGCAGTAAATCACATCAGTTTGAATTTGTTTACTCCTTTGTTAGATAAATTTCATAGATGTCTTTAACCAGTGATGTAGATAATGATTTGTACTTTCTCAAGAGAGACAGATTAGCCTCAGATCAATTGCAAATTAGCTCCTACAGTCTGCCTAAAATCTAAACTGGTTTCAAGGCTGTCTGCTGCTTACTTGTTAGAGTAATAAACCCATACCTCTTGTCAGTCTTTGAAAGGGAAAGGACTGTTTCTGGAAACGCAAATTTAACTAGTAGAGACATCCTCCTGTTAACTGTCGCAGGAAAATTTAAAGGACTGCATTTTCTTTGCATGGCCAAATTACAGCAGACAATCTGCATCACTGCTGTGAGTAGAACTGCAGACTAATGAAACTCATGAAATTTTCTTAGGAATCCTTTGAATCTTTGTACTGTTTCATTGGACGTGTCATTGCTGACATTCAAATATGATCATAATGAATTCATATTATATTGTAACATCTTCATAAGAACTTTATATGCTCAATGCCAACCCAAACTACTAAGTTATATATATATATGCTTTATATGAAAAGCTAAAGAAATAAGTAGTCATATTTATTTATTTCATTATCAATTTCTTTTCTTCTTTTGGTATTTGAGGAAAAACATTGCTTGCATAGAAATGACTTAATGCATGAAACTTTTACTCTGAATATCCAAAAACCAAAATATTTAATTCTTTTTAGCCATCTCTTTATTGACCCACTGATTTTACTTTCAGTGATACAATTGTTCTCACCTGGATAAAAACTTACTAAAAGTTGTTATTTTTTGCAGTCTTGGTCATTTTAAAACCTTAAGTACAAGCAGCATCATTCACCTTCTAATTATTTAATTTATTATCTCTGTGGCCTTCATTGACATAGAGAGATAAGAGCTGAGAAATGTTGAATGTATCTGTCTTGAACTACAGAAAGATAGTTACTATATAGATCAGTATTTAAACAGTTATTGGTAGTTGGTAATCAGCCCTTACAACAAAGAGGTCTCTCTACAGAGTAATTTTGAGCAATTTTGACTACTTTAGCTGTTCTGAATCAGCCTCTAGAGGAACTTCTCTGACTGACCACCAAGGAACTGGAGGTATTGTTCTTGTTAGTCATTATGAATACCTGCCACACAGGACAATTTTGAGAACGGATTTTTCAGCCTCCTGCTTTTAGATCAGCTTCATCAGATCCCAGGAAAAATTATGCTAATATAATAAGCATGGAAATGCTGAAGTGTGTGAATTTGTGAGACAAGATCTGTATCACGAAGAAAAAAAGAGTGCTATAGAGGTAGTAATTGTACACCCAAAGGAATATGAATATGTTCCAGAAACAAGCCATTACCTCACCGTGCTAACCTGATTCTCTGAATGCAAGGAGTCGGTAGGCCTTAAAATTCCTCAAAGCTTCATCTCAAATGACACTGAAAGAAATAAAAAACAAAAAATAAAAAAAATAATAAAAAACAAACAAACAAACAAAAATTGGGTGAAAGATTTGGGGAAATACCTTTGTTATGTTCCTGTTTGATTTTTTTTTAGTTAACACACCGCATGACTTTCCTCTCAACCTCTAGGAATGCATTGGATCTCTGTCAAGACCACAACGTTGTCTGTACTGTAGAAATGTATGAAAGTTGTCTCTATACAGAGTTGCCATTGCTCTTTTCCTTATCTGTGAAGGAAACACAGCAACTCCCACTGGGGAAATTTCATGTTAACTTGATCTTAAAATAAAAAATCAAGGGAAAGGTCATATCCTAATAAGCTGTGCAAATCTAAATTCCCAGGGAGCTTCAAAATGACATTGTATGACTACAACATTAACAATTTTCCAACAATGTATTTTTGAACTGCTTCCAATAGTGTTCTTAACATCCAAGAACAAATAGTAAAATAAAGATACAACTGGCAAGACACAAGATCCAGTTGAGCTCTGTGATTCACAGAACGTAGCCATTGATAATCTGGGGGCTTTGTATCTGAACAAACATAATGGAATGGGCAACTTTTCTGCTTTCATTGAGATGTAATTCTTGTGAGGAAGCTATTTATTGATCACTTCATGTATCATTGTGATCTTAGTGTCAAGATTTTCCACTCTTTTCCCTGAGCTAGAATTGTAGACCAATGATTTTCTTAGAGCATCTGAGGAAGGACAGTCAGTTTGAGAGCCTGCTTAGTTTGGCATGTATGCTTGTGTTGGCAGAGATTTTGAATACGTTATGTTCAGATATTGACCAATGGGTGCAGAATTGCTGTTCAAAAACACATACCGTTGTTGCTGTCCCACAAAATGTAAATGAGAACTTGGAAATCTTATGGTCAGTTTTAAAGGAGCCAGTATTTGACTCCCAATTATGTTGTCTGACTCAGTGAGCATATGATGTAGAATTTTACAAAATATTCCACAGCTCCAAACAATAAACCAAGTCTGGTACCAGTTACCATAAAAAACTTAGGGATTCTCAAAATATAGGGGAAACCATTGGCTAATTGTTTTAGGTTTCCATAGTATGCCCAGGCACATTTTACCAGCCCATCCTTGACATTGGTAGGGTGGGCCTGTATAAAGTTAGGAGATGAACACTGTCTTCTTGTAACCCAATGGAAACTAGTTTCTGCTTTGCAAATAGTTTGGGGCTTAACCTATTTTGTGGTGATATATTGATAGTAGAAAGTGAAGGTGGGAGATCAAAAACAGGTTTTTAATTCCCAAGCTCTCCCAGTTCAGATGGGTGTAATGGAACTAGGTTGTCCTTATTTTCATCTTCAACATATCCCTCTAAATCCTGTTGGTGAAGGGTCACCGAAGCTGCCACAAAATAATTTCTTCTGTTGTACAGAATATAATTATAAGGTTTAAAACAGATGTTCACACCTTGTTACACAAAGGACAGGAAGTATAGGGTGTGGGAAGCAGTCTGCCACTGAAGACCTCTTCTGATCTTTTGGATTAGAGGTAGTTCAGAAGGTTTCAGTGGGAGTTTTGTGTGTACTGTGAATGCAAGAAGGGTCTCACCCTGATATTCAGCTCTTTATTATAGTACATTGCACTGGATGTGATCCAGATGGCCCTTAGGAATTTATTTTTGTGATAATCTCAATAGTATTTTAGTATGATTCCTTTTAAATACAACTGGATCTTTCAAGATATCAACCATCTGTCTTGTGATCATGCTTCACAGCATTTGCAAGTGATTTTTGTTCAGCAATTAAAAAATAATTAGAACAGTAAAAAGTCACAGCAACTTATCGTCAGTCTATATCAGAGCCACATGATACTTAGCTGTTCACAAGCCTGCTTGAGGGGTTATAAAGTCACAGTACTAACTTTTAGTTCCTCACACTAAACTATCTTGTCTAGAAAAATAATCTCTTTAAAAGAATAATAGGGTATGACAATTTATTGCAAGGTTGACTACTGGTATTCTATCTAAATTATAGATGAATAGCTGATTTAAAACTAAAACAACCAAGTAGTCAAGTATCCTAGAGCATACAGGCAAAATTCCAGTGTATAATTTGTGGTTCGTATGTGAAAATAACATGCATATTTGGACTAAAGAAATGTAGTTGCATGTAATTATTCAAAATAACACTTCCCAGTAAGTTAATTAATATGGGTTTTTTTTCAGTATACTGACTTAGTCAGTAAACATTCGAGAAAAATATGCAAGAAGTTAGTTATAAATGGAAGTATTTAAATTCATGGTTTTGTCTTGATTTGTGGTGTATACATCTGTTTATCATGACATGAAATTGAAAGATTTGCTGTTACCTGTCCTCTTAGATTACTTGCAGAAGAAATTCTTAAAGTATTTTAAATATAGAAAAATAAGATGATGACAAGAACACATGACAGAGAAGGGAACTGAAATTTTCTCAATCCCTTTCTTCCTCTCTTTTTTAATGCTGTTAAAATTTAACATAGTTGCTTTGCTCATACCACTATTGTTAATGTTGCATAACCCTATAATTATTAATCTTACTGACACAGCATTGGAAATTGATGATGCTCCTCCATTGAAACTAGCAAATGCTGTCAGAGATAGAAATAGAATTTAAAGATAGAACATATTTTTTAAAAAAGCAGGCAAGTTTACATGAACTGGGATCTCTATAGGCAATAGTCTCATATGGATTTCAGATTCTATGAAACTATATATGCATAGGGGTGATTGGGGCTCACAGATTTTCTAGTTTAGAGCTAATAGACACTTCATGCTCTCCGTAATATTTATGCACAGAACACAAAGTGCAATCAGTCTTTGCTGCTTTAGTCAAGCACCAGTAGATTTTTTTTTAATATTTTTTTTTATAGCTGAAAACAAAGAAATTGACAAAAATCACTGTCGTCTTGTCAAAGATGAAAAAATTTCTGAAGGTATACATTAATAACTTTTTCCTGGCAATGTATTGTTCTTAGATGTGGATACTCTACTTTCTGTTTGGTGTCCTAAAATGATGTCATTTTAAATCTTGACAAAATATTATCAAAAATAGCAACACCAGTTTCCATAGTCTTTTAACAGAATTATTTGTACAGTTATACAGGCATTCTGCAGACCACAACTGCTGACTTTGAGTGTCCAAATTTGAGTCTCACATGCTTTGCGTGGACACTGTGGGTTAAAGATCACCAGTATCAATAACTGAAGAATAACATCAAACACAATTTTTAAATTGTTAGTTTCTTGCAGAAGCAAAGAACAGTAGCTAAATTGCCAGGCATGTATGTTTGCTTAAAGAGTAATGTAAATACACCCTGCCTTCTGGATGAATGACACTTAGAGGAAATGCAGGAGTGATGTACAGTTCATATGAAGGTTCAAGTGAGTTGTGAGAAATAATTTTCCATACCTTTGCAGTAAAAACGCATATTCATTCTTATTATATTATGAAATTATATTCTTCATGGGCAAAACAAGGCAATTTCCATGGACAAACTGGAAACACCTTTACTTCAAAACAGAAAGGTTGACAAAAGTATGGCCAAATCATAGTAGACATATTCTTAGGATATTAATAACACAGAGGAAGAATAACCCAACAGAAAACAAGATGAAATATTTTCTTTTGCTTTTCAACCACAGCCACCTAATCCAAGCCTTACCAGGTCTCTTATTAGAAAATACAGTAAGTTTATGTATTAATAACAAAGTCAAGACTTTGTCGAATTTTGCAGTAATGTATCATTATCCAGGTTTTATTTAAGTTCTTTTTGAGGTGCATTAATAATTTTGAAAGGAAAAAAAAAGATGAAATTATATTCTTTCCCCACAAATATTTTTTCTACTTTTTCTTGTCAAAGGGCTTAAGGGAGAGTATTCATCTTTTCATTCAGGTTTAGGAGCACTTACCCATTGTATTTTTAACAAGATACTTCTATTTCTTTAAGAGAAGGATATCTTGTTGTTTTTTCCCTTGAAAAGCACTTTTGGAAAAGAGTTAATTATCTCTGTGAAATGCTGTGCCAATCCCAGAGACTCGTGTCAGATTCTCAGAAAAAATTGTGGGGGGGCTTTTCCCAGAAAACTGCTGAGGAATGGGTGACAGGGGGCTTAAACAACAGAGCATGTGGCCTTTTTTGAATTATTATACACTGTTACCCTGATAATCTGTTATCTGAATGCACATATGATGATATTTTCTGTTTGAGTAGTAAAGGGAGTTTTGTTTATTCGTATTAGACAGTAGGAACAGAAATGAAGTAATTGTGCTAAAATTGATAGTTTTGTATTCTTTTTCTCATATTGCTATTAATTAGTCACGGTTTAAAATATTTCATATCTGGCTTTTATGATAGCCAGTTTTAAATGTTAAATTTCCTTCAGAAAGTTTTGACCCAGAGTTTTTGTTTTGTTTTGGTTTGGTTTGGTTTGGTTTTTTTTTATTTTATTATTCTGGAATAAAATATAGAGTGCAATGTTATATTATGGTGAATTTTATACTGACCCCAAAAAAACAAGAATGGGGAAGATTCCCCTGATGCTCCTGTCCTGTAGTCCAATAGAAGATTCAGAAGTGAAACTGTTGAAGGTAACTTAAATTTAGAGCACAATTCATAATGAACTTACTGGTGGTCATTAAATACTTCTGACAGTGTAGCACGATGTTGCAATTTCAGTTACAAAAGCAACTTACCCTACTTTTGACCTGGTTCTACACCCCTTGTGTAGGCAGCCTGAAGTCACCTTGATGGGGTAGTTTTAAATCTATCTGGAAAAATTAATATTTAGAAAGGTGGAGAACATGAGATGCAAAGAACATTGATCAAACCATGTGATAAGTATCCTACACTATTGAGAACAACAATTATTGAATCACATGTAAAAACATGTCAACATATTTTAGTTGGGAATATTTTGGAGGGTCAAAAGTACAGTAGTCATATGACAAGAGATTGCTCTATTGTTAAAAAGTGGCTAAGCAGGTTATATGCTTCTTGGTTTGTACAGCTGAGAAGGTTAATTTTTTTTTCTAATTTAAAAGATGAGAGAGATACATTTGTGCAACAGATGATACGTGTGCAGAAGTTCATGTGTCTTTATTATTAAATTATTTTTGTTGAGCGTTCTTACTGTAGGCTGGTAACAAAGCCTGCTGTTCTATATAATCAAGGTAGGGTACCCATTTTTCTTTTGCCTGCTGTTTATCTCATCAGAGTAAATAGCAATAATTATGATGGAGTGGAGTGGGGTCCTCCAGCTCTGCATTGAGCAACGTTGCCCTTTGAAGTGGTACATGTATCCCTGGGAGTACCATTCCAGCTTTAGAGATGTCTGACAGAAGAGATTTAGGAGCTAATGAAAATAGATTTCAATAACAGTGTATAAATATATTCCCCACAAAATCTGCATTTTTATCCTAGATTTTTATCCTAGATTAATTTGGGGGGCATCTGGAAAAGGATAATGTTAAATCTTAAGCCCTCTTTGGTACTATTTATCTGCTTCCTCAAGCTTTGATGTGTTTGAACCAGCTTGACATCACAGGGTATAGTGGCTGTAGACACATATACAGAGAGTACTATCTTACACTATATTGCATCTATCAGAAACTATAGATAATTATATAGAAGAAAAAATATACATGGGAGAGTGTGTTCCCTGTCATGCTGAGATATTGTCTGTATTTAATACACAAATAGCACTAAACATGTACATTAATGACTGAGTTTTGTGACATGGCAATTTTTAGTTTTAAGGGCTTAGTGGTTGTTCAACAGCTCAAAAAGTGGTATTAGATAACTAGTGCTTAATCAAATTGTGGGCCCTATGTGTAGTCTTACTGTATTAAAACACATTTTACATGTTTAGTATTTTAGAAGATGACAATTTGGTGATGAAATCAGCCCATCCTGATATGAGAGAAGCTTTTTTATGGATAATTTGCAATGGATTTGCCTGCCAGGAAAAACTTTAAAAGTGGGATTTAATTCAAGGAATGAGTTTAAACTCATGTTGCATTTGTTCCTCCTCCTCCTCTTCCTGTGGGAGCATTCAGTATTCTGCCATGGCAGAGAACTGCATTTAGGACAGTAATGAGTATATTTTACCCTATTACAGTTGTATGCCTTATTAGCTCATCTCTTGGAAACAATACATAAGTTGCCTGTCTTGTGAACATTAAAAAGCACTGACATGACAGACTCTGAGGGAAGAAAAAAAATCCCAGGCTTCTTACCAGCAGTGTTATGCATCCGTTAAAAGATCTCAATAAATTCTCTACTGCTATTAAGTGGATTGAGAAAGCTTTATGTGGTTACTTAAGTATTAATATTATAAAAATCCTTTACTGTTAGTATAAAAGGCATTGCTTCTAAGATGTCTTAGAAGAAAAAAATAATTGGATGCTGTGTACATAATATGCAACATTTACTATTGAAGTTATTAACATTTCAAAAAGAAATACAGACTTTGTATTCAGATTTGAATCCCGCAATGGAGTACATCTATTCTAAAATTTCACACTAAATTGGCACTTTGGTTGGTAATTATTGACTAAGCACCATTTTTAAAGATGATTAGTATATTAAAATACATTAAAGGCACAGTGATAATAACGTAATGATACCAAACAAACAAAGGAGCATAAGATTGTCTTGTAAATAGTTGCTTACACATTTCTTCTTGTATGTTTTGCCACACTGCATGATTAATTCATTGATAATCTAACTAAGGCTTATGGGAGCCACAGAGGAATTTGCAAATTTTCCTGTAATGAATCCTGTGTGAGTAAAGTATAAATTCACAAGACAGCATTTCTACTATACTTGAATACTTTGGGACTATGCATTTTCCTATTAGACATGCAGTAGGCATCTCACTAAATGTTGCAACCAGTGGTTCACGGTAACTGTGAGTTAATAGAATAAACTCTGGGCACAGTGTTGACACTGATGTTAGTGAGAAACAGCAATTTTATCTAGAAAAATACAGCATTTTATGAGAACTTGATTTCTTATGGATGTGGTTTACAACATACATTGACTTATTTGTGCATACACATGTGAATGATACATTCTTTAATAATATATCCCAGCTAAAGAAGCCCTTCATTAGCTAGGAATTGTTTTTAAAAGTGATTAACTTTAAGCAGGTGTTTAAATACCACTAGCTACAATACAATATTCAAAATAAAGCATATAATTGAGTGCTTTTTTAAACTGTTGTCTAAGCACTGAATTTCTATTGAAGCTATAAAACCTTTTATTGACTTCAGAACAAGTTTGACATCTGAAAGCACACTCACAGGTTATGCAAAAGTCTATGTGTGGAACTTCTAAACATGGAATTTTCTCTTAAAACACCTCTAAACTTACAAATCTGAACAAAAACTTAGAGAATGAGAACATTTCTTAACTCCTTGGTAATTTCTAGTTTTGTTATTGTTAATAAAAAGAGCTTATATCCATTATATGATGTGACATTTTTAAATTAGTTATGTGTTATGTTATCTTATTGTATATCTTCAGGGTATATGGAAAGATTTCTGGAATGCTGTCCTAGTCACCTTATTTAGCACAGCAAGAATCCAATTTCATAGAATCTGGAAGCAGATTGTTTGTTCGTATTGAGTCAGTGGCAAAAAAAAAAAAAAAAAAAAAGGCAAAAAAACCCCAAATATACAAAAAAAACAAACCCAAACAATAATTTAAAAAATAGTATAGGTTAATCTGTACAAATATGAAGGGTTTTTTTAATTACATGCACTTCCTGTGGTTGGTAAAAGTTTCACTAGACCTGGGTAATACCAAGTCTGTCCAGTATAAAAAGATGCCAGTTGTGAAAGTCTTGGAGCCAAGCACAGTGTTGAGAACATTAAGGCTTTCTCAACTGAATAGTGTTGTGACTTTCTAGTTGATAAAGCTTTGCTATCTTGTGTACAACACAGCACGGGTTTGTGTATTTTAAAATCGATGACTTCCTTCAGTCTTGCATGACGGGAGAAGGCCTACTCCTTAGTAGCTTGGCACATTTAGTTATTCCATTTTGCCAAAGGGGACAAAGGTCTCTCTCAAGAAGCCAGCTTTTTCTGATGACAAAATTGAACATGATTCATTGCCTATCTATCAGTATCCTTTTTTTAAATCACAGTGATTCATAGAGAGTAACGCCTACATTTTATATCATGAGATAGTTTTACAATATTGCCAGTGTAAGTTAGAGATGTGTTGTTTATTTATGATTTCCTCAAATCCAATGATCCAGAATTGAGCTCTATTAATGCAAGTAGGCAAATTGTAAATTTCATAACTAACTTTGTCCATTAGAATTCTGTAAATGTTTCTTCTGATCTTTTTACTAGCCATCAGATCGAACCTTGTTTTTCAGATTTTTATGCTTCTGGGTGATTTGGTTTGTTGGGTTTTTTGGGGGACTTTTTTGTTAAATGGAACTAAATAAATTCTATTTTTACTATAAAGAGGTATTTTTAAGACACTTTTGAACAAAAAGTATTGGAAGAGAAGTCTTTCACCAGGATTAACTTCAAATTCAACGCATGGCACCTTACAAAGCACGGATTACAGCTGCCTGTAACTAGAAAACTGTGTTTTTTCTGCTCGAGTATTTCTAAGAACGATTTGTGGGTCTTTTCCCACAAACTTTGAATGTGACTAAATGGGACAGAAATAATTTCTATAGCTCAGTGTCCCGTCAGTCTTCCGACAGTAGAACATTTTCATTGCTACCGTAGTCAGTCTCATACCCCTGAGAGGCCAACACTGTGTCATTGCCAGATTTTTGCAGGTATTCTCTGTGATTGTGAAGTGCTGTTCCTCTGAAATCTGAGCTACCTCTATGTCTGCAAAGGTTTCCAGATACTTAAATCAGTATTTCTTATACAGCTATATTCCACTGTCCAATATGTTCAGTTTCTATTTAAGCTGTTATTTGAGCACAGCCTTGCAATTGATTACTTCTATATCCTGAAAAATAAGTTTCATTGAAATCTATCTAGTATCAGAATGTAACAAACACTACATTAAGTAATTAAAATAGGATGGTAGAATTTGTAACATTTCTGAGTAGCCTGTGGCATTTTTGAGCTTGTTTCTCATTTGCATTTATATTTACAAGGGTTTATGTTGCTGCAAGGGTATAAAATGCTGCTATTTCAATTAAGAACCCAGGCCATTTACCATTTAGTACGAGCTCCATAGGCACAGAATAGAAAATATATTTTGAATTAAGTAGCTCTATTATTCCATGTATGAGCTGCTTTTTTTCTGTTTCTATAAGCAGCTACCTCCTAAACATTGTAGTAAATTTTATGGACTGTGCTTCTAGTGATCACAGCTTGTACTCATAATTCAGTGATAGGAATAAAATACATTTCCTACTGATTATTGAGCTGCTTGTTTTTGGCCTTTTCAAGTGTTTGCATTTACACAGTTTCTCAAGTTTCTTCTGATGTGTTTTACTGTGCAGCCTTGCTGAGAGGATGAATGGGTTGACTTTTTCGTTTGGCTTTTTGAAGGCTCTCGGTGTCAGTGTTCTCTGCAGCCCTTGCAGAGAGCATCACTTGGATTTCTCAGCGTGGCTCTTAAGCCATCCACTCTTCAGCACTCCTCTCTGGTTCGCATTGTGGAGATGTGACACAACTCACACCTAGTGGCAGTGTTTCAAGGTGTTCCTGGGAGTATCTGCTTTGTTGTCACACCCTGGACATTCCACTCAGCTTCAGCTTGGTTTTTTTTTTTTCTTTTTGCTATCAGAATTTTGGTCCTGTGCTGGTTCTGCAGGTTAGTGCAACAGCCTGTAAAAGAAGACTTCCATAAGCTCATACTCCTCCCAATCAGTGATTAACCCTGAGGTGCGCTTGTTGGCTGCAACCTCACATGGTGGGGATACATCCTTCCTCCTCTGCTTGAGGATGTGACAAATCTATTTTTCTCTACAGCCACTAGATTTGTTTTTATATTAAATGCTTATTCCCATTCTTTCAGAGGTATCTTGTCTATGTTTCATCTTTTTGGTATTGTCAGGTACCTTTCCCCATATTCGTTTTGGGGCATGTTTAGATGCCTTGAGGGTTGGATCTGAGGACAGAAGAGAAGAAAACATCATCTGTTGTCTTGATGTGCTTAGAGTCAGGACTGATGCTAAAAGCAGTGCAGCAAATCACTTGTGAACTTACTTCCTCACTCTCTTGTTATCATGGAGCTGATTTTGACATTCAACATTTGTTAGTGGACAGTAGGTATTTTCCATGGTTTTGCAAGTAAATTAAGGGGGGGAGATTCTGTTTCAAGTTCTCTGATTGAAGCAAATCTGTAAGAGTTCTGTGATGAGCTCAGTTTTCATTCCTGTAAATATTTTTGATAAATCCACACAGCTCTAAGGCAGGAATGCTGAAAGCCAACACTTGGAAATTCAAACTGTTTTTGAAAACTAATACAAAAATTTGTCAATACTTGTTCTATCAGTTGCCTAAGTAAGCCTAGGTCCTTTTTCCACAGTCACCATTTTCTCATGTGTAATTTGCTTGGAAAAAGACTATTTTAAGTCCTACCAATATAATGTTGTACAGTGCAGGTGTCATCACATAAATGAAACAATTTCTGCTCTGAATTATAACAATGTTTTGAATATGTCCATGGATAAAAACAAAAATCCTTTTTTTCTCTGCTTCTTGATAATGCAAACATAACAATATAAGATTCTATAATGAGATTTTTAAAGCAAGCCTTTTTAATTTTTTGCTGTTACTTTGTTTTTTTCTTGCTGCAGTTTGATGCTTACTGAGTTTGACAACAAAAGCTTTTGTGATTTTGTCAAACACTGAATTGGAGGTGTCAGCCAACAAGGCTCTTTTTATGTAGTTTTTTTTGCTTGCTTGTTTGTTTCAGAGCATCACTGTGTCAGCAGAGTTCTTGGAAAGAACTTGGAAAGTAAGTTTTTTAGTTATGTTGTGCTCCCTCTGCTGACTCTGCAGCAACAGAACACAAAGTAGTAGGGGTCCTTCCTTACAGAGCAGTTGTTAGATTTAAGAACCTGTAGACCATACAGTAGTTTTAATGTATTGGGCTCTGTCCAAGAGCTTTGATTCTTTGTTTGGAATATATTAAAAAAAAAAAAAAAGTAAATGCTCTGTTTTATTCAAAACCAAATTACCTTTATTTTGTGCAAATGTTGTTAGGTAAAAAATGTTAAAATATTGGATTCTGTGAATGAAAAATGCATCATTTTCATGACTGAAGAAGGTATTTCCTAAAGGCTTAAATGACGTTTACATACATAATCAGGAATATTCAAAATTTGTAGAGTTCCGGCTGAAGAAAATTACCATTTTAACAATAGCACAGAGAATAGGTGATTGAGAAGGAAAGATAATATTCTTTCACCGAAGGGGAGAACTGAGTAAAAAGTCTAAATGGTAGTAGTTTATTTATTTATTTATTTTTCTCCAGGAAAAAATCAATGCAGTAGGATGAGGCAATTTTCTCTAATGAACCAGAAGAACAATTAATAGGACAAAGTGCTACTGTTTTTCCAAGTCTTACTGGAATTGATTAACCATCTAGACCTTCCAGAGACATCAGTTAATTGCTCTCTGAACACAGTGTTATCACCTGGCCGTGCGTCTGAAAACTGCACTGATGAAAATGTTGGCTTGACCTGCTTATCCATTGCCACATAGAATTTTTGCATCAGAGGCAATGAAAGAATGGAATTATTGAAAGGGGAACACAGTTGTTTTATCACAAGACTGCCCTTTCTCCTTTTATAGTTCTTTTGTAGCATTCTCTTCTGAAAGACTGATGAAGGTCTTTAATTCAGTGGCTGTCGCTCTATCATTTAGGGTAGATGTTTTTTTGCAAGGCACACGTAAAACATTTTATTGTTTGTTTTCCATTGTTAACCTTAAATTAAATATATAGGGATATCAAGCTCACCTTTCCCCATCTCTAAATGTTTCTTAAAACGTAGGAATGCTCATGTGATTTTAACCAACTTATATATGTTGTTATTTCAGATATGATCTGAGCCTGCTTTAACTAAATTAATTTGCAAAAGTCCCATTAGGTTCTGCAGCACTTGCATATGTGTTTACTTGACAAACTCTAAAACTATACATGAGGTGAGATTCAAACTATTCCATGAAATATGTTTTTAAAAAATCAACTAACTACACCACAAACCCAAATAATATTTACAGCATGTATAAATTTGTCCATACTTATACCTGCTCATGTAATAAAATTATACCATTGCCTTGATTTTAGTTATGTTGCAAAGCTGAGAGTCTTTAACAATTTTTTTTTTCTTCTGATTTTCTATGACTTGTATGAAGTGAAGATGTTCTGGTTGCTTCATTAAATACCTCTAGGGTCATATTTCGGTAGTTTTGTCTGGAAAGAGCATGTCTAGAATGTAGTGCAACAGGCCTTTCAAGTTAACTGAGCACAGGTTGTGTTTATGGTAAAGAGGAGCTTGTGATCCAAGATGTTTTTCATACCATGGTAATCTCTTCTGTTATACTTGCTGTTTTCCTAATATACAAAATGCATTGAACCACTTTCTTAGGAACTGGAAATCAATTCAAGTTGTAATTGCCACTGAATGAAGTAGCTTAATGATATGATAATTCTCCCAATCAGTCCTTGATTGTACACAGAACTGTACACAGTCACGGTGGCTGATAGTCAATACAGAAGTGTATCAGAAGAGTTTCTGTGCCTTCTTTTACTTCCTTGTAGGCAACAGTTAGCAGTTTGGCTACAGGAGACTAAACACAAGTAAAAGTAGTTATAAGAACTAGTACCATATCTCAGTGTTTAATGTTATCTCAATGGCATTCTCTTTCACTTCTGGTATTTAGTGATTGAATGTTAAAGCATATTGATCTGACTTGATGTGAATAACATCTCTGCTACTATTCTACATACTCTTTTGCTGGCTGAGAATGATTATTGCACATGAAAATCTTTCTATGCAACATCAATTATGTTTTTGTTATCTGGATCTCATATGAGCACGTGTGATTTTTATAAAAGAACCCTGGAGTAGTCTGATAGGACTTATGCTTTGGAAGTTCTGGTTTGTTGGTTTTGTTTTTCTTAAAAAGCTGTGAGAAGACCAAAATTAAATATATTTTTTGCAGAGGGAAATCTTGGCATTCATCTTTAATGGGGAGAAAAAAAAAAAAAATACGCAGCAGAAACCAAGTGTAGTTACATGCAAAATAGAAAAATTTGCAAACTAGCTATTAAAGACAGGAACAGATTCCAAATTTTAGTTTTCAATCTTGCAAGAATAAAACTAGCACATAAAAGGTTTTCTTCATTTTAATATTTATGATTTAAATTAAAATTGGGCAGTAAAATTTGTTTTGTTTCCAGTGTAATAACAAATTTTATTAAATTGAACAGGACAGCCAGAATTTGACCAAGACTTGGCATATGTGAAGACTCAAACTTTAAAACTGTGATGAAATGCTTTGAGCAAACCTGAAAAATTACGTAATTCAGAAATGTTTATGAGTAACATTAATGTGGGATCTTTAATGCCTAGCTGTTTTGTTGGATAAAGAAATGTTATAATATGCATCTTGTTATCCAGAAACAGAGAAAGGAAGCACAAAACCGCTGCCTTGTGATTGATTTGACCTTGGATATTCTCAGAGTACAGAGTCTATTGCACTGACATCTTCAAGATTCCTTTAGCAACTTTGAATATACTGGCATTTTTGAAAAAGCTATTGATTGGCATATCTGTATAACAGGTCACATTTAACCAAGCAAATCAGAAATATAGGCATGATGAGAGAAAGTCAGATATTTTAGTCCTTTCATTGTCGTACAATACAGTGAGAAAATAATCCCTTACCACCTCTTGGCAGAGATGTCATAATAGGTGGCAGAAATATAGTCCTTACAGCTGGGAAAGCATGGAATTTGCTTCATTTTATACAGCAATGAGGAAAACCAAGATTAGGTAGAAGCCACACATTCTCCATTTCTCTCCACATAGACATGCATGCGTACAAATACCTGTCATATCCTGTCTTGTGGTGCTGTGGTGGGAGACGAGATGTGCTTTCCTTAACCATGAGGCCTGAGAGGTGGGCTGTTCCTCAGTTGTGGTTAGAGTCCATATTCTGTGCTCAGGACCCCTCCCAGGCTCATGCTAGACTGGGACTGGAAATTGAATCCATGGAAATTGTCCAGAGCTAAAGCCTTGTCAATTTAACTTTACAATATAGCCAGAGTTGACTGTTTGAATATACAAATATGTATATGCAAACCTTTTTTGTGTGTGTATGGGTTGAGTAAATCCTACCTTAAGGGATTTTACCATGTCCAAACCTTATACTTCGACAGAAGAGTTCAGATACGCCCACTTATGTGGGAGTGTATAGTAGCATTGCTAGGTACCTTCCTGGACATCTTTGATGGAATGATAATATAAACAATGTAATGATTTTTTTGAAACTAAATGTAGGCATTTTTGGGGATGGAAGGATTTAGCAATGCATTTTTAGTTGCCTAAAGTTTAAAAGAACTGTTATTACTAGTCATGGGATGTTAACTTCTGGAAGGGGTGGAGTTTATAGGCTTTTACTCAAAGAATTGTAAATGGCTGCTGATTCCAGATTTTATTGCCTTTGAGCAGAAATATGAGTAGCATAAAATGGAATTACTTTGTGATCTGCAGTAGCTGATAGGTGCACCCACAATTCCCTGTTTATCTCTTTAGTGTCATTTTGGCATTTTTATTTCCTCTATTCCCAGCATACAGCGTGTAGGTGTGATATGAACAGATACACAGGGGAACAAAAAAAACCCCAACAATTAGTGAAAAAAGGCAGTGTGCGTGGAACACAGTCCCTCATATTAAGTGATTTTTAGAATAAAAGATTACTTTTTATTCATTCATTTATTTTCATTTTGCTGCTTCTAAAACTTAATAAAAGTCTAAAACATCACAGTTCTAGGCTGGAAATATTTTTTCCGTGAAACTGCTCTGGCATTATTGTTAGTCTTTGCTGAAACAAATCGTCTGGGCTGACTGTGAGAACAGAAAATTCCTGCTAAGGAATTACAATACACTCTGGTTTTACATGCTCATCTGAGTCTTTCTAAGATGGGGCATATCTGTCCAGAGTGAATTTCATAAACTCTATGATATAAAATGATCACAAAATTTCACAGAATTATTCACATTGCACATAATCAGATTCTTCAAAGCATCACACTCATTGTCTGTTTTATGAAGTGAAATATAGACTAGCTTTAACGTGCCATTCAACTCACAGTGGTTTGCAAAGTGAAGTCTTTTAAATTGAGAATACAAAGTGATAATGCCTCGGGATTGTGAGAATATGAAGGTTTTATGGATGATCAGGAAAACTGTTGTTTCACCATCTGCTTTGTGTGTAATAATTAATTGCCCCTGATTTTTTTTATTTTTTTTTTTTTTTTTTTAAGTATATCTCTGTTCAGTGAGTGCCTTAAGCTTGCCCTTCCCTTGAGGCATGTACTCAAGCCTCTTCAGCAGCTTTCCTAGTGCAGGGGGGTGCCTATGCAAGGGCAGGTGTTACTATGGGTTTCCCTGCCTTCTGGTGATATGGTCACCTGTACTTGTTTCTTGGCCACACAGTAACTTCACTGGTGCACCTCTGCATACTTAGTCCTGTGGCCTCAGCAGGATGAACTTGGGGTATAACAAAGACCATGCCTCTGGTTGTCTTTCTTCTGCACCCTTTAGGCAGCCCTCAAGGTGGACATAACTCTCAGTGACATCTGCTGACGTGAATACAAGCTGGTGTTTTAAGTTCTAAATGTCTATTTTATTTTATTTTTGTACAGATGTGTCATGTTAATTACAAAAATGGACTCTTAAGAAGGAATCTGTTCTATTATATTGCTTTCTTTGGAAGTCTTTTTAAGAAAGATTGTTCCCAGTGTTGATGGCCAGGGATTTGTGCTTCATGCTTACAAAATAATTGACTATTTGGAAGATACTATATAACACTGAGCTACTCTAACAACCTCTAATTCTCTTTCACCAGATAATTTTCACTTGTGGCTCTTAGAAATTCTGTTGTTTACTCGAGGCACACCTTACTTTCATTAAGGAAAACATGAGTCTGTTTATCTCATCCAACGGCTGAAGGCTTTGGGAAGGCAGTTCATCCTTAAACAATCGTTACTTTACAGAATCTTTATTGGTCATAAAGTAATAAGAGTGACAGTATGAAGAGGGTCTAGGTTCCCCTTTTGCTCTATGAGGGGCAATGTGTATGTTGCGCGGCGTGGGATACAATAGCATCTCTTCTTCCCACTGCAGTGAGAATTTCCTATCTGAAATTTAAGAATAAGAAAAATATCTTACAATCTTTGCAGTCAGTGTTCAAGGCAGAAGAACTGAAGGCTTGTGCTGGGAGTCCTAAAAGCTGGAAAGATGATGGTGACTTTCCTGAGAAAAGGTTAAGAGAACTGTAGCCGTTTCTAGCCATTACCACCTTAGCACTTCAGCAGAGCTGATTGAGGAGGAGAGTCACTGGTTTCCTTACCTTAGGCCTGGCAGAACGAAGTATGGGGTCAAAATTATAGAAACGGGTCTGTTCCATTATATTCATTTTGCAACAGCAGTTTTTGCAGCATGACATAGTAGTTTTAATTCAAAATAGATCAAATCGTGGTTCCTGTTATCTAGAGGTTAAAGGCTACTTACTTGATTGGGTCTAAAGTCCAAATTAAACAGCCAAAGTGACCAAGTTATTTCAGTTCCATAAAATCTATTCTATTTTTAGACTAGAAGGTTCTTTTTATAAATAATGGAAAATTGAAGACAGACCCTAGCTATAGAACTGAGTGGTTTACACTTACTGTTATAGATGTTCTCATAGCTAAAATATGTCTAAATCAAGGACTTGGGCTCAACTAACTGTCAGAAGAGGACTTGGAAAAACTTTATATGTCTCAATTTATACTCACTTGATTTGCTGAAGATTTTTGCAGATTGCAGCTTTTTATTTGTTTACTACTTTAAAGATCTACATACATACATGTGGAATTCAAATTTCCTTAATGTAAAAATCTTTAAGATTTTCAGGCTTGTGAGAAGAATGATGATTAGAATTTGAAAAACTGCAAAATTAATTGTGTCAGACTTCTAGTTCTAGTCACATAAATGCTATTAGAAGATGCAATTAAGGTCAGTGTTTTCTGCCTTTAGAAAAAAATACTTTTTTCTTTTTTTATTTTCTTGTTATGTGGCTTTAATTTCACATCACTGTTTTTTTGTGTTTGTTAATGACTTGTGTGCTTTCTAAAACACATAAACATTCTGTAAAATATACTATCAACAGGCAATTCGATTTCATTTGTAGTTATTTAGATGGTTATTTTTCCAGTATGTGTTTTTGTCAGTCATTCATCTAACCCTTGTTCCATGAGATCCGTTTGAAGTACAGTTGGGATCAGTTCAATCTAGCAGCACAGCAAAGGCATCCATGACTTTGTTCTCAGGTTACCCCCAACCCTGGGTGCCAGCAAAACTCATAGACATGAGACATCAGAGCCTTCCTACAAAGAACCTGAAAGCTGGGTTAACTGCCCAGTGTTGCACACGCAATGTTAGTCTACAGCCTAATGCCTTATGTGCTGACAAACTTCAGGTAAATGATAGGTGGGGCCTAAACATTCCCCTAAAGCCTACACTTGATTATGAGTTTGCATCTCAACCCTTTGGACATGAGTCAACTGGACCTCAGCTGGGGCCTGAACTCATTGCAGAGATAACTAGCCAGTTTTAAAATGTCTGTTTCTTTTTTTATTTTCAGGGATTACAATGGTTGACACAGAAATGCCATTTTGGCCCATTAATTTTGGAATTAGTCCGGTGGATCTGTCTGCAATGGATGATCATACACATTCCTTTGACATAAAGCCATTTACCACTGTTGATTTTTCAAGCATTTCTTCACCGCACTATGAAGATATTCCTCTTGCAAGAACTGATCAGACAAGTATTGATTATAAATATGATATCAAGCTCCAGGACTNNTTTTTTAGTATTTCCTTCAAGTCCATGCTTGTTTCATTCTCTGGAGAGTGTACTATCAGCAAAAGAATTTAGAAGTATTCAGATGCTTAAATGTTGGTATCTTGTGTCATCAGAGATGTCCGCTGGATATTCTTGCAGGGCAGATAGGAAAGGTATAATACATATAGTAGCCCTTCCCCTTTCCAGAGCAGCACTTGGAGATCAGGCAAGGTATCATCAAGTCTCTCAAATGACTTTAAACTCTTTTTCTTAGACACATGAACCTCACCATTTGTTTCTGAAACCTCTGATCTCCTGTTCATGTATCTTGTCTGTAAATCCTCCTTTGAAGTTCTGTACACACATTGCAGGATAAATATCCTGGATGTTACCAGGATACCCCAGCATAAAATACCCCAGCATAAAATATTAATTACTAATATGTGTAGCTTTTAAATTCCAAATGGCCGAAGAAACTGATGAAGTAGAAACATTGGCCATATATGAGTCACAATGCTAGTATCAGTATTCCTAATGCAGGCATCACCTTGGAGCTTCATGAGCTCGTGGTATTTATATGCTATGACAAACGCTGCTCTTCCACCAGATACAGTAGAAAAATAAAGGGCACAGAACTCTCCTTTCTTGAAAGAAAGTGCAATATTCTTAGCTAAGTTGTTAGTACATGCCTGCTCAAAGTGGGAACATGAGGTTGCTGTGCCTGGAAACTTTTTTAAAGATCCACTTAGCCTACTGAGATCCCTTCTGTTGGTTGTGATCTGTACAGGAACTATTGCAGGGAATTCTTATGATGATAAGTAAGGTATTTAATTTTGGTTGTACAGGGAAGCAGGTGCTGTGTACCTCTGGGTTACTTATGAAACAAATTCAAAGATATTTTTCCAGCTAATAATTTATTTTTCTTTTGTGTAATTAGAAGTGCCCATAATACTTTAATAACAAGCAAAGTGTGCAGCAGGGTTTAGGTAGGATAAATCCTCTTTACCTGTTCTTAGATAACTTTTCACTTTTCTTTCTTCTTCCAAGTTTGCATAGGAAAGAAAGCTTTCTAGTTCGTAAAGTGTAGCCAGTTTGGAAAAGAAAAAACATTTGTCTAATTGTAATACTGTGTCTGTCACATCACTCCTGAGACGTGCCCTAATGTAATGGTAGAGTCTCAAATGTCACAGCTTTCTTCCATGACCAGCAATGATTGATTGAAAGATACCAACCTCGCGGCTGCTTCTATACGTTGTATTATACATTGTATTTGAGTTTATGCTTTACATCTTCTCTCTACACAGGTGCAATCAAGTTGGAGCCCCCCTCCCCACCCTATTTTTCAGAAAAGGTTCAGTTGTACAATAAACCTCATGAGGAGTCTTCCAACTCCCTGATGGCTATCGAGTGCCGTGTGTGTGGGGACAAGGCCTCTGGGTTCCATTACGGTGTGCACGCGTGTGAGGGCTGTAAGGTGGGTTGTCACAAATATCCTATTGTCATCTGAATAATCACTTGGTAAAATAAGAGATCTGTGATTTTAAAAAAAAGTCTTAGGTCTTTAACCAAATTGTTCCAAACAAGCTGCATATGCTTTGACTTAAGTGAGAGGTTTTTAAAATATAATTTCCTTTTTTTTATTATTATGTTACTGATCTATTTGAATTTTTTTTTGCATTCCTTCTACTTTTGTCAATTATGCAATTATATTTCATTCTTGCAAAATTAGTTCAGCACTTGGCAAAAACAAGTAGAATAAAGTATGTAAATTTGAAGCACTCAGGTTCAAAAAGGAAAACAAATATTTTAAATAGAATTTAAAAAAAATAGTTGGGAATGAAAATTTAAACAAACAGAGAACCCATAACCTTTTTCATTTACTTGAGATCAAACTGCTGTTGGCAGAATCTTTGGTTTGTTTGTAAAATAATTCCATATTGGTAGTGAACTTTAAATTTTTTAAATGTCATGTTCACTTTATAATGCCCCATGAGCTGTGGGACAAGTGCAGCTTGGCTTCCTTTGGCATTGTGTTCTCCATGCTCAGCATGGCTCCCTCGTGTCCTCCAAACCCCATGGCTTCTTGCAAGCTTCCCCAGCTCTGAGAGAGTTTTTAGCTCTCTGTGGAGCTGTGTTGGACATGGCTCTCAGATCAGCACAGGAGCCCAGTGAGAAGCACAGCATATGACACTTAAGGAATCTGTCAAAACCAAAGTTTAAGTGCAGCATGTGTAGAGAAAGGTGTTCTGTATGTATAGAGACATGAGCCAATGGCACTGGCAGTTTCTTGCATCCTTTTACATGCTTTTATGTTTACTGCAGGGCTTTTTTCGAAGAACAATCAGATTAAAGCTAATTTATGACAGGTGTGATCTTAATTGCCGCATCCATAAGAAAAGCAGAAATAAATGTCAATACTGCAGATTTCAGAAATGCCTCGCTGTTGGAATGTCACATAATGGTAAGTGCACAAAGCATGTTTTAAAACAATTGTGTTTCGTCTGAAAAATGACATGAAACTTTAATATGATTACTGAACGTGCTGCTTTAACATCTAGTCTTCTGTTTCTTACTATCAGGCAGTTTAGAAATACATGTGGGAGATTGCTTTTGACTTTAGGAGACGATGTATATGATTGAAGATGACTTTCAATGTTAAAATCAGACTGGTAGAGATCAGCACTTATCAATATAATACATAATATAACATCAGAGTTGGTTTTATTCTCCATCATTCTTGTTCGTTACACTATTGGTTGTTCTTCCTGATCATATTCCTAGTGTAATTGTTTTCAGTTCGTTGTCTTACTTTCTGACAAGACTGTTTTGTGTAGCATAGCTCAGTAACTCTTTCATTTAAAAAAACAAAAAAAAAAAAAAAAAAAAAAAAAAAAACAAAAAAAAAAAAAAAAAAAAAAAAAAAAAAAAAAAAACAAAAACCAGACTAGAGAATTTACTGAAAACTTTTGAATAACAACAACTTGAATTTGATGCATGGGGCACTTAGTGGGGGCTGTTAGCATTGCTAAGTTACCGCTTCCTCATACTTTAAGTGAAGGGACCAGACGCTGTACTGTTTTAAAAATCCCTGTCCTCCTCCTTCCTAGGCTACCCACATCTGGGCATAGCTTCCAATGTGTGGTAAGTAGGCGTGTAGCGTTTTTAGCATGTTCGTTCAGCTCTCGGCCTCTCATCGTATGGTGTGTCCCTGTGTCACACACACTGCCTAAGCTCCCCTCCACCCCGGAGGTGCCCATCCCTTCCCATCTGTGACCCCTGAGCCATGCTTCCATGTCCAGTGTGTCCTAGTCTTAGATGGCAGAGGTTTTTGCAACTGTGCACAGGCTTGCCATTGCCTTCTCTGCGGTAGGTGAGCAGACAGCACTGAGTACATAACCATACTGCTCTCTTGAATCTAGAAGAAAGTCCCTCAGAACTTTAATGTATCGATTCATGTGGAAATATTTACTTACAAATATTTGGACAGAAAGACATAATGAAGATTCTTTGCTGCCTTGCTTTGGCAAAGTTGAGTAAAAACAGGAATTAAATGTCATAACATAGAGACTTATGTAATTCTAAGGGTAAAGAATTTCAAACATGATTGGGAAAATAATTTCTCTGTGGCTTTTTTAGAGCCTTCATTATTTTCAGTATAAAAAAAGTAATGCGTGGACTGTCCCCAAGAGGAAAGCTGAACTGGGGTTTGCAAAGTTAATACATGCAGTGAATGTAAATTGGTATGGGAAATGTTTTGCTAATAGAAAGTACAGTTTTCAAGTTCCTGGGATGCAACAGTAACACTTAAAAATACATCTAATTTTGAAATGCTACTGTGGGTATTTTTATAGTAATTCAGGAGGTTTTATTATTATTATTTTCAAGGTACATGCCAAATTCTCTCATAACCTAGCAACACAGCTTCCAATTATGTCAATGGGAACCATGTGAAGCTCTATCATGAAAAACAAGGCCAAGACTGTCCTCTCTGGCTTAGTAACATAAAGGACCCAAGAAATATTTTTAAAATTAATATTTCACCTGCCTTTTTTTTTTCTGTTCAGCCTCTGCCAAGGCAGAAGCTGTGGCACCACCAGGGGTCACGGCTATGGGTGTCCAGAGAACGCACAGAGAGGAGGGGGACAGGGCAGAGCCATTTGTCCCTGGGCTTGAAGGAGTGCTTTCATTTGCTCTCACCATGAGCTCACCTAACAGGGAGGTAGTAGTGTCTGTATTCAAGCTTTGACTTCTGCATTTGGCCCACTCTGGTTACATTGCATTTCATGAAACAACACACTCATTCCTCCATCATTTATAAAGAAACAAATTTATAAAAATGGACTAAATCTTGCTTTTGAAGACACTGTATAAAGGGCTATATAAAGAAGGATGAAGAAATGCAACACTGGATGTTGTCAGTGGTACTGAGACATGCTTTTATGTTACATCTATAGACTAAAGTATGTCCATTTGACTAGTGAAATTACCTGAATTTTAAACACTTGGAATGAGAATGTGGATTATTTGTGCCTCAGTGTTCCAATCTGTGACTGTCTTTGCGTAGATGTGCTATTGCAAAATGAATAGGATACTTAAAAAATGGGGAATGCAAGGAGATACTTAGCAGCTACAGCCACATTTTTTCATGTATAAACGCCACATACCACTTGGTTGAAGGTTAAAAAAGACAGTAGTGTTCTCATGCTTTGAATATTGTTTTCCTTTCCTTCTCTAGCCACAGTGCTGCTCTGCGTTTAACCCTTAACTGCTCAGATTTTATTCTGAAGTACCACTAAGCAGAAGCTTGATTATTTCATTTTGGAAACTCCATTATGTTTGTTTTCTCTTCTACTAGAAGTACTGTTTATATAAAGCCAATGACTGTAATGGGGAGAAGAGCACACATGGCAATATGTCTTTATTATCGTTTCTGGGAGTAGGGAATTACTCAATGCCTCCATTAAACTCAGTCAGGTATCTGCCCAGAAATAATCTAGAAATAATCTAGAAATAATCAGAAGGGTATAGTGCTACACACAATAGTCTATAAGTGATCATAGTGACTTCTCCAATATATAAAATGTGGCGTTAAGGATGAATATTCTAGTTTTTCCACAGAAAGACAAACAAGCTATGTGGTGTAGCATGTGGTGTCTTACTGTATCCACTATAGCTTTTATCTCACTGACATTTGGAGAATACTGTAAATGCAAGTAAATAAATAACTGCCCAAGGAAAGAAAGAGAGATCGTATGTTCTAGCTGCAGGCATGTGCCCAAACTTGCACAATCTTCTATTACTGTGAAAGAAATTGCCACCTGCAGCCCTTCCATCATTGCAGCGTGAGCAGCGTGCCATTTTTCCACACCTCTCCTACCAGGGCATTGGCTTCTCCTTCCTCTTCCCACCCCAGTGCTGCTTCACAGGCTCCTGGGAGATCAGGAAGGTGGGCCTGCTGTGAGGATAGAATCATAGAATGGTTAGAGTTGGAAGGGACCTTGAAGATCATCGAGTTCCAAGCCCCCTGCAGGGACAGGCAGGGACACCTCCCACCAGACCAGGTTGCTCAAAGCCCTATCAAGCCTGGCCTTAAATACTTCCAGGGATGGGGCATCCACAACTTCTCTGGGCAACCTGTTCCAGTGCCTCACCACCCTCACAGTAAAGAATTTCTTCCTAATATCCAATCTAAATCTCCCCTCTTCCAGTTTAAAACCATTACCCCTTGTCCTGTCACTACACTTCCTGACAAAGAGTCCCTCTCCTGCTCTCCTGTAGCTCCCTTCAGATACTGGAAGGCTGCTCTAAGGTCTCCCCAGAGACTTGCTCTTTTCCAGGCTGAACAGCCCCAGCTCTCTCAGCCTGTCCTCATAGGAGAGGTGCTCCATCCTTCTAATCATCTTCATGGCCCTTCGCTGGACCTGTTCTAACAGTTCTATGTCCTTTCTCTGTTGAGGACTCCAGAGCTGGACACAGTACTCCAGGTGGGGTCTCACGAGTGCAGAGTAGAGGGGCAGAATCACCTCCTGAGACCTGCTGGTCACGCTTCTTTTGATGCAGCCCAGGATGGGGTTGGCTTTCTGGGCTGCCAGCACACACTGCCGGCTCATGTTGAGCTTCTCATCCACGAGCACTCCCAAGTCCTTCTCCTCAGGCCTGCCCTAGGAAGAGAAGAGAGAACGCAGAGTAGCAAAGGAGGAGAAGTGGTCCAGGGAAACAGAAGATGAGGGCAGGGACACAGGAGGAATGTAGAGGGAGAAGTTCATGCCATCCATATTTTAAACTTTCCTCAACCACCCCAAATGCTGTGAACTCTTTTCCACCTTGTGAACTCTCCTTTTTCCACTCTAACCTCTGTAAGTATCACCAATCCCTCCTCCTCCTGCCCAAAATCACACTTTCCAAATTCTTTCTGGAAACCTCATGGTGTCTGACCTCTCCCTGACTTCTGTCTCAGTTCCCTGAAAATGGCAATAAGATCTCCAAAAGAAACTACAAGGCTAGTACCTTGCTGTAAGAAAAAAAAAAAAAAAATTAAAAAAATTAATTTTGCCCAAAATTTTGCCTGCAATGCTAATAAACATTGAACACAATCTGCTGCAACTAATATAATATTTAAAAATTGATTCTAAACATTAAAAATATATTGAAAGATATCTTTTTGTCTATCAAATTGTAAGACAGGAGTGTTTGATTCAGAATTCTTTGTTGTTAACAAATTGGAATATTTAAAATATATTTTTGGATCCTGATCACCTTCTATTTAGGAAACTTTATTCTCATAATTAATTAATTGTATCAGAAATCTTCCAAGACACATATTTTCCTGAAATAGGGACAGTGTTTAAAAGCAGATAATGAAATTAATATTGTTAATCCATCCTAAAAACACGTTTAGAAATGAACACATGCAGGAATCATAGCTAATAAATGTACAATCTATACAAAAATAAAGATACATAACAAACTTTACCCCAATTTTCACACGTTAAACATGAGAAAATATTATGAGATTCCTGAGGGATTTTGTTATTGCCAGATTATTTTCAGTAAAAGTCTGAGGTTGATGGCAGACAACGTGATACACCCTAAGATTTTTATATAATAGAAAAACTTGTAAAATCTCACTTTTCCATTTTTAGTGCAGCCCATTCATGTATTTCAAAGACTTGCTCCTCCCTGGCTCAGGGCAAACTGCTGGTGTTGGTGGCTGTTTGGCTGCAGCGATGTGATCCAAGAGCTGGCAGTGCTGCTCAGGAGGGTTGTTAGATCCACCAGGGATGTTTTTAGGGCAATCAGAGAGAACCCAGCTGTACCGCTTTGGTGAGCTATTCAGCTGGTGCATTCTGTGATAACAATGGGAGTTTTGAACTGGTTTGACACTGATGCAGTCTCTTTCTGTGGTGGGAGTAAGCTTTGTTAAATGGAACTTGGTTCTGAATGTAGGATGCAAGCATTCAAGAATGGACGTCAATGCTTATAACCTGGTTTACCATATAACAAGGTATATGCTCATTTTCTTTCAAAGTAATCTCAGCATTTTAACAACACTTGCATATAACGCGATGTTATGATAAGCAGCAGTGCTTATTTATTTTGCTGTTTGCGTGGTGGGTTTTTTTCCTTTTTCATTTACACAAAAGGAATAATCTCTTTAAAAAAAAAAAAAAAAAAAACAACCAAAAAACAAAAAACCAAAACAGGAATCTGATCTTTGTAGCAAAATTAGCATCATGAGACCCCATGCCAAACCTATGCCAAGCAGTCCTTAAAAATGTACAGCAAATTCCTACGTAGTTTTAATCATGTATCATTTGACATTAGTCTTCTTCCATGTCTTTGGGCTTTAACTCCAAACCAGATTATTCATAAGGCTCCTTGCGTTCATAATATTTAGCACAAATTCTCAAAAACACATGGAAACAAAAGATGACATATGATTCAACAAGGAAGAGCACTGAAACAAAGCAAAGTAGCAAAGCAATAAATAATATTTGGGGTTCAGAGTGCTTTTCATGCAGAGATCTCAAACCATTTCTCAGGAAAATAAGTGTAGCCTTCACAAGCAAAATAAAAAGAAATGGTGAGTTAAAGAAGGCACCTACTCTAGAACTATTAACAGTAGATGCAAACAGTTTTTTATATATTATATTATTTATATTCTATTTATAACACATGCCTGTTTTGCAAAGGGAATTTGGTATCCTTTTCTGGGGATAGATAAGCACACCAGAAGCATGATTCTAGAACATCCTTAACCAATGTTATTTTCCACTAAAAAAATGAATACAATGTAAGTTATCTTTTTATTATAATTTCTATACTAGTGCTACTGCAAACTTTTAACAGAGAACTATCAGCAATATGTTGTTTAGCAACACAAAATTTCTAGGACAAATATTGTAATTTACTTTCCAAGAGACTCTTGGGCAGGAGATGAGAGACTGCACAGGAATCGGGGTATAGGATTTCAAAAACAGAGCATATGAGCCGTGCTGCCATGTTATCCTCAAAACCAAAAGTAAGATTATTTTATACCGGCACTAGCAAATAATAAAATAATATAGATAGTAAATATCTATATTTATTATGATATAAATAGATACAGTTATGTTGAAATAATAAATAGATACAGTAAATAGATACAGTTATGTTGAAAACTGCCCAAAGTTTTTAAAAAATAATCTATTCCCCACCTTTTTGGCAATATTACTTGAAAGGTACAAGCACTGGTCTATTCCCCCAGATAGGAGTTTTTAGCAAGATGATCCCAGTCTGGTTTAAATAGTACAGTTGTATTAGTCAGTTATTCTCTAACAACAAAAGAATCTCTGTTTTGAAAATCCCTGATCTTCTCAATAAAGTCTCTACATTAAACAGTTCTCCTTCAGTAATCAGTGTCATAGCTGGTATATACACTGTGGTATATTATTAAAAATGTTCCAGT
>VZRU01019365.1:358526-394297 GCA_013398155.1 Pedionomus torquatus
AAAGTAACCTGGATGAAAGGGAGTCTTATGCCATCCAGATCCCACTTTATAAATGCGCTTCTGCAAACTGCATCTCTCAGGGACAGGCCCCCAACAGAATCATGTCCTGTACTGGTGTTCAGTCAAGCTCCATAATGCTCAAACAGTTATTGTTCTTACGGAATAAGCTTACAGAATTCATATCAGGCCATTAGAGATGCATAATTTATTGTAAACATATAAAGATATTATATATAATGCTATGAATGTATTCTGTATAAAATATCAAAGCAGGGTTTACCATAACAAAACGTTTTTCTGGTCCAAACCACCTGGTTCTTGATATGATTCTGAAATCTCTCAAAGGACAAGTTACTTAGAGTTCCTAAATGTCTCTTAATATGTGTGAGGAATTCTTCGGGTCATAATAAGTTGCACTCTGTGTGTTTCTGGAAGTGATCAACATTTTATATACATGGGCAACTCTGATCTCCCTTTTTTATTTACAGTCCTTTATATGAGGTAATATTTGCCTTGCCTTCTTTCCAGATTAAAAGGTCCACTCTAATAGTTAGAGAAGTCTTGCTAGACTTCACTTAGCTCTTCAGTTTCCAAATTTTTCCTAAAAAAGAAAAAAAAAAAGAAAGGCATTGAGTTTGTTGGCAAGAACCCAATCAGAAACGTCAAAGTATCACCAGATTTTTTTTCTATTGATGAAGCTTTTGCAAAATACACATTTGCAAAGTGGACAAATTAATCATAGACCATAACCCTATGAATGTCATGTATTTAATATTAAATGTGAAACCAAGTTTAGTGAGGAGTATATTAGCTTTTAATGGAAATATGGATTTAATAAATATGTAGGTACACTGTTCAAATTCTAATTAGCCTTTAACACTTCCATTAGCTGTATTATTTTAACACCTTCTTGTCTCCACATTTTAGTTCTGCTTGCTGTCAGCTTCTTAGGATATGCATGTAATAACGTATTTCAGCTTTATTATGTTGACAACAGTTTGATTCTTTTTATTGAATCAGTCCTTAAGCATGACCAAAAAAAAATATTTGTAAGTGCTATAAGATATTCTCAGTGAGTTTTCACTCTATTTACTTCATTAAATACTATATTAATTTTATATCTCCAGGAGTGTCTAAAATGCAGGTACTGGTATTGTAGGTTTCATATTATCAACATCCATACATGTTATTTAAAAAATATCTTCAAAGGACTGGTGTTAACTACAAATAAGAAATTTTAATAGTGAGAGAATCCATTTTAATTGCAAAATGAAAACAGAAAAATCATCTTGATCCCAGTGTACACGGAAGCCTTTGTAGCTGAATGCATTCCTTTGTAGTTATGCTGATTTTTTTCACCATTTTATTTAGGTTACTATGTAGGATTATGAACTCTCCTTTGGTTTGATACTGATTTTTATTTTTTTTTTATCTATTGCTACTATTACCATATGGTCATCCATTCACATGACTTTACAGAGCAGCGACAGTCCCTTTGAGCCATTGTAGTGTGTCATATGAGCTGGCATGCACTTAACGATTTTTCTCTAAATGTTTTGCTCTCAGAAACAAGGAGGGTTGGCAGTGATTTCTCCCTGAAAACTGTTGTTAGGAACAGATTAAGAATACTTAGTGTTTCCCATGAGAGAAAAAACTATATATGGTGTGATATATATATATGATCCAAAACAAATAGCAGTTGGCAATTATTCAAAATTTCCCATATGAAAAATTAAGAGCAGCAAACATTTTCAGGGAAAAAAAATATAATATGTTAATTTATACCTATTGATCTAGGTCTCCTTTCATGATGATTTTTATTTTCAGCTGTTTTGACTGAGAATAGCCAAGCAAACTATACAGCATGCATCATTCAGAGATTGTTTGATGAAAGACTTGTAAAAATAAAGAACTACGTTTAAGCCATGAAAGAAGAGAACCAATCAACAAACATAGCAAATGATACATAGATTATTATTTTTCTTTTGAAACAATTATTTATTCTTGAAAAAAGTGTCATTTTTGTTCATCGGCACATTACAAGGACCCTCATAAAAGTAAAGTGGCTGGTTGTTTCTAGAATAAATGCCCCAAAATAATCATTCATATGTATGATCTTAACAGTGCTTTTACTTTATCCAGAGAAGACACTAACTGCTGAAATAGGAGGAAACAGAAATATTATAAATACTAAGGCCAAAATGCAGAACTTCATTTCCTCCTTCTGTTTTTTGTTTTGATGCTCTTTTGTTCTATTCTAGCTTTGTAAAATAAAATAAATTCTGTTTACTGAAATATCATCTGATAAATCGGTCTTGCTCTTGATGGCTCATTGGAAATATTTTCCTAGTCAGTCCCCACATGAATAAGTCATATGTTGGACAGTAAGTATGTAGGTGTAAAAGGAGGAGGGTTGCAGCCGGCCTTACCTTGCTATTGAGGAGCTGTGAAATGATAGCACCAGCTATACAACCTGATCTTTACATACTGTATCTGCATAGAGTTACCAGCAAGAATTTGGCCTTTTCTGGCTTTTATTATTCCCTGCACAACCTCATTTCTCCTTCCTTCATTCTCTCAGTACCATTTCACAGCACTTGCCACGTTAAGTTCTGTTGAACTATTTAGGAATTTATTCCTGCGAGACTGTGAGCATTTTGTTTCTAAACAAATGAGGAATCTGAGATCCATATGGTGATTTGCCCAAAGCAATACAAGGCAGAATGGTGGTTCCTCCCCTAAGCCAACAGAACTCTAATATCTTAAAGATTCTTTCCATTTTATTTAGTTTGGAGGTAGAAGCAGTGGTTTTCACCGTCAAGTGAGCTGACAGTAGTTTTGCAACATAATGTAGTCTTACTGTTGGGGGACATAAATTATTTCCTCTTTGAGATATGTTTTTCTATGTTTCTTTAAAGTGCTTCAGTCGGTTTGTCTATATTACTGGAGAAAATAATCTTTTTCTTCTTTGCCTATGTACTCTTTCAATAGAAGTTTGAAGAGCTGATAACAAAAAGTGACACAAAATATGCTTTTTTCCATGCAACTGTAGCTATAGTAATTGGTTGTCATCTTCTTCAGCCATCAGGTTTGGGCGAATGCCACAAGCGGAGAAGGAGAAGCTCTTGGCAGAGATTTCCAGCGACATCGACCAGTTAAACCCTGAATCTGCTGATCTACGAGCGCTTGCCAAGCATTTGTATGACTCATATATAAAGTCCTTCCCTCTGACCAAAGCCAAAGCGAGGGCGATCTTGACAGGAAAGACAACAGACAAATCAGTTAGTTCCCTCTGTTTTGTTTTGTGTTGGTTTTTGTTGGTTTTTTTTTTTTTCCCTTTCTTTTGAGTAAATGATTTACAACATTGACAACACATCTTTTTAAAAAAAACCCAAAACTTTGCTGCTGGCAGTTACACATCTCAAGCTGCGCCTGAAACACAGGAAATGTTTTTAGATAGGATAAGTAAACATTATTTGAAAAAACTCCAAGTTCACCTAATAAAATACTTGAAACCAGTACAAGAATTTGAAGGTCATCTTAACCTTTTTGTATTCTCTGATCTACTCTTCCCCTTTTCCTTCTTCTTCACCAAAGGTTATCCTCCCCACTATCTGAGGTGGCTATTGAGCTGTTAGGAACTGGTTGCCATACTGTTCAAGCATCCAGAAGGTCGCACATTATCACAGCAATTGATCAGGACTCGTTGGGACACAAAGGAATATTCTTTTTCACAAATGTCAAAAGGTTCCCAGTACCAACACCATCGTTAGCTTAATGATGATGCTTATTCTTATGATGCTCTGATGACTTCCTACATTTAACTGGGTTATCTTGGATCAGATCAGTATCCTCCACTGGTGCAATTTGAGTTTCAGATTAATGTACAAGACAATCTTTTAAAAGTTACGTATAAAGATATGTGTATTTATTGGTTGCTTTGGAAGCTTCACTGTCAATATGTAACAATCTTCTATATCAGTGATAAGATCTTATAAATAAGATCTGATAATTATGGTAGGTTTTAAATTTTGTCACTATTTTAATACCTAAAGAGCAAAACAGTTTTCCAAAACTAATATATCTTAATTTGGTATACTTTCTAGATCTGCACAAATTTTATTGTCAGGATTACAATGGAGACTATATTATATTCTACTTAATGATTTCAAAGACAAGAAAGAATTTAGAGGGTTTTTTAGGCTTTTCTTCTTTAAAGACAGTTAAAAAAATCATTTAAATATTGCCTCAAATTTGGTTATACCCCCTCACAGCAAAACTTGAGATATGGTGCACACATGCAATCTGAGTAACTTTTCATGATGGAGTCTATGAAGTTGGAGCCAGCATTGTCTATTTATTCAGCAGAAAGATGATGCGCTAAGACCACTGGCGTGTCATGGCTTTTTCCAAGTGTTTCTGCAGTTCCCTCTCTATCAGAAACAGTAGATACTGGGGAAGAATTAATTCAGGTTTGTGTGTTCTTAATGACTGTGTACCTGCACTGGGAAACAGACCAGAAGTGGGAGGTGTAATTATGTATCTTGTTTCCTCCTCTTCATCCTAAATATGTCACCAGGAGACCTGCTCCTTTTTTTCTGCAGCTGCCTGCTGTGCATGCTTTGGAGAGTAACAGAAGTTTGGGCAGGGTCACCTGCACGGCTCCCATCTGCCGTTTTTCCAGGCACGTGATTAGAAATCTGGGAAGTTTGTTTCTCATGTCCCAAGTGCATCCCCAAATCCTGCTTTTGTTCTGTAATGCTCTATGGAGCTGTCCTATAAACCCATTGGTGTGTGGGTTGCAGCTGGGCTGTGCTGGGCACTTAAACGTCTGGGCTGCCATAACCTGGTCAGGTCTGGAAGTTACCCTCATAGAATTCTCATGCAGAAAAAAAAATTATATAGATATATATAGTACACTATCAATGATATTCTGCTTCTTTATTGAAAACTTTAAAACTTTGCCTGATTACAGCAATAAAACAATAGATGCAGGATGCTACTGATTTTTAAGGTGTCTTTAAAAGTAACACTGACAGAGTGATATTCAGTATTTAATGGTTACAACTTTTAGGTTGACTGAACTGTAATGGGCTTTGTGCTTTGGAATATCAAGCTGTTTACTATGGGCACAGTTCATTTTATGTTATTTTTTAATTGCTCTGTCATCTGCATTAACTGAAAATGATTGGATATGCTAAATGGGTGTGTCAAAACTAAAAGGAGTGACTCCTCTTCTGGGATATGCAGTGCTCATTTGACATAAGATTCTACTCACAAAGTTCCTCTGAATCTTTATATTAAAAATTTCTTTAGCTATTTTAAACTCTTTCTTGATTTTCGTCTTCTAATGTCAATAGGTTGGTGACATAGTATAGCCTTTCTAAAGTACATGCACAGAATAGATGACTTCTTGTAGTTGGTGCTCCCAATTAACATTTTCTAGAAAGAAAAGGGAGGAATGACCTACTAGTACTAAAATGTGCATTTTAAAAACCTGCTCCACACTTGTTATTCTGCTGCTTTGCATATGTGCATGCATGTATGGAAAAAATCTGTTTTTTCCTGCCAAAACAGCATTGCATCTTGAAAAATACCTTGTCCTCCTGGCTTTTCTTGGTGCTGTGCATTCATTTTTTCAGTTTCACACTGAAATCCCAGTGCAAGAGGAAAAGTGGTGTCATACATGACACTCTCTTGAGCTGAATCTCATGGTTTGCCCATGGTCACTGAGAAAGTGACAGCCCAAGTTTCGTTGCTTTTGTAAGTGGCAGAATGTTGACGGAACTACAGCATTTTAAACAGACTTCAAAACTGGTTGAATCAACTAGGAATAGAATTTTAGGAGTTTCCAGAGCCTGATGCCATGGGAGAGAACTACCTTGGGTTATCTCTGAATCTGCTCTGCACCCACCTGAATAAGGCACTAGAATCTGTAATCATAACATTTTAAAATGCACATCTATAGTCCAATTGTTGGTGTATGATTCCTTCTATATTAATGAATTAGTCTGTTAACAAACCTTTTAATATCATGTGATATTTGTCCAGTGCAGCAATGAACTATTTAGTCATTTACACTCTAAGGAGAAGATTTTTCAGCTATGTTCAAGAAATCCTTACTTACCCCCTTCTTTAAAACCAGAAGCTTCTTTTGCATATTCTGAAACAGATTGTTTCCAGATCCTAATGAAAGTTTTCCTGGCACTACTTTTCCTAATCTGCTTTCAAAATTGATTTATTCCAGGCAAGTTTATTTCACAGTCAGGCTCATTCTTGTGTTCTGAATTGTCCTGCTGTCATTTCTATGATGTTATTTGTGTTTTCTTTCCCATTGACATGTTGGTTGAGTTTAAATAGATCCTAACCTTCTTATTTTAAAGGAATTAACAGCAAAAGGTTAAATTTATCAGATAATCGACACTGTAAAGTGGATATTACTTGCGGCACTTTCCAGAGGGATAAAATTTGAAAAACACATGACAGTATGTGAAGTAATCAAAACGTGAATGTATTCTGTCTTTCTATAAAAAAAGAAGCTATGTCTCAGAAGCATAGACATCACAGTGTGCTACATTCTCTTTCAGCGAAGCCAGTAAAATTTGGGTAAAGGGAGTAAGGTTTTAATCTTTTGTTAATAAGCATTCCAAAATTGGAGTTCTGGTATTACAGAACTTCTATAAAACAAAACAAACCAACCAACCAAAAAATGGCAAAAATCACAGATATTAAAAAATAGTGTTTCTTACCCGCCCCCCCCCNTATTTTTAGCATGTGGATTCACAGAATATGTGAGGTCCTTAGGAACGACTTGTCCTCTCTGTAAATCATTTTAACATTGTGAGAACATTTGCTTTAATAGATTTATAAAGATTTGACCCTTTGGGGTCAACTGTCCTTGATATCTTCCATCTAGATTTCTGTGTTTTCTGATGAGTGACACCTCTGGATGTTACTTCAGTTTCTCAGGAGTCAAATCTCCGTAGAAAGGACGTTTGAAAGTAACTCGTCTTTTCCTTTCCTTTTTAGCCATTTGTTATTTATGACATGAACTCTCTAATGATGGGAGAAGATCAGATCAAGTGCAAGCACGTGTCACCACTGCAGGAGGAGAACAAAGAGGTAGCAATTCGCATTTTCCAGCGCTGCCAGTTTCGCTCTGTGGAGGCAGTGCAGGAGATTACAGAATTTGCCAAGAACATTCCAGGTTTTGTGAATCTTGACCTGAATGATCAAGTAACTCTCCTGAAATACGGGGTCCATGAGATCATATATACTCTCCTGGCTTCTCTGATGAATAAAGATGGAGTTCTTATATCTGATGGACAAGGATTCATGACACGGGAGTTTCTGAAGAGCCTGAGAAAACCTTTTTGTGACTTTATGGAGCCCAAGTTTGAGTTTGCTGTGAAGTTCAATGCACTGGAATTAGATGACAGTGACCTGGCAATATTTATAGCTGTCATTATACTGAGTGGAGGTAAGTGCTGTCTTATTTTATGCATTTTATATAACAGAATTGGCACTTTTCATTTCTGTCCAAACAGGAAAGTGCTCAGCCCCATGGGATGAGAGTGAGGTTATTTACACATAAGGGTTTTTTCATTATTAGTTTTCAGTTTTCTTGATGTTGCTTGCCTTTTCTTCAGTTTCAGGCAGAAACTGAAAATGCAAATGACCTGATATTAACGGTGGACCTGGAAATGCCTGCTGAATCAGCAGTTCGTTTAGTTAGAGAACAAAATTGGGACTATCTTTCTGAAAACAGGAAGGGTGGAATTTCACTGGCAAGAGCTTTTAAAAGTTAAGATTCTGCATGAGGATTTTTTAAACCTGCAATTAGATTGTGCGGCTTGCTAATTGTACACAAACAGCTCTGACTCCATAACAATTTCAAAATACATGTGGCATTTGGCTTACAGGATTTTATGGTGGGGTTTTTTTGTTGTTGTTGTTATTTTTTTGATTCATGCAAGGGGAAAAAAAGGCATTTTTCAGGAAAACGGTGCTCTCCCAATGCCTGAGAAAAACAGGCACTCTGTGTCTGCTTTGTCTGTATGAATGTTTTGGCATCATGCTTTGATGGTACGAGCCTCCATGCATGCTAACACTTGATTAAAACAGACACTGAATTTTCAGTTTTTTTGAAGGCAGTCAGTATGTTCTCTCTGATTGTGAAGCGACGTAGCTATGGTCTTTGGTGAGTTAGCGACGGCTCCCCACGTTTAGTTCACTTACTTAGAAACCTTTCCACTGGGAAGCTATCAGATGTACATTTTGGGTCAGGTTGAAGGTCTTTTACTTTGGCCAATGCTATGAAATGAATGATGTCTCACAAAGGAAATTTTACCCAACTGATCTGTGTGTGTTTTGGCTTAGAAGGGGTATTGCAGATATCAATGGGAGGAATGTGCTGAACGTTCTGAATTCAGCTCCTCCACAGAGCAATGCAGAGCATGTTGTTATTAAATAATATTTAAGCAATCAAACACCCCAACCACACGCTATTGTTCCAAAACCAAACCTTGTGTTGAGAGTGCGTAGTTAGGTATAGCTTCATTTAAAATCACCTACAATTACTTCTGGCATTGTGTTCCATTCAGTAAAAATGTGGTATCACCATATGCTTTATTAGAGACTAACTAAATCCACTTCAAACAAGTACCGCTTCCAGAAGACTTTTTCTTGTGCAAACCTTTGAACACAACAATCCCTGAGGACTCTGAATCAATTCAGAAAGGATAAATATGTTACTGGCGTATTTTTGGCTGGCTTTGGTGGAGGAGGAGAAATTACACAAGCCTATTAGAGCACTAGGAAAAACAGGCTGATATTTTGCATTTTCCAATATAATAAAATTTGACAGATGAGAAACAGGCCTCTCAAAATCCACTCCTAATTGAAAAGAGGGAACTAGTAATCTGCAAAGCAATGTCTGCCACGCTTCAGCAGTCTTTGCTTTACATTAGAGGAAATAGGTGTGATGTAACTAATCTGACACTCTAAATCTCAGGAGGACAAGTATTCACAGCAAAAAGTTGTTGAAAAAATCTAGTTGACTACACTCAACTTGATATGCCAACACATCTTTCCTTAAGAATAACTTGTAAACAGAGATCTGTAAAGAACTCCTTGAATTTTAATAGTTAGTTTTTCAATTACTCTGAAGCAAATCTATATAAATATGCACATCCATATAAATATATAAATCCATGTAAATATAAATAAGTCCTTTCTAGAAAAATCCTTTAACTTCTCAATAACAAAGATCTCTCAATAGCTTTATTCAGAACTTCTTTTTCTTTTCTTTTTTTTTTTTTTTTTTCAAAAAAGGCATGATAGTTATTTGTAAAAACTGAGTTTATATTTTGAAAATTAAGCCTTGCTGCCAATTAAAGAGTGGCTTTTATAATGGTATTTACAGTCAGATATGATATATATTGAACTGTATGAAATCTGTGGGACTGTAATATCTTATGTGGCGTGGAACTGAAATCCTATTTCTCAGATGCTCTTGTTTCTGTAAAAGTTCTGTTCTTGCAGAACTTAATTTCTGTAAGAACTACATGAATATTGAAGCAGGATGATTCATTGAAAATAGGATGTCAAAACCAGCTCATATTACCTCAAGGACTTTACTAGCATACTGTAATGTTTAAGTACCTTTAAAAAATCCTGTGTATGAATGTCTTAAAAGAAAACAGTTTGTGAAACAAAAAAAAAAAAAACAAACAACAACAAAAAAACAACAACAACAAAAAAAAATCCCCCAGCCAAACGCGGTAGTTCTAAGAGAATTTGTCATTGCCTGGCAAAATTATGGTAGTTCTGCTGGCTCTGCAGCTGCTCTCTCTTATGCAGCTCTAAAAAGAAGATAGAAGGGAAAGAGAAAGAGAAAAATAATTCCAGCTGGAACATCGCATGTAGAAAACTTTTCAGTGAAGCATTTGGAATTTGCCAGAAATCCTTTAAAACAGTTCAGCCTCTTGATATTGAAAGCGTTGTTTTTGCGTTCTATGTAAAAAAGCAAAATGCCTATGTGACAGTAATAAGAAGCTGACAAAATAACTGTAACAGCAACAAAATGAAAGTCCTTCCACAGCTAAAGTCAATTATTTTCTTGTTTCTGAGCTGCTCAGTGCAACCTCACTCAGTCTCAGTTTTACCCTGAACTCGGTATTACAAAGCTGAAGAGTCGCTCTTGATGTCGGTATATCGCACTTTAAAATACTACTGTAAATGGGAAATGAATTATTGTACTCTGAATTTAATGTGAATTGGACAGAGTGGGTCTGGGCAGTAGGATATTACCTCGTTTTTACAACAGAAATGATTTATGCTGTTAACAGCAACTTTGAAAAATATGGTAAAACAAGAATTGGAAAATGTTTTTCAAGGAGATATTCTTTCTCCCTGTTGTGTTCCTCTGTGCCGCTAAGGCATATCCTCAGCCACCAGTGAATGCCATGGTATACGTGTTAAAGATCTCGAAGCACCTTGACCAATTGGGCTAATCCACATTCACAAACAGAGCAAACTCACTCAGGCAGCTTGTTGTCAGCTATAGAAAAAGCTTGAACAGTAATTTTGTAGTATGTTTACATTTGCTGGATTGACTGGAACTTTTGGGTTTGCAATTGTTTTTGCAACTCCCAGCATTTGGGAATTGCAGAAGGGGACACCTCTAAAGACCTGCAAAGATCTGTCAGTCCACATGTAGCCAAATTAGTATTTGAATTGAGAAATGCTGCTGCATTCACTTTTTCTGACCGTGTTCTTTACAGTAACAGTCTTTGAGCTGCAAACCGCTGCTGCTTGTTTAAACACTATATTCAAGACTTTTACTACAATCTGAGAGCAGCAAAACTTGAAGTTTAATCACTGAATAGTACTAAGAGACAGTTCATATTTGCCTGCTACACAAATCCTGCTGTGACAAACCTGTTAGAACAAAGAAATGCTTCCTCATCAGACCAAGACCTGCAGATAATCACTGTGGGCTTTGAACCAAACTCCTGGTGACTGCAGTACATGTGACAGCGTCAAAAGAAAAACCTCAAACTGCTGAGTCATATCTGCCTCAGCAAAAGAAGTAGCATAACTTCAGCCAGCCACATCTTTGCTTGTTTTATCTGAGTAACATTTTAGAATGTGTATTTAAATGCAAAATGCCCATAACCAAAGATATTAAAATGCAAAGGTATGGGTAAAGGCATGCAGATGGCAACTTGTGAAGAACAGAAAAAAAAGTGTAATTATTGTTAGGAATGTGAAAGAAGCATCCAAATCTGTAAGTAAACAAACAAAATATTTTTCCTTGAGAGAGTACAGAACATCAATTTATGCAAAGTGCCACTGTTGACACTCCAGACTAAGAGGGTATTAGCTTTGCCCACTCGCTCTCAACATTCAGCCAGTTTCCTGCAGAATTTTCAAACCAACCACAACAGCTGTATGATAATGAATGAAAACCTAAAGAAAAATTGAATACAGAAAAGCACCAGTAAAAAGAGGAATGTGCTCCTCTCTTGGCATAGTCTGAATGTATAACAGGCACGTCACAAATGGCGCATTAAAAAAGCTAAACATCAATTAACAATCTTCTGTATCAGAGAGGTTTAAAAGAGGTGTCCAATTCACTTCTAGTCACCTCTCTGCTTTAATCATTGCAACTTTCTGTCTTCTGACCTTCTGTAACCTAGTTCTGTTGTATCCTAAGAATGTTAGGCTACAACTCATTTGTTTCTGCCTTTCACATCCCTCAGCAGTTCCCTTTGTAGTTTTCTCTGAGAGCTTTCAAGTGGCAGTTCTGTCCCTCTGAGCCTCTGTGAAGGCCTCCACCACAGCATCATACCCAGTTTACTCCCATGCTGTTTCTTCCTATTCTCTATAAAACTTTTTTCTCAAGGCTCAGTTAATAATTTCCTTTCTATTTTTTTCCACAAGCCACATCTATCCAGAGCTCCTTACTGCACAAAATACACCTTTTGCTACAGCAAATCAGTGAGTCTGGAGAGCAGATATTTAAGAGCACCTTAACAACTTGAAACACGCCACAATACCTGGATCTTAAACCTTTAGTCTCTTTTCTATTTATTTATTTTGGATTTAGCTATGCTTCTTGGAACAGAAACAGCTTTTTCCTCTTTAAGAAGTTTTTAGTGAGAAAGTACAGAAAACTGTCAACACCCAAAAAATAATGTCCATATCCTGAAGTTCTCATTCATGAAAAATCTCTCTTGCCTTCAATGGGAATTTTCCTTCCTCCTGAATTGGCTTATTTAAAAATAACATCTGATGATCTCCTAGGCTTTTGTCATAGTCATCTTTTCTGACTCTTAGTTCCACTGGGGCATTATAAAGCCATGAGACTGGGCTTTTCAAAGGAGCTTAAAGATTTTAGATGCTTAAGTCCCACTGAACATCAGTTGACCTTGGGCACCCAAATCTGGGGAGCTCCTTGGTAAGTTCCAGTCTCAGAACTGATCTCCTGGGTTCGCTGCCTGGACTCCAAAGTTGGCTGGGGCATGCAGTACTTCCATGGAGTTTGGCTTCTGAAAAACTCACACCCTGAAAATTCCCACCATAAAAGAAGCAGGGAGAAAATGGAGATTAATCTCAGAGGAAATCAAGGCCACAGTCTTTGTGCTTCTTCATTTTTTTTATATCTCTGTGCACTGAGTCATACCCAGCTAGTTCAGAGTTCATCTGCAACGCAGAAGTAAAATTTAAAGCCATTGCAACCCAAAGCCAAAATTATTAACAAATCTGAAGTACTGCAATTCGGGAAGTTTCTGAAAGATCTACAGGAATCAGCTGGATTTTGCAGCACATGTAATGTATTTAGGTAATCTAAAAATATGTAGCTACAATTTATCAAAAATTCCCTAAGTATCTTTAAAAAATTACTTGATAATATAGCTGAAAGAAATTATAAACAGGAGCTGTTTGTTTGGAGACAATTTTCTGCTTGCAGATATTTACTGACTTTCTGAGCCATATTTTATGGCTTTGTCAGTTGAATGGTATAAATAAGTGACCTCTACAAGACAAGAACAGCTTACTAGCTTGAAATACAAATGGAAAGAGTGCCCAGAGGAGTCACTGAGTCTTGTCATCTGCACCTGAAAGCAGTCACTTCAATAAACCACCGTCAAATATCAAGCTCCATATTCAGTCCTGCCATTATTCCCATTTCTGAAAAACTTTCCCAAGCCTCACCTCTCCAAGAGTTAACTGCTCTGCCCTAATCAGTGACCTGCATGTATTCACGGCTTGTGTATACTCATTTGTTTTTAGGCCAACTTTGCCTTTTTAGTTTACACTGCAATTTTTTCCTCTGTGAAGTAAAACCCCAATGTATTTATGAAGAGCTTTGTTTTCTCTCAGCCCTTTTTTCTAGCGTACGACACAAGCCAAGCTGAGTTAGTAGAACTGGATGCATGGAAAGTTTACTAAATCACAGGAAATAACAGCCTATTTTTACATTTTTAATATAGATCAACCTCTTGTCCTTTCTGAAATGGCAATATTGCCTTAGGAAAGGCATTTCAGGCTAGCTATAGGCACTGCTTTTTATTGATCAAACTATGACAGTAATTTCATAACTACACAGCAAATGTTACTTAAATTACTGGCTCTATTTTTCATGGAGTATTCTGATACTCAGGATACATTACCCAGTACAAAGTAGTATAGCAGTAACAAATTACTGGTGGTCATTATCATATGTGAGGATTTAGTAATATTAAGCAACTTTGTTAATTTTCATGGCTGTAGAATTAAATAATTTATTACCTCCAGTTAGAAAGCAAATGTTACAAATTATGTTTAATAATACCTGCAGGCACATAAGAAGGTATTTGGGGGCAGAGAGAAATAACAGAACAGCTATTATTATGAAAGGTAGTAGTGGTTGAAAAAGAAAGCTTTTGCTTCTTGCCGAAGAATAAGATACACTGATGATAACCATGGGCCCTGGCAGCTGTGGCAGTGCACGCAGCTGTCTTTGGCTGTAAACATCCTTCCCCGATTCCTCCATATGGAGGAGAGATCTGTTGGCCTGAGCCCAGAAAAGGCATTTTCTGTACAAGTCCCATCGAGCCATCCTCCACTGCCATGAGCATCTGGGGCTCAGCTGAGGAGCTGATGCTAAAAAGCTATCACCAGACTTCTAAATAGCACCTGGAAATTGAACTCAACCTGTGATTTCCATATCTCCCAGATTCAACTGCAGAAGTTGGATTGATGCCTTTATTTTTCTAGGGTAGCATCCACCGTAGGAGCAAATGTTCTTACTGGTAGCAACTACATGCAAATCCATCCAAGTAACCAAAAGTGAATTACTTGCTACAGATTGTTTATCCCCAAACTATATCTCACACTTCCTTTCCACAAACACTCCCAGTTTAACTGTGGAAAAGGCACTATAGTATTGCATACACCTCTCTCTCTATCTGCCCCACACAAATGCTTCAGCTGATTCTAAACCTTCTCTGAGCAAATTCTAGTATAACTTTCCAAATAAATACACTGACAAATTGTCAAAGAGTTCTCAGGAAGTGCCATATGTAAATGCTTAACCTACAAAGAAATCTTTAATAAAATAATACGTGAAGTTGATGTTTCTGTATTTTTCATAACTCCCCCCTTTTTTTTTTTATTCCCTAGACCGCCCAGGTTTGTTAAATGTGAAGCCCATTGAAGATATCCAAGACAATCTGTTGCAAGCTTTGGAGCTCCAGCTAAAGCTGAACCATCCAGAATCATCACAGCTGTTTGCAAAATTGCTTCAGAAAATGACGGACCTCAGACAGATTGTAACGGAACACGTGCAGCTGTTGCAAATAATAAAGAAAACGGAGACAGACATGAGTCTTCATCCACTCCTACAAGAGATCTATAAAGACTTATATTAATGACCATAGTAGTTCTAATCCGCTGACATAACGTATGTTCTTCAGATTGCACTATTTCTTCGAGGGAATACTTTGCATACCTAAGAAATTACTGTGAAACAGCATTCAAAAAGAGAGAGCTTAGTATAGTAGATTTATTTTATGCATATTGTTTATAAAGACACATTTACAATTTACTTTTAATATTAAAAATATCTATATCATTAAATAGTAGTATTTTCAGAATGAATTTTTTAAACTTATTTTCTAAAATTGCTTGTCCAGTATGATTGATGCTAAAGTTAGTTAAGCATGCAGTTAAATTTTCAACTCAAAAATAAAAATCTTTCTCCTTCAACTTTTCTAAGGAAACATTTTAAGTATTATGTTTGATTTTGTGCTCCCAAGGCAGCAGCAAAATAACCATAAAATGGAATCACAGATTAGTGTCACTTTTGATCAGAGGTTAAAAGCCAAAAGTTCAAAGTGTCAGGTCTGACAATATTTGTGTTGACTGCAACATTGTTTTACACTGATAATGCTCCTTAAGGAGGTCTTAGTGTGAGCCCATCATTGGTGAGCAAACCCCAAAACTAGGTGCCATTTCAAGAATTATTTAAATTAAGGAACATCTACTGCTGGTCTCTCTTAGGAAGCAGGATATTTTGGACGACTGTGCTTACAATAGTGGGAGGCAGGCGGAGCAGCCGCCTAAGTGAGGGCTCTGTGGAGCTGTCCCCCGCAGCTCCAAGACACACTCTGTTGACTCTGTCCATGGAATGGGTTTGTACAAACCACTTGGCCTGAGACCCTCACGAATTATTTGACGAACTCTCATTGAACAGCACATTCAGTCCAAAACTGCTATGGACAATTGGACTAGCATGACTGTCCCTAAACAAAAGCAAGGTTTGGATTCATTCTTTTAAACGCAAAACTGTAAGGGAAGCCCTACCATGTTAGTTTGACTTGAGCTCTCATTAACACTGGCAACAAGGACGCTTTGAGATATTCTCTGCTGTTTTTAATTTTCTTATTTATGTTACCCTATAATGTCACACCAGAAACACACCTAATGAAGTAAGGAGCAGTTCTCAATTGAATATCTTCAGCTTCCTCGCCAGGTCCACATGTCATTTATGTAGCAAAAAATGTGCCTTAAACTTATCAACGTAAGTTCAGTGGTGAAATATCAGTGGACCAAGAGGTAATGGAAGCGTAGATGTAATTTTCAGGGAGTATAAATTGACCTTACTCCCAATATAGGCCTTAAAAATCTAAGCTGGTACAAATTATGCAATAAAGTGGCTGACGGAGGCAAATATTAAAGTAAGTCCTTACGCTTGTGCCTTCTGCACCTGAAAATGTTTCTTATGACTAACTCCAGATAAACTCTGGGCCTGTGGTCAGCAGTAAGCGTTATGGCCACCAGGAAGTTTGGAGAATTGGATCATTCAACCTGGAAGTTTAAAACCCACAGATTAAATTGTACTGAGACGGCACTGGGTGTGAGGGTGAAGCGAAGAGCTTTGATCTTCTCTCAGTTGGCAACGAAATCATTTCAGGTAACTTAGAAATGACTGCCCTAAAGCAATGGAATATTGCATGGGAATGCTCATGGCTGCATGTTTCCTGTGCTCACTGAGCATCGCGTTCCGACAGGAATTACACACATTTGTGGGTGTTACGATTCAAATGAAAATATTCTCTCTCTTCTTGTTTTAAGTTGTTTTCCACTGGACATCGGCCATTTGAAATGTTGCCATCTGTCACTTACTGGGACAACCTCTATTTAATTGCCGAGTTCACCCCCTCCTGTAGGAGGACATATCAAAGATTAACTGGTGCTGAGATGGACCACAGCTCCAGCACTGAACTCTTACAATAGCAACACACAGCAGAAACATCTCGATCTGAGATGGCATTTCTTATACGATCCCATTTTACATTGGCTTCACTAGAAAGGAGAGTTCAGAATTAGTTTCAAGTGAAGAAAAAGTCTAGTTCTTCCCTAAGTAATATTAAAACTTATTAGAAAAAGGCAGTGGAAGAGAGGAACTGACAAGGGAATTAAATTTCTGACTTTGTTACAGGAAAATCTTCCGCATAGCCAAGAAACAGGTTAACTTCAAGAGCTTCATGCCATTTTATTGCGAGTGGTAATACTCTGGAAAGCTTCAGTTCAGCAGTGCCAGTGTTTAAGCTGTTCAGTCCAGTGCGGGCTGACACAATCCATGTATTTTGAGAGCGGGAGCATAATCAAAGTCATAATGGTCTAAAGGATAAAAGAGAAAACACTTTTGCTGGAACAGGTGTTACCTTTTATTAGGATGAAGCGACTGAATGCCCCAAAAGCCTCTCCTTTCCTTTTGACTGTATAAGCTGCTCTAATAAAATATATTGTTCTCCCCATGTCCCATCTCCTCTTACATTTTGACAGTTATTCGTCATGTTTTCCTCAAGCCATGGAAAATGTTTTAATTTTTATGTGAATTACTAATCACACAAACATTCTGATTCTAAAGAGTTGCATCATAGTTAGGAAGTTTTGCCTAAAATACTTTTCTACAAGAATTGGTCTTAAGGGAAAAATGTTCATTTAATGGACAGTTGCTCTGTACTAATTTAGAACAAATGACTGTTATGAGGATATGAAAAACTCTTCTCAAAAAATAGCATTTTCTCTTGTGAATTACATTCAGAATTTTGATCTAATTGTAAATACTTTTTGTTTCTATGGGACTTTATTTATTAAAAACAAAAAAAAAATAATAACACTTGCTAATGGGAGTTTATAAGTAGGTTGTACTATATTCAGATTCTCCGGAGTTTTGGTTTGAATGGGCCATGCCATAAACGAGCAATTTCTGTTTTGATCTTCAGTGCTACCAAAACCATTTAACAACTCAGAAACAGGAATAGCCAGCTGGTATATGCCTGACTTTGAAGAACTTCATCTCGCTTGTGTTTTGCTGGCCTTCCCTAATCATCTCTTCACTGTGTCATGACATCCTCAGAGATGCTGTGCCGAGTGGGACACTGGTGCCTTCCCGTAGGTTTTAAGGCTTGTGAGATTTCATTCTGGCTTGTATTTTACACTGATCTGCTTCTTCACTAGAAAGACACTGGGAGGGGGGGGTAACTCATGTCCAGAGTCAATCATCTGCCATATCTGTGCATATCCAGCACTGCACCTACTGCCTCTTTCCCTCACCATGTCAGCCATCAAAATGTTTCTTGTAGATACTCAAAGGTCTCAGTCTAACAGGAAAAACTGGCCTTCTTCAGACAAACTTAATTGGTGACTATTTCCATAGAAAATATTGCTGTGAGGGGCCTAAAATGAAAATTTGGATGAGAGAAAACCATTTCCAGCATCACCATTATCAAAGCAAAGGCAGCTGGGAGTGTTTTAACTGCTGTTTCCATAGCAGCAATGAAAAACTGTTTATCCTGTTCACGCAGGTAACTAACTGCCTTGAAAAGGACGTGGCTGAGTTGTGCGTTCCTAACATAATCTTCTCCTAACACTGGCAGCCCTTCACTGGCCTGCAGTACTGGAGCCTGGAATATGGGCTTCCTGGTAGTTGCTGTCACAACTTGTGTTACAAAGCCTTGGAAGTGCCACAGACCTGCCCTGCCCTGCCCTGCCCTCCTATTGCAGCAAACGCCCTCTGGGCTCCAGTTCACCACCGGTACAGTTAAGCCCCAGGGGGATCAGGATTTAATAGTTGATTTACAGTTGTAAACTCGGTCTTGAAGTTGAGTGTGTTTTAATGGGACTGTGTCCTTTTAAGTAAGAGGTAATATCTCTCCCTTAAATGGACGTTAACATCAACTTTGTAAACATAGGCAATGCAAGAGAGTCTCTGCTGCTAGAGACTTCCACAAGGAAGGAAAACAAAACTGAGCAGAAAAAATGCCCCAACAAAGCAGCCTCCTGGGTCATCTGCTCGATCTTACACTCGTTAAATGCTTCAGGATTCCATTCCAGCACAGGAAGAAAATTACATGCCTCATCTTAAACCCCATTCCAACTGCCTTGCCTACGGTGGTTAAAAAATCAGCTGCATAGATGTGTCTGCAACTACAGGAATACAGCAATGAACTTTTACACTTACCAGCCCTGAAAACGTAGATAATTGTAGGAAAAACAATTTCTGATTTACTGATTTTTCACTTTGATATGCAGAGTATGGCTACAAAATTAGAGGTGGGAAGCAGCACACCTTAAATATTGCTCGTTGGCTTCAAGAAAACAATTGGTAGCCAATGACTACTGAGTCAGGAAAAGAGTCCAAGACTTCAGATGTAATATAATATTATTATATATGTGTGTGTATGCACGTAAGGACACGTGACATTAATTTCTGGTGTAGCTCCTAACCAAAAACCATTACTAGTAATTTGTAGGTGGAAGAACTCTAGAGAGTAGAAAATAGCTGCTACTTGTTACCTTTTTGCTTATAAATTCTGAGAGTTGTCTCAAAATACATACCGCTCATTTTCCAGCATAAACAGAGTATTTAGATATAAGTATTTCACCAGTTGGCCCTCTAGTTCACCAGTCCTCTTTTGCCACACCCCCTACTTTCAAGCCATCTAAATTCAGTGGGTTTTTCCCACACAAGCTGTTCGCTGAGGTCTATATCCCACTTCCTCCAGTTCCACTGGTGGTTGGAGATGGGTATAGGCAACTGGAACTCAGGATACAGAGGTCAGTGCAGTTTTGCTTTCTGCCTGTCCCAGACCTGGCAAACACAGATCCTGTTTCAAGGCCTGTGCAGAGTATCCCTGCTTGGGGTATGCTGGTGGCTGGAGCTTAGTGTTCTGTATAGAAGCTGTGAAGATATCAACTCTTCCTCCCGGTATGTAATCTCGATAATGGGTCCTAATCACACTTATTTGTATTCAGGGCACCTAAAGTTCCTAAACGAGATTAGAAGGGCCTGCTCTACTTGGCCTTGCAGACACCAGCAGCGTTCTGTGACTTACACACCAAGACAAGGCAGAGAAAGGCAGGCAGCAGGCAGTGAGATTTCTGCTGTCCTTCCAGGATCCCCAGACAAGAAACACCACAGGTGTTTACCACAGGTTTTTTACATTTATACTTTGCAACAACCAATTTCCTTACCAGACTTTGTGTTTGCAAGAAGACATAGCGTAACAAAGCCAGTAACCAGCAACTAGACATGGATAGGACACCAAAACGTGAATGGTTAGTTCAATTCTCAGTCTTTTTCATAACACAGGTTTTCATTGTTTGATGTATCAAATTCTGAGCCAAATTATTGCAAGACCACAGTCTCTACCCTGTAGCTCATCTTGAGCATACAGGGGGAATTCTCTGGGCAAGCCTTACCCAAGGCAGTAACTCTTAGACCTTTAGGGTTAATTTCTTCGAGATGTCTTTTAAATGTGAAATTGATTTACTTCAATAGACTTTTGCAAACAGCTAGAATGAGTTCTCAACTCTCTAATGGGATCGGTTTCTAATTATGAATTTGCTAACTGAATGTAACTTTCAGCTCTCCTTTAGAAAGGGGCAGGCATGGTACAGCAGAAAAAAGAGCTCTAGCTGCAAATGAAAATAGTCCTGCTATTGAGAGACATATTGTTTTAGGACTTTCATTTTAATTATTAAGCTTCCTTATTGTGCTGGAAATGGGCAGCATTTTCATAACAGCGTTGGCCAAGAGGAGTATCCATTGCTCATGATATTATATGCTGTTACCCAACAAGGGTTTTTTAGTTCAGTGGAAACAAGGGAAAACTGTACTCTCTAGAGGCAGGGGAGGGAAGGAGAAACACGCAGCACCATTGGTTCTCACACTGGGAAGAGCTGGCAGCGCAGGAGAAGATCTTGTCCTGCTTGCTGCAACGATGATTAAAGCATTCTGTTGTGTCAGCATATCCTCAGTTTGTTAGTGCTAACTCTCAGCTGGCCATATCCTGCCAGATTTGCAAGCAAAGCCTGCCAAGCCATCTCAACAAAAATGTAGCTTTAAATATTATAAATGATGCTGCATTTTGCTGTGGAAATGTTTCCTGAAAAGGCTGTTCCAAAACATCCTTTATTGTTGGGGGAGGGGAGCAAAAGGGGCCTGGGAGAGGGAGGAAGGAGGAAAAAAACCTACTTTTAATAGATTTTTTTTTTTTTTTTTTTTTTTNCCAGAGATTCATTTCACATCATTCTGCAAAACCAAATGGATGTTTTTTTTCCCAGTGACTATAAAACATTACAGTAATAATTTTGTATGTAAGTTTTGGCAACTAGGCTTAGGGTGGGAGGAAGGACAGAGGGCATCTCATTTTATAAAGGATTGCAGTGAGGGATTTTGCAATTGATCAGTTAGTAAAATCTTGGTGGACAACTGCTCACTGGCAAAGGAGTTCTCTCTTCTTCCTGTCACATTAAATAAAAAATCACAGCAGAGCAAATAGGTGGCTCTGAAAGCAAGGACAAGGTTTGGGCTCTAGACCAAAAGAAAGGATTTGGGTCTGTATTTGATAACAGTATGGTATCATGAGCTGTTTGATGCAATCTCTCCAAATCATTAGGTATTTCTAGTCTATGCATTTTTATGATAAAATGCAAAGAAGGGTAATAAAGCCAACTTCAAAGAAAACTGGACTTTCGAGGTGCTTTGCCTTTGCAACATCAATTTATGCAACAAAATTCTCTGAGTTTTATTATTAAGCTAGTACTTGTAGTTCCGTGGCAAAAGATACTGTGAATGACTATCAGAAACAGGGGTTTTTATCATTATTACAAATAAAACAAAATAAATGCTTAGTGATTTAATTTTTTATTATTATTTTTCAGCTGTTATTGAGAAAAAATAAATTGTACAAAGATAATGGAAAACAAAGTAACTGGGAATTCTTTACCTTCCTTTCTGGGTGAACTCTCCAAGAAGCAAGCATTTACCATCGTAATGCAAAGGTCCAGAATCTTGAAAGTATAATTTAAATCTGGTATAATGTTGTAAAGGCAATGGCATTGTACCAAAATGAAATCATAGTGGATGAAATCATACTAAAAAATGGATTTTGAAAACATGACAGAGTTGCGAAGCTGGTATGTAGGAGTTACTTAGATAGTCTAAGTTCTGAAGAGGGTACTTTTGGCCCCCAGCAATAAAAATCCTGTGCTCATAAAGTGGGTATTTTCTGATGCAAGGTGCTTTTGGAACCCCATAAGCATAACTGTTAATTAGCTCTTTGTAGAAGATTGTGAGGTCCTTACCTGCAAGGTACAATGTAAGTACAGTATATTTCTACCTTGTGCTACCACAATAAATTGTCATTACTGGAGATTATACAACTTAATACATATACTATGAGGAAGGAAACAATGGGCTGTAAAGCATCCGCTTACGATGTTTATAGGTAACCTTTCATAGATGTTAGCTCTTCACTGCACTTCCGTTGGTACACAGTAAAGCTATATACATTAACTAATACCCAAGCCTACCAAGTTATGTAGAGTTTGACTTGAAAAGCTTCTGAATCCAAGGAAAGATCTCCAAATCTGGGATCCAGCCTAGAATGTAGCAGTTGCTCATGTTTAGAGAAAAATCACATTTGTAGATATTTGACATAACCTAAGTACTCATGGCTTGGATTCTGGCAGCTCTCAACCAGACAAGATGTTGAGTTTAATGTAATGGACACGGGCTGTTCTGTGCCAGTTGGCTTCAATGCTTAAGAGTTGGGCATGGTCAGTTCACTTCTATAATGACATCTTCAGTCTTGTTTGAATGTTTCCATATCTCCCATCCCGTTCTGCATCTATTTTCTATCCAGATCAGCTCTTCTGTAAGAGAGATGCCTCCTAAATGCCTCCCAAACTGCACCACAGCCCACTGCAGACAGTCAGCTCACAAGTGACACTGCCATATATACATATATATATATATATGTATGTATGTATATTTGTAAACTCTATACTGTTTAGGGTGAGGATTTTGGGTATTGCCAGTACCCAAAGTGAGCAGGATTCAATCCTAAATACTGAGGATACATGTACCAAACATACAGAAGAGATGTTTGCAAAGAACAGTGAATGCAAAATATTTTTAAAAAGAAATTAGACATTAAAAATAGAGAAAAGGGCTTGTCAGTGCTGCTACTGTTCACTTAGAAGCGATACATTCACACTCAACAATAAGCCCAATGTGAATCTCTTGGCAACACCCTGCCATCTCTGGGCTAGGCTGAGGCCCAACTGATTTCCAGTGGCTGAGACATTTCCTTCTGTACCAGCAAGAATCCTCTAACTTCCACTTGCAGGAACATTCATAGTCAGTTGTGGACATTATTCAGTCAAGAGGGAGAGAAATGACTTCGCTCTACAAAGGACTGCATCTGACGGGTTTTCCTAGTCCATATCTTTCCATAACGAAGTAGTTGCATGAGGAGCTGGCTGGAGGACAGCTCATGGCTGCTGTCTTTTAAAAGATTCTTCCCATTGTCCCCATTTCCTGTTCTCTGCATCCGGACTGTGCCCTCTCTGGGTGTAAAGTGTCTGTCTTGCTCAGAGTTATGATAGCTTGGTTAGCAGCCAAGGGGCTGAGGATACAAATGAGAATAGCATTTCCTTCCCCAGAACCCATTGTGCCAGGGGATGGGAGCTCTGCAGACCCAGCTGTTCCTGCCTTCTGCAGCCATCCTGAGGTCAATGGCAACCTTAAGGCATCTCGGGAAGGAGCATCTTGCCAATGTCATAAGGCAGCAAACCTTCTCCCCAATAGCTCCGATTGTGGGAGAACTAAGTGAGAACTGACAGGCAGTTTTTCCTGCTGAAATGAGAAATTTTTAAAAAAACTATTGCATTGGGGCTTCACACAGGAGTGCACTTCTGCAAAAGCAAATGCAAATGTAATCCACAAAATGAGCTTTGAGTTTGCCCTGGGGAAAAAATGAGGCAGTTCAAAACTTCCATGACTATATCAAGAAAAGCCCTTGTGAAAATCAGACTCATGTTCTTCCTGAGCTACAATACTGGGTTCTGGTTTTCCTCAGCTCTGGCAGGTATCTTAGCCATTGTACTCAGTTTCTCTTCCAGGTTTTGTCTGACGGACCTCTTCTACTTTATGTAAATAAACAGGCCTGGAAAGCTACAGTACTCACCTGCAGGGCAGTGTCCCTCACATCACAGGTGAGTGCTCTAACTCCCTACCCTTTCCTCGTCCCTTCTTTGTTCCTTCTGTGCTCTGCATTTAGTCGAATGAATACAAGGTCTGGTATTCATAAGTGCTGAGCAACAAACAACTGGATTCTGAATACTTTAATATAGATTTAAGAGCCTAACTTTAGGCACTGGTTTTGAAATTCTTGTGCAACTCACATTGTGAGATAGTGTAGGGACAGTAGTGTGCCTAGGAGACACAACAAACATTCTCCTTTACATTACAAACAAGCCTTAAGTAAGTAGTAGATGGAGTTATTACCCAATCTGTTGTAGTGTTTGGGGTTTCTTTTTGTTTTGTTTTTTAAAAAATAGACATTCCAAAGTACCCTACAGATTTTTGGAAAAATGGGTTCTGCACATTTTTTTTTCTTTTCAGTAAAATGACAACAACAACAAAACAAATGAGTCCCATGTTACAGATCAGACAAAGTTTCTTAACAGGGTTTTAAAGCTTGTTGTTACACAAATGCAATTCCCACTGCCAAGAGCAAGCTAATATATTCTTGGCATCCCTGGTAAGTCTTAAATCACAGACAGTGGGTACATTCTGCTTGACATCCAGAGGAAAAAAAATTCACTTTGATAGCTGCACGGTAAAGAACTTCTTATTCAAAACAAAGACTATTCCACTCTGTTGAGACACATGAGACCTCCTCCAGCTCCGTAGGCATTTTGCGTATGTTGGGACTGCAGGGCAAAAGAATGTTGTCATACGATTTTATCTTCTGATTTTCTTAGAAATTACCCCAGCTGTGTTTTAATGCTGCTGCTGCTGCTATAATTTGAAATGAGTAGTTGCTCAATGGATTAAGAATCCAACATGTTTTATTGAGCATTTTCATGTGTCTTTCCAGTGTGGTTTCAAAGATATAATCTCAGCTTCCAAATTGCACCTTTACCAAAGACATGTTGCTCTGCTCAGGCCATTCCCAGCTCTCTGATTTTACAGTACTGTTCACGACTGACCTATTGGAGGTTAGTTCAGGAGTGGTCTTCCAGCAAATATCAGAAAGCTTTGTAAGAATGCATGTCAGAGAGATTCATTGTACTGGTGGGGGAAGCTGGAGCACTGGGATTGCAGGTAAGCGATCAGCCTGAGATCATTCAGAAAGCCAGCTGCATACTAAGCCTTGGTCTTAATCCCCCTGCTACAGCGTCTTCTGCAGTGTTCCTAAAAATGTTACTTTTTCAGAAGAAAAATCCACTGGCTGTCTTATAGAGCACCACCTGAAATATTTTAATTTGATAACAAGAAAGCAAAGCAAGGATTGTTCCTTTAAAATTTTATTTCCCTAATTGTGTGTTTGCTTGCAAGTGAGCAACTCTTTTATTTTTTTTTCCCTTCCTCCCCACCCCCAGTGATTTTGTGTGCTGCTTCCTCATGTCTGCTAGAAAAGCAGAGGCTCCTGGCTAACGTGTGAAGAGCTACTACTCTAGACAACCTCAGGTCAGTGTAGCTGTTTAACAAACAGCAAATGAAAATGAAACAATCTAATAATATGTCCTCTGACCAATGTAATGCATCCAGTTACTGGGCTAGAGTGTATCACTGGAGCTGACTTCCCTGCTATACACTGCCTCTAAAAGCTAGTGTTTGGTTTCTGCTGATGCAGACTTATTAAAGCAACGCATGATGGGAAATGGCCATTGGTGTTACAATATTAAAGTAGAAAGCTGCAGTTTGCAAGAGGCATCAAAGGAGATGAGCAAAGATTCTGTACATAAAAATAACAGAAAGATAGAAATCGCAAGAGTCCAGTACTACCAAGGGAAGATGAGGAAATAACAGAAAACAAAGTAAAGATTAATTGTTCACTGTCCTCTTTGCTTAAGTCTTCACAGTGAAAGGTTAATTCTTACCAGATGCTTAGAATAATTAAAATTAGCCATAAACTGGAGTATAGAGAATAGGAAAAGAAGAGGTTAAATATGTTCATCTGGGTTAGATATATTCAAATTAGCAAACTGTAAGGAAATTTACCCTGGAGTATTTAAGGAAATAACTGAAACAATATGAACCATTAAATGATTATCTTAAGAACTCATGGATCATGGAGAAGTGAGGTCTCAAAGGACTTAAGAAGGACTAATTTATTTATTTATTTATTTATTTTCTTTTTCTTTTTTTTTTTTTTTTCTTTTAAATGAAAAAGAAAGGACTAGGAGAATTACAGATTACTGTAGTTTCAAATACCCAATCAGTTCAAGTAACCATCCATCTTAGAGCATCCAGCCAATAGTAAGATAAGAAACAGTCTACATATTTTTGTCAAGATTAAAATCATGTGGCGTTAATTTAATTTCCTTTTTTTGACAAAATAATTGGCCTTGTGAACAAGGGGGAAAGCAGCTGATATGCTATGATATGACTTTGCACAAGTGACTGTAACATTCATATAAACAAGCTAGTGAAGTATTGAAAGGTGAAGATATTACAGGTGCAAAAATGGATGAAAAAGTCTTTTTTCAAAATCTCACCAGCTGGGGTGCACAAGAATTTTTCTGCTTTGAAATTTTGCTTAATACCTAGGATAACAAAATACATAGTGGGCTTAGGACATTTCTATATCACAGAGACTTAAGCATTCCGGAGCAGATTTTAATTCAACCTGAACTTGTGATATTGGAATAAGTGTCTGGAATCAATAACAGAAGGCTTAGCAAATGTAGGTGTGAAGTTTTGCCTGTACAAGAAAAAAACTCTGATATGCCATTACTAACTGTGGAATAACTGGCAATGTGACACTGCTGCATGACATGAGTATCTGGATAAAGCAAATCGTGATCCCAATACACAATGGTATTTATGTTGCTGTTGCTAAAAAAGGCAGGGACTTCTTGGTAGCCAAAACATCTGTTTGGCTGACAAGTGACTCTGACCACCACTATCCACATAACTATCCACAGTAGTTATGTCCTCGCCTTGAGTTTGATGGCCCAGCCCTGGAAAAGGAGACAGGGAAGGAGAACTGGGAAATACCAAAAATAAAAAGCACCTTATTTAATTTCTCACGTGGGATGTGTATTTCCTTCCATAGGAGGACCCTGTTTCTTGGTGAGGACAGCCACACACCAAAGCCAGCAGTAAACCAGCTCTTTATTAAGACTGTAGTCTTTTCTTGATGGCATTTGAAATTGATCTATGTCAACACTGGCTGTCTATGCCTGCCTCAAATCCAGGGTATACTTTAGAGACAGCAGCAATCTTTCGAAAGACATTTTGAAACCAGACGATTGTATTAATCTGTCTCTCCCTCTCTAATAGGCTTACGCTAACCAGTCTCTCATGCATAGTCTACTGTTCCCACGAATTGCTGGAGAGTGAGGACTTGATGTTCCCCAGTTCAAGAAAAAAGCCTCAGGAAATTGCAAAAAGTCCTAAAAAGCCACAGTTTGTTTTCATAACATTCTTTTCCTTTTAGAGAAGTAATAGATTTTTTTTTTTAACATTCTCTCTGATATTTCAGGAGTTAATGGACAGTAATGATCTAAAAACTGCAGAAAAAACTATGGCACAAAACACAGGAATGATAGCTTGGCTAATTATCAGGGCTTCTTTTGTGTAGGAAAAAAAGGATGTGTAAGTTACACTGAAGAGTCTCAGATTATTTTTTTTTTTGGTCAGCCTCTGTTTCTGAATGGGTTTCTAGGTTCCCTCTAGATCCTTTCCTCTAGCTCTTTTGCTACTTACAAGGCAAAAATGTGCATGTATACCATGGCTTGATTTCATATTACTTAATTTAAGACTGTCTAAAAGCCAAGCCAAGCACCCAAGTAGTCTCGTTCTACAAAAGGGGAATTCAGCATGGCATCAATCTCCTGCAAAGACTGATGTTTCAGGCTCTGATCTGGGTTGCACTCTGGAGATGCTGCTCCTCCTAACAGCTCTGAATGGGAATTTTAGATGACTAAATAACAATGAGACAAATCATAGCTTATAATACATTCCACAATAATGTGATACCCTATATCTTCTTTCCAGTCATATACAGAAGGCTTCTTTCTCTTACATAATATATAAAATTTTAAAGGAGTCTGCTACTATAACTAGATTATATCATATATCTGTGGAACCTAGCAAAGCTGATGTCATTAGATCATTCTTCTCTGCAGACCAGCTCTTTTCCATCTCATCTTCACATTCATAAGACTTGTAAAATAACCAGGACACAATTATTTTGTGTCAGGCAAAGGAACCTTCAGACACAAGAAATTTGGGATCTTTATGAAAAGAATCTAAAATTTTACTCTATTATATATCCCCTCCCCCTGATGTGATTGTATATACTTCTCCCCATACCAGGATGTGATTAACAAGACCCAAGTCTTCAGGGTGCCCAAGTGCTGCAATGATTTCAGTTCACTGAAGGCTTTTCCCTGGGACCTTGACACAGCCTGGCTGAAGGAGCTGAGAAATTTGCTTTACTGAATATTCTCTCAGTCCTGCACACTGCTGAGCTGCTTTGAGAGGAATCTGTGTCCATTTGCACTACATGCACAAGGAGATGCAAAAGGGCATTCAGTATTTTTAGAAAGAAAAAAAAATAAAATTGCAGGATCAAGTTCTCAAAGACCATAATCCTAAATTTGACTGTAGAGCTATCTTTATGAATCAATTCACCTGGAAATCACTGTAAGAGGATCAGGTTGAGTTTACAATATAAGTGTGATCTGATGATAGTATTTCTGTTTTCTTATTCAAGAAAAAAGATTCAAATTTGCCTTTCCAAGCACATGGTCCAGTCTTGCCAGGAAGCCCATCTCAAAATGCCCCATGCACGTTACTGGAGCTCCTCCCAAAATGCTTAGAACTGTCTGTTCCAGGTGACAGTTCTCCTTATTTTCAGCTGTTGCATTTATTATTAGAGGACAAGCAGCAATACATTAAAAGCTTTCTTAATGTTTGTTAGGCAATTGTACTTGCCATGGGGATACTGTGCAATCCAGGCTGGAAGAAGCAGCAATGTTTGCCAACTATGGGTGAATTTTTAGTGGGTGCATCCAAGAACAGAAGGAGAAGGGTCTCTAAGGCAGACTTTTCATTTAAGTGTGTTCCAAGTGTTCAAATGTGGGGAATTGCTCCTTTAGCAGAAAGTATAAAACGCCTTTAATGGGATTAATTGAGCAACAGATGCCACACGATCAGCTGCTGCTAATGTAACTAGTGCTTGTGTGCTTATTCCTATAAATGAGCTGGTTATTTGTTACTTTCAAAGAGAGAAATTCCAATTCTATACATATATCCATACTGTTCTCATTAGCAAATGTTTATCCACTGAAAGAAAGAACTTACTCTGTAAATGTCCTCACCAATGTCCTGCAGTAACAGGAGCTGCAAGTTAATTGTCTTTCATCAAAGTGTTTCCTTTATTTAGCTTAAATGTGCTGGGTTTTTTCCATTTCACTGTTAACAGCATTTTCAGATCTGGAGCTGGAAACAAAGCCTGCAAAACCCCACCTTTGAGAGAACAAACAGTCTAACTGTATGTTTAACTACCTGTGTGAATGTGCAATTCACAAATTTGCTCATAAAAGTGGGAGATTCTGCAGGAGCACAGGCTACACCTGCTATTGTACGACAGCATCTTGTTACACAAAGTTCTGCACATTTGACCCCAAATAAACCTCATTCAGAAAAAGGGAAACTCTAGACAAATGGTCATCCACAGCAGTTGCTACTTCAGATATTTCTACCATCTGCTTCTGATTTTTCCCTTTACTCTTATCAGGAATAGTTCAAGACTCTCAGGTCTTGCCTTGGAATAGTGGAACGGATTAGAAGATCTCTTGGCCTTTTCCAGAGCTGTCTTTCTATTTCTCCGTTTCAAACTGAGGTATTCAGGCCCTCCTCCAACCCCTCCACCTTGCTTTCCTTAAATGGCAACATCTAACCTCAAGATCCCAAGTGCTCTTTACTGCTTCTTTGAATTCCTGTTCTTCAGAGCTGAGAATAATTTGATTATTAAATTATCTGGAGTAAAAGTGGCCACCAAGCAAAATACAGTCTTGCCTCAAATCCTTTCTTTCACTGAGTTTTCTGTCATTTCTGTTTTCAAGTAGCAGAAAATATGACAAAAACACACACTGGACTAGTTTAGCAGAGGCTGAAGGTTTCAGCCCACTAATCACCACAGATTTTCTTTGATTTAGATGAGAGAGTTCAACACTTAAGAGAAGAAAATACAATTAGAAGAAAGAAAACTTTCTTCTGACTAGATGCTCTTAGAAATCTGTTCCTGAAGCAAATCACAGAAATCAGTATTTATCTGTCTTTTGGCATAGCTATCTTCCCTGTTAGCAGCTGGCTGAAAAATGTGTGCAGTAACTTATAGCCCAAGTGAACTTCCAATCTTACCATCGGCTTTTGCAGTTGCTCCCAGAAAATATAATGATGTTTCATTATTGCTCCCACATTGCCCCAAGGCCTGTTACGGAATGTACTAAGACTACACACCGTTGGCCAAGGTATAATAGAAAGAAGCAGGTGGAAAAATAAAATACGATTTTAATTTCCTGCCGTATACTAACCTTTTACGATACCCAAAGCAAAGGAGGATTATAAATAAGATCTTGCTTCTTGTTTGTCACTTGATTGATGAACTGTTTAAGTAATTCTCACTTAATGTATTTAAAACATATTTTTCCCTGCCACAACGTGCTCTTGGATTTCTTCTCTGGGAACTTGTGTTTACAGAGCTTTGCAAGGCGTAAGTGCTATAGCTGAGTTAGCAAAATTCCTTGGCTTGCTTTTGTAGGATTGGGCATATAGACAAAATACTAGAGTGACAATCTGTAAGCAGAATACCACTGCTTTAATTTCTACCGAATTCATAGCCGTGGTTCACTGCCAGATGATAAAGAAATGATGAAATTATCAGCAAGAGAACTTTGTGACTTACAGACTGTACCGATGCCTGATTATTACTCCGGTTGGGGAATACAGAATTGGGTAAATGTGTAACTACAGCAGAATCAAACCAAACCACTTGGCGCTAGCCTGGTGAAGCTGGCCATCTAGAAGGAGGCAGTGACTGATTAACTGAAGAGCAAATGCCGTGCTAAAGCAGATCGCACAGAGGGAATAGAATTCTATGTTTTTGAGTGTGCTGTGCAGCTCTACTTACTAAGCTCAGCCATAGTCCCCTGCCTATTCTGAAATAGGCAACGCGTTATAAAAAAACAACCAACAACCAACCAAACCAACCAAAGCAAAGCAAAGCAAACCAACAACCAAAAGAACCCAACCCTAAAAACTCCAGCCTGATGATTGTTTCCAGTAGATGTTGTGCACGCTCCTGTCACCTATGTGGCAACAGACCTTCCCTCATCAGTAGTCCTGCAGAAAACGAGGTGAACAATCAGAGCAAAACACTGCTTGGACCTTGTATCCCCACATGAGCATTTAGTCTCTGGTTAACTGACTGACAATTAACTGGAAGTAGATAATCTCCTTATAAAATGGACACTCCCCAAACATTTGTTCCAGACTACCAATGTGTAAACTTTTCTCCTTGCTCTGGCCCTGTTTGGCAGTAGAATATCTACCCCATGTATATCTACTGTAAAAAAGGCTCAATCTGATCATGTTTTTCACTTTGTTCAAAAGTGCAAAGTGCAGACAGCTTTTCATAGGCACAGTATTCTCTCTTCCCAGTGTGAGAAAGAACTGTTAGCGATGTTCCATGGATTGCTTCCCTAAGCCAAACTCATGATGGAGAATTGCTCTCCATCAAAACAGGAGTGTTCTTAGGACCAGAGAATACCAGTGAAAGAGAAGCACTTTTGAGAAAAGCAAGTGTTGTTTTTATTACCCGTTAGAAAATTTTCTGTTCCTTGAAGAATGGAGTATTCTGTGACAAAAGTTTTCATTCCTCTTTTATTTTTAATCCAAATTCCCAGCTGTAATTGGACTCAGGTCACATGCTATTTGTTCTGCCTGAACACTGTCAGATGATAGCAGAAGTCATTGTGAGTAATTTTCTCAGAAAGAGAGACCACATTGCATATTCTGTCTGTAAGCCAGTCAGAGTGGGGAAAATGCTCTCAAACACAGCAAAGCAAGAGAGTTCCTTTGGTGCTTTCTATGTACAGAGAGGCAATTTTGGTTTTTTTTGTCACCTCCTTTCCTCACACATTTGTAAACGAAGATTAAAGGGTTAGTGGCCTTGCCTGGTGGCACACTATGAGAGAAAAGGCATACAGCAGAGGTGACAGGCCAGCCATCGATGAGAAAGGGTTGTAAATCCTTCTGAAGTGGTTTAAGACAGACCTGTAAGCAGAATCACAGTGTGACGAATTATGACCTTCCCTTCTGAAATCTCAGCAGTATTTGGATAAACTAGCTTTTAAAATGCTGATTGAGTAAGTGTTTACATTAATTTCTGACCAACTCTCTGCAGCTACCTGTCTAGAATTTTGACTGTTTTCACTCTCAGTCATTTCAGCAAGCAGCTAGATGACAACTAAACATCTTAAAAGGGCTAAATCGCTCTGTTCCCTGGACTTCTATTCCTGCCTCCTTGTCTTGGAGGCCTACGAGTTTTTGGTGGCTGATCATTACGTCTCACTTGGTTTTAAGGCTGCTTCTGAACATGAAAAGCCTCTCCAGTTATTGAAAAGTGAGTACCATTGAATTTATGGCAATACGTCACCATTCTGTTCATGAAGATGAGAACATGCATATCTAACATATCACATTTACTACCCTGACTCTAGCTCACAATCACCCAGTAGCTTGGGGTATTAGACAGAAAGATTTTTTTTATTTTATTTTCAAAGTAGTAGCTCTATGAAATCTAATAGGTAGGATCACCAGCTCACATCATCTGCTGCTTCTGTCACATTCCTCCAAGGTTTTGAAAAGAATGGCCGGATTTATGGAATCCTACCAGGGTTATTTTATCTGCTTATCTCCTTCTCTGTTTATATGTAAGAGAGAAATCAAATGTTTGGAGAAGTCTATTGCCTACAGAATGGTACAGTTCTGGCAGCAAGACTGTAAATACTTGTTTGTGAAGTCAGTCATGGCAACAGAGACTATCCTGGAAAGCCATGTCCACATTAATTTAGCCTTTGTAACCCATCCATTCCTTATCCTCACTGAGATAATTGACAATAGGGCTTTATAATCAACTGGGTCCTTTCCTGAATGAACAGGACTGAAACAAATTTGTTTCCTTTAAAGTGCTATGCAATACATATAGCTTCTGTCCATATTCCATTACCTTTGCACTCTTCAATAGTTTTGCTGATATACAAAGAAGTTTTGCTGGTTTGTGCTCAATTCAAAATATTTTTCAAGGAACAAAACATTTGTATAAAGTAAAAGTAATGCCTACTTCGCGATGCAAGGCTTAAGAGTGCTAGCATTAGTATATTTTCTAACATTAGGATTAAGTTCTGGAATTACTCTAATTTAACACAATACTATTTCTGATTAATTTTTTTTGGTAAATGAACACAGCCAGTATTGCATTTAGCCAGCTAACCAGCCTCTCAGGGGAACCAGAGACATTTGCACTAGCACCAAATTTGGACCCTGAAATTTTGTACACTAGAAGCTGCCATAGCTGAGCTGCTGGTGATTATGGATAATTACATATTGGCCAGATAATTTCTATAGCAATTTTTAAGCTTTCACAGGAAATGAAACAGAATAATTTCTCTTCTGAACAAATGATACCTATTTGCATGCAACTGTGTTAAGGGTAGTCTTGCATCCAAATTAGTAACTTGAATATAGCCTGAACTATGAGGCAATGTGTGGGGATGGCAGTATGCTAACTGAGGGAACAAAATGACAAATCTCCTTCCTTTACATTTTACTCATCAGTTTAAATACAGAGAAGTAAGCCATCTTAGCCTTCTAAACAATACAGGCAAAGAAATTGCTGTATTCTGACTAGCCAGAGAAGGGGATTATCTTTTGCAACTGGCCCATGTCAAGGACTGTACCTAGAAATTAAAATTAATCTTTTACAAGCACTTAAGTATGTCAAACCTGTTTACTAACAATTTGCTGTGTCTCGTCACCTCATGGGTGACTCAGCATGGCATCATCCATAGTATCAGTGTGTAAAAAGAGGAAGCGATGGGGACAAAAAAAAGACAGAGATGTCAGATGACATGCTTCTGTAGAAACACTTGCTTTTGGTCACACAAAATGTGTGGGTCAACACGTGCTTAAACTTCTATGACAAAAGAATATTTCTAGTCTGCCATAACTTATTGTTAAATATAATACAGTCTGTATTAACACAGAATCATCCTGAATGAAGCTGAAGAGCTAGCAGAGGAACATTTTAAAATAGCCAATGCTGTTTTAAAAGATGACTACATTTCAGAAGAGATTGTGCATTAAATAATACCCAGGTTGTATCTTATTTGTATGTGTCAATGAGGTAGATTTGTGGCAGAGTGGTTTATTCCTTTCTTTCTGTGCTCCTTTGGGAGACTGGGGCAAATACTGATGGCAGAGTGTTCTGGGAAGGAGCAGAGGTGAGCAGGGGTGCTTCTGCTACATCTCTTGTCTTGTCAGAAGATCTGGAAGGCCCAGTTTGCATCATTTTGTAAGCTCTGACTTCTGCTGCAGCCTTTAATTCGAATTCTTGGATCCTGATCTCAGTAGCCAAAATGCTCTAGGGACACTTAGGCTGTAAAAAACTAAAGGATAATTCTTGGCAGAGTGCTAATGTATTAATGTAGAGAGCCTTTCCAATATGCATGGTTTATTAAAGACAGTGAAATTGCTATATATTCCTCTTCCTTCAAATAATATACCTCCACTTCTCTTTATAACAACTCCTTTATTCCTGCAATGATGAGGCTGTCACATAAATCACATGCATACAACAAGTAGGATTAATTATAGCTCCAAAAATATGCTTGCCCACATTCCCACCCCTCCACAGACCACAAACCCCTGTGGCAATTAAAATATGTGGATTACGGGTTGCTTCCCTAGGGTCACTGGAAAGCTAAGGACAGATGCTTGGAATCCTCATGCTGTCAATAACACTGCTACTCTCTTAGACATTAGTACCAAATAAATATCCAGAGCCAAGTTGTTTTTACTATATTTTGAAACCTCACATTGATGCAACAGGACCTCACAGTGCTGCAATAGGCCTGTGTTTGACAAAGGCAACAGAAGTTTCACCTCATCTCAGTACCAGACAAAGCCACGTGAAGTTCATGAATAGCAGACACTTGGCGCAGCTCCGGAATGGGAAGACTTGCTTGCTGTCTGTTTGCCCTTTGTGCCTTTCACGTGCCTTCCAAGTGAATGATCCCCACGGATGAAGTATGATTACCAAATGTTCTATGTTACAAGCATTCATAAGAGGAGGGATGCAAGGTAGTGTGTTTGTAAATACAACTGGAAATCAGGGAACACTATTACAAAAAAGAACTTTGGTTAAAAATTAAGGAAAGCTGAAAGACCACAATGGAAGAATATTTTTACCATAGTAAGTTCCATTTCTTGGGATCTTAAGAGCAAATTTACCCTACTATTAAGGGTCAATCTTAAAGCTACCTTAATCTTCCTGAGATGTCTCTTTCTCACTTACATAAAAGTTTCTCAAAATGAGGGAAGACCCAAGTGGAGGAGTAAGGAGCAGAGGGGTACAAATGCAGCAAACTGCAGGGAAGTCCCGCCTTTTATCTCTCTTATTCCC
>VZRU01019365.1:394313-409093 GCA_013398155.1 Pedionomus torquatus
CCCCCCCGGAGTTTTCTCTACCCATTTCTCTTCCCCCTGAAAACTCTCTCCTTTCTGGCAGCCGTGTGAAGAGTAGATCGATGCCTCTGGGCCAGGAAGAGTAAAGGAGACCAAAGGCTGCGAGTTTAGACAATACACAGCACAGCCCTGATTGTCTGTGTGAGTCACGTTATTACAGGGCAGAAGGGAACAAATTCTAGAAAGCTCGAGGAACACTGAATTGTTGATTGTGTCTTTATGACAAGGAGCTCTTCCAGGATTTATTTTACAGATTATTGTTCTTGCTTTATGGGAAGTTCAGCAATTCAGATCAAAGTTGCTGCTGTGGACTTTCTAGCCTTGAAAGAAATTTTAAAGGCAAACCAGGAGATGGCTCGGATGGCATTTTCTTTCAAACCCAAAGTTATCTCAGTTTTAATAGGCATCAGAAACTGAATGGAGGGATTTACTTTAGGATCATCAGAAAGGTTGGGGACATACTTAATATTAGTGATCAGTACCGACCTAAAAATAAATTAAAAAAAATGCTGGCAGTTTTACTGCAGAAAACAATTCTGGGTGGGCTAACAGTCCATTTTACCCCTTTCACTTTTTTTTACGGTTGCGAACATTCTAGTACTGATTTCACAAAACAAAGATTCTGGCCACTCGTGTGAAAAAAAACTCTTAGAATTAATGCTATTAAGATTGTTCCTAGCCAGTTATAAAATATTCCTTCTACCGTGCATGCCTTGATTTTTCATTGCAGCTTATGAAGTGAGTCTTCTCTTCTTCTGAGAAGACTTCCTTTGTTTCATGACCAATATGAACTGACTACTACTGAAAATTCTTCTCCCAAAAGTGGCTGCAAACACATAGTAAATCATGAACCCCTCTGGCTTCCATAGAATTACATGTCCTGATAATGTCACCAAAATATTGTATACTGCAGTTGGGCCCAAATGACATTGGATCCTTTTGTTCAATGGCACTAGACAGATAGCAGTGGAGTATCTCTGAAGAAAGCCAGTACTTTGGCACCTCCTTTTTGTTTTGACTATACAATGATAAGATACAGCAGACTCCCATTTTCTTATGAAATAAGCTGATATCCACCACCTCCTTTCTTCACTGATAATTACAGCCTGCCAATTCTGAATACATACTGCCTTACAGAAACATAATATAGATCACTCCTCTTAACTGTTCTCGTCAAATAGTACATAGCAGCCGGAATTTAGGTATCTTGTGGTGCAAGCAGAAGTTATTATTACGTAAGTAGTAAAGTACATATATTTAAATTATTTATGTACATGGACCTTATTTAACTTTGAAGCAATGTGGCAAAGACTAAACAGTTCAGTTTGCCTTGAGATTCTGATATGTGAAAGAAAAACTATCTACAGAGATATTCTATGCAGATGTCTAAATTACAATGATGAGCTCCAGCTCCTTCCTAATCCTAAACCTCTTATTTAAAAAATGAGAGGTAGAAATAACCTGAATAACATTTAGCCTTTCAGCACCCGTCATGCATATGGTTATTTTGCATGCTTCTAAAAAGATGGCACGTTTGTCAGCAGCAGAGAAGCAGGGCTGGCTCTAGGGGTCTTGGATTACAGATCCAAACCCGTCTCACTTTGTGTGGCAGAGTCTGAAGGGAGCCATCATACTGCTGCACCCACAGCTTCACACATGCTGCCACAGGGAAGATTTCTTTCCTTTGAAACTGAATGGAACCTGAATGGTTATTTCAGCTGTGTGTGTTGAGAAAGGGATTACTTCTTGAGAATGAATTCAAACCAAAAAGTTTAGGTCTTTATTCAGCATGCTACTTGTGTCTTTTCCACAACCATGGTTATGATTCCAGCAAAGACAGCAGCTTGTGCAGAAACCCAGTTTATATTTTTTCACCTCTTTCTTTGAAGCAAAAGGAAAAGCTACACAGCGATACAGGCTACCAGGTCAGAAAGACCTGGGATTGATACAATTTAGCAATTCCTAAATGTTTCTTGGGCACATTAGGGGATACTTGTACTTAAATTTGCTGTCCATAAAAATATGTATCTATGGACTTACACAAGAAGATTTTGGTTAACAGAGCATGGGTTTATTTCATCTCTCTATTCTGATTCAATGTCACTTGATGATGTAAAATTAGCAACAACAGAAGGCAGAAGCAAGGAATTAACTTTGTGTGAATACCTGTCATATTTTAATTGATACAGTAATTCCTCAGAGATGTAAACAAATGAGGGTCCTCAGACCCTACAGAAGTGACGTTACATGACCAACTACGAGATTCCTATTTTATCTTGTGTCACAGAGTGGGGTTTTCTATGGTTCAAAATCTGAACTTCTGCCATTACTGATAGTTCAGAGTGGTAGAAGTGAAAGAACAGTTAAATTCTGTCCCTAAAAACAGTCTTACTTTAATCCCTGTTTTCTGGGTCTTTCTGATTTGCAGCAACCTGTATCCATACCACAGCTGTGTGTTAAAAACCTTTTCAAATTCCTGCTGCTTACCTACAAGACCAGAATATTCCTTCTGGAGTAGGGAGGTTTATGGAGATTTTAAATATGCATTGTAGATATGTAATAGGATGAAGGAGTAAATTTGCATTTAGATAAATGCTACAATTCTTATGAATACGTAATTATTTGCAAATGAATTTTTCTAAAAGGATTCCTTTCAAAGGAATTTTAAAAGGAATTATAAGAAATAATAAGTCTTAAATAACAGTACCATTCTCTATGAATATCATAGTATATAAGTTGCTTCATTCTGTTTTGCAAATAGGGATACTGAGTAAATAACTGAGGTGCTATTTGCCAAGTGCATGTCAGAATGGGGAAGAGGGACCCTTTGTTCATATTTGTAGTCTAGCATCCTGTCTACCTAGACCATGGTGCCTCTAAATAGCCTGCTGGAAAGGTGTCAGAAATGTGGCATTTTTGTGAAAGTCTATGGGGAAAGTATATAGACCTTGCACAATAGTCAGTTGCTGTTTTATTTATTCCAAGTATTCAAATCCAGCCACAAGTCATTTTTTAATCAGACAGTGTGACTCAAGGGATTCATACACCCATTGCAAGAATTGCTGCAATCGTGCTACAGTCTTGCAATGAGTTGTGTTAATAGCTTGTAGTCCCAAGGCTTTCCATTAATATACATTACTGACATCAGGCTGCCAGTGGATAACAATGCCATTAATAGATATAGTATCCAGCACTCTCAAATCCTAAGATTTTTTTTTTGCCAGAATCCTTGTATATTTACTTTGTAAAGCAACAAGGACAGATACATGCATATGACCTTATTGAGTGTTTGCAGATGATAGACACAGAGAATTATTTGTATATGAAGTTACACTGAATACAGTTGCTCAGATGGAGAACACTGCAGAAACATATTTTTTTTTTCCAACTACAAGCCTGGTAAATTCAGCTTGGGTTGTGGAACACATGATTAGAGACTTTCAGGTTCCTTGGTGGTATCCGAAAGTATAAAGTTCTAGAGATCGGGTTAGATCTTCAAATTCATCTGTACTATGGCCCATATCAGCAAACTATGCCCCCAGTGACCCACCTGTTATTTAGAATGACTTATATAGGTGTAAACTCAGTAAACAATTCCATTTGAAGTTTCAGGAGATGAAACTGCGGTTATCAGCACTTTACTCTCTTGGAGTTGCGTTAACTCTACAGGATGAGTGAAAAAAAACATGTTTTTAACTGGTCAGCTGCTACGAAAAAAAGTACAACTCCTGAAGAAGCAGCACTGTGTGCACTCTGATTTTCAGAGTAGAGTTGCCCTTAATTTAAAACAAACAGCATATTTACCAGAGATTATGTATGGATCTCAGGATACTTCTCAAGCATCAATCAATGTAGTCTTTTAGCACTTCTGAAAGCTAGGTGACATGAAAATGTTCTGTTCTTTAATAAGATAAAGAACACTTTCTGTTGACTATATCCAAATTACTTTCTCTACTGAAGTGTAGATTCAACAAGATGGGAACAGGAGGGGAAAGTAGTAGCTCAGCATAAACTATAGGTTGGTAAAAAGCATTGGTGGACTCAAACACCTTCAAGAGCAAAGGAAAATCATTCACTTACAGTTGGATCTCTTGCATCACTCAAGTTAGAATAAGGTGATAACCTGCTCAGAAAAGCTGCACAAAGAGCAAGAATCTAAAAATATCTAATTCTGTCTTTTACCAGCTGGTTACCAGGTTGTCATCTGGTGACATTAAAACATTTGATGAGAGTCTTGTTTTGAACTATTTTATCTGTCACACATAGAAACTGCTATTTTTGTTTTAAAACGGCAAGGTGGCTATGATGCCCACCACCCATCAGACTTCCAAAGGGAATACAAGCTGCCAAGCAGCCCTGCTTTTAGATTGACAGGCAAGTTTATAAAAAAAAAATAATATTCAATTCCAGCTCCACTCTGAGTCTCAAAGTACTGCAAAATTCAACTTCAGTAAAATCAAAGGGTGTGAAGCTTAAAAACTGAAAGGCGCTTTCAGAAAGGTAAGAACAGGGACTCAGATGTAAGGCAGCTTTATAGCCTTGACAGATGGCTACTGAGAAGTTGTTTCTAACAGAACATTAAGCTGAGACACAGTGAGATGAATGAGTTGACACCAAGAGTTCAAGTGTGTGGTAGTTTATTTAGCATGCAGGCTTCTTGATTTTCAGCCTGCTGTCTTAATCTATACTGTTGTTGTGACTAAAAATAAACCTCTACCCACAGTAAAGAAAATCATTTAGAGGCAGTTGGGCCTGATTTAAGAATTGAAAAAGAAGGAAACATTAGTTGCATTTCTGTAGAAAACACTTAATCAGCAAACCAGAGTTCCTTTAAAATCTCGGTATGTTTAATTCTCCTTCCCTTTACTAAGCAGTCTTCCCCTTCAAGCCTCAATAATTTGTTTCCCAACAGAAGACAGAAATAGTTTTAGAACAGCTTTTACTAATGTTTACTGTGGCATATCATGCTTATAAAATCTTTTTAATATGTAACCGTTTAACTTCTCTTGGCAAGATAAATTCATGGTGATACAGATATTTTGTAAATACCATACTAACTTAGCATCTGAGTCAGAACAGACTGTAAAAGAAAATGGCATTTGAAGTAGACTTGGTTTTGCAGTGCAGTAAGGTATATTAAGCAAAAGATTTAGGATGAACTAGAGTTGAGAGTTCAGTATGTTCCTTACATACTGAACAGATGGCAACTATGTGCCCTGAACTTGTGTGAGGGTATTTCTGAGGTCATCGGCTATCCCGTGAGGGAAATGAGTCAGCAAAAGCGTAAGTGATTTCAACACCTTTGTTATAAATTCCATAGATTAGTAATACGAACTTTACGAAAGTTTTGCTAATTTGGGACCCGTGAGACTTTCCACTGAGTAACTTCAGCTTTAAAAAACTATCTGCACTGCCACAATATTTGCATTGAAGCAGTGTTAAGGATTCAAGCAGGAACACCATTTTACTTTGCTGTTCTATGGCTACACTTGAACACAGCCCCTGACCTAGAAAAGGTTAAGGCACAGGTAGCAATTAGAAGATAAGTGAATGAAGAACATTAAGAATGAGAACCCTTACCTTACAGAGACAGCCCTAGCTAGCTATTTATACCACAATTCAAAAGTTATAGAAAAACATTTTTTACAAAGCTAAAATGCTTGTATCAGTAAGCAGCACCAATTAGAAAACTTACACCTCAAAGTGAAAAGAACGCTAAAGAAGTAGTTTTCAGGTATCATAGACCTCTAGGATCTGGTAAAAGAGTAAGGAAATCATGCATGGTTTAAAATGTAACATTCTTTAGAAGTAAGCACAGAAATTTATATCTGAAGGCTAAAGAAAATTATGTTTTCAGCTATCAGGAATACAGGTAGTGAAGCTCAGATTTCATTACATGACTGTGCTCTTTTAAATGTAATGAATGTCTCCTTGTATGACTGCAGAATTAGGGTCCAAATTGCAGCTAACCCTGACAGCAGCTTGCATGCAATGTGAACATACATAAAATGCAAATAAAAAGACAAGTGTCTTGGAAACTGTACGTTCGCAATATTGTTCTATTATCATTCCCCAGATGATTTAGTTCTATGTATCAGCCCACAATGATTCTCTGTTCACCCTGGGTGGACAATGATGTGACAAACCAGGAAGTTTTATCCCATTGTTCTAGGCAGCCTATACATAAACTCATACAATTATATCTAGAACACTTTGAGTACATGTAAGTTGTTCCATTACCTTAAACCTTTTTAAAAGCACACATGTGAGCCTTCTCAGAGGTGTATTCATCAGAGTGCTCTCTGGTTACCAGTGATTTTCCCAATCCAAGATCCAAATATACAATCCAGTGCCCTAAAGGCATTTTGCAGAACTGTGATTCTCCTATGGGATTTTGTGGGAATAATGCAATGAATGGAACATATTCATCTATAGACGGACTTCTCCATCTGTGACAGATTGAAGGTGTTAACAATTAAAATATCCCTCAATTTTCTCTATTGTTCAGGATGGAAATTGCTTATATAAAATATGATAAGTGTTGAAAACCGATACACTTTAGATCAATAAATTATGTCTGTAATTTCTATCTGTTATTGTCAGGGAAAGGACATGAGAAATGGGATGTTTATGTATAGTTTTGCTGGGACGTTCAATTATATGTGTATGATTTGTATTTTTGTATCTGTTGTTTTACAAATCTGAATACCGATATCTAGTAGGCATGTGACTGTTAATCAGCTTCTTCCCTTGTGATAGGAAATCCAATTATATTATAAATTGCACAGTAGGTTTCATAACATGCTGCAACACGGCACCCATGGTGCCTGGCCACATGCCTCTGTTCTGGATTTATATAAGAAGCAACTGGATTGTAGCTTGTTGCAAATTTTATCATGTGTGAAAATAACCTTACAGAAACACACAACTGACAGCTAAAAAAACTATGATTTTTACTTTGAGACTACTAATGCACAAGAGCAATCCTGAGGGAAAAGGACAGTGAAGACCAAGAACTTCAGTTTAGTCTTCAGTTGAACACCCCAAGGTCAGCTCCAAGTGTTGGCTTGGATAAAACACATATCATGCTAAAAATAGGGCTTAGTCTTCTCTTTTTACTTCAGAATAGTTATATGTTATTTATTCCAAGGTGTAAAAGCCTGCATTTAAGCAATGAAAACAAAGCCTTCTGTAATATGTTCATTCTTCTGTATTAGTTCATCCATTTTCAAGTCAAGTGCCACACAGAATGCCACTCTCTCAACACGTTAGCAGAGGTCATTTTCAACCTACAATGCATCCTCTGAGATCTGAAGCACTGTTGACTGGTTGTACTGGTCAGAAAAGTCCTGACTAACCAGTTCTGTCCTGTGACCACCTCTGCAATTTGTTCGTGTTATTAATAATTTTTAATATGTTCTACTAACAGAGGCACTTCTTTCAGAGACCACAGTCATGATCAGGGTTATGTTTTTCAGTTCTTAGCATAATATAGAAAGGCTTTCTGGACCATCTTCTTTTTCATCCCCAGATTTCCAGATCATGTCTTGCTTCCAGAGCCCTCACAACTAAATGTGGTTTAAATTCCACTTGATGGACTTAGTATCCTGCTATAAAGACTTCCACTTTAGATAAAGTAGCGTGGTCATACTAGCACGTGGTTTTAAAAGGCCATGCTCGATACACACTAGTTATAACTGATCATAGCCATCTGAATTATGAAAGGTGTTTCCTAGATAAATAACTACTGGTAAACTACCTCAACATTGTTTTTTCATTCAGTGGCTACGAGACCAGTTGTTTTTAAAGGAGTGGTAACAATCCTAGTTTTGTGCTGAATCTCATTTTAATGACAATAATCAGGAGAGAGATACGATCAATGAAACCTGGGTCTCTGAGCCTGATTTATAGCTCTTTGGTTTCTGTGCTGGAGATCTGTTGTGTGTGCATCTTAATGAAGATGCAGAAAAAAATAGGTAAAGATTACACATCTTTCTCCAACTCTTTCAAGTATGTAAGATGTCCTCAAAGCCCAAGCACCAGCAGTCTCCATGAAAGTAACCACTCTTGCCAGTATGACTGTCCTTTACACAGCTTGACAGATGGAAACATGATTTCCCTACTGTTTGCACTTTCTTTTATGAGTTATTTACTTTTTTTTTTTTTTATCTGAAGCTTGGATTTCAAACACCACTGTGCCCACAGCTATAATCCTAGGGAATCCAGTCACTAGCTGTTTGTACATTAGTCGTTGCTTAAACAAGCCCACATCATGTTATAACTATGTGAAGAGAACTAGCCCGTTTGGCATAGTTTGGTCTATCCTACAGTGGCAGAACCCATCCTACTTTTTTAACACAATTAGGCCAAAATTTCCTGTAGTTACTGCAGTTGCTACAGTAGAAGAGATAAGGCCAAAATAGGTTAAAGTACTTCTGTAAGAAGTCTAAGGGTCTTTGAAAGCTATTTGCTTACTTTCTTTCAGTGCCTAGTCTAAGGGCTATGTATTTAAAAAACAGCCCCTTCAGTTTTAGGATTCACTTTCTCATGATGGGGACAATCCTTGATGCATCAGATGTATGATAAACCTTTAGCCTGATGTTCATTATGGCTGAGACACCCAAAGAAGCAGAGCCCAGCAGGTATTGGGGTAATGAAAAATGGGATTTAATTTACACATGAGTTCAAAAGGTAGAGAGAGAGGTAATGAACGGAACACAGGAAGGGCAGGGACAAATGAGCCAAGGAACTATATAAAGAAGTACAAATGAGACACCAAGCCATTAGAAGTAGCTCCCTTGGTTTACGATAGGTAATTGTTTGCCTTTGTGTGCTCATAAATGCATTTAAAATAAACAGAACATTTCCTAGTATAGGCCACAGCACTGCTTTTTTTCCTGGTAAAAGTTTTAAGAATACCATAGAATATTAAGATGCTGACATGTAAAACTTAACAAAAGAGCTACAAACCTTTTCCTGTTATTAAACAAACGGAAAGTAAATATTCAAGACTGGGATATATTCCATAAGAGGATGTTCTTTGGTTTGGGTTTTTTTTTTCACTTAAAAACATACATACTTTCAGCAACAAATTGATTTATTTGCTTTATTTCAGTTCTTAGAATGTGATGATTTAGGGATTTATCTTAATTTGTTTGTTATTTTGTCCTTTTGTCAGTTATGACACATGAACCTAGACAGCATTTAGGATGAGCTTTGAGACACGTTTCAGATACGATCTGAATCCAGTAGGATTGTTTGTGTGCTTAAAGGCAGCCAGCCACATCAAAGCACATTCCTGGATCAGGCATGGTCTAGGTTTAATGGAGTGACACCAAATTTTCAGTTTGTTATATAATAAAAATAGCCCATTCTGTTTCCTTAATATTGTAAATAAGTAAAAGTGTTGGAGACAAATTCAATTTTAGGTTATACTCACTTCTTTGAGAGTTATAAATCACTAGTGCCTAGTTTGCATGTGGTCCTGGAAGCTGTCTTAAAACGGTCTGGTACACAGCACTCTCTAAAATTTCTTCCATCCTTACATTTAACAAAACTGAAAATGCCTGGGAAACCAGAAGAAAAACAGTGAAAAAAAAAGTCTCTCTTCTGGGTTATTCCTAGAACAGAATTCAGTAATCTTAAATAAGGCCGTCATTTCAACTCCTTGGAATTCCCTGCTATTTGAATTAAACTGCTTGTCTCTGATGTGTTATTAATGAACAGGTATGGATATCACAAAAATATCACAGAGACATAAATTGGTATCTCTGTTTGCAGTATTACAGGTAATTAAGGAAGTGAGTAAGAATGTTATCCATTTGGCAAGATAGAGATGACTCTAGCTTTGCAAATGAGCAGAGCAATGAGAGAGACGTTCTTCTGCCAGCGCATACAAACAGATGTTTAGAGTTGTAGCTGGCACTTCCCATGCCACGATGCTCACCGCTTTGGTGGAAGATGAGCACACGCTTAGAATCGAGTACAAACCTTCCTCTTCACAGTTGCCTTAAGGTTCCCTCACCCAGCAAAGCAGTGAAAAGCCTCCTTAGCAAATGAACACCATGGCCAAAAGGCTGTCTACATAATGGCTTCTTTAAAACTGTGAGCATAAAAAAACCCCACATGTGCTCAGTTGTCATACTTATGTGCACACCAGCATAACTGTGCTTTCCAACACCCATTAGTTACCCAGAAAAGTATGTAAATATTAGTTGTCAATATTTGAAGAGAAATGTAATGAGCAAATAATTTAACAATCATGCTGGAATATCTAAAAATCTGAGTCATTGGTTAGGATTCTGCACACAGCTGAATATAAAACTTTGCATAGAAACGCTAGATGGCAAACCGGAAAGGAAACCCCTAACACTAAAAGTCCTGAAAGTTTTTCCCAACTATTTATTCCTACACAGTAATACAGAGCACACAATAATCTGAAAAAGAGTAAGAAAAGAAAGTTTGCAAACAACTAGAGAGACAGTATTCTGTATCTGAAAAGCCCACCATCCTTAAAGGACCTTTTTCTGAGAGTATAAGATGTGCAAAGCAAAAAGTGGTTTTTGAGTGTTTTGCACTAGACTCTGTGCTTCTGTATACAAAGAAAAAAAGCAGGTACACAAGTTCACTAAAATGAAAACCTATCTTGTATTTACATCTTTCAATGGAACATAGCATTTTTTTATGCATTTTGCACAGGGAAGCTACGTTCATTGAAGTTATAATTGAAAGTTGCTGAAATATGGACATCTAGTGGAGACATCTAATTATTACAGTTTTCTTTCCGATGGAAATACAAAGAAAATTAAATGGACTTTTACTGATTATCTTGCTGGAGCCTGGAGTTTTGTCCTTGCTTTTCACTGCCTGACTCATTGCTCATGAGGTGAAGGTGACAGAATTTGGCAAAACAGAAGCTGTGCGTCATTTAACCACTTACCTAGGTGACTGATGAAGCAGAAAGACTAATGATCCATGAAGGAACAAATGTTTCTTCAAGAAAAGGTAAATAAATCTGATATGGGAGCTCAAGGGATGGACAAAAATCTGAGGCCGTAAATGCCCTTAATTCCTCCTGAAAGTGCAAGCTCAGATCTTTTACATGGGGAGAAGGAAAGCGATAATTTCAGGGGGTGTTGAAAGCCGTGCTGCAGTGCAAATTAACATTTAGGTTTTCAAACACATATGGTTTGTAATACAAATTGAGAGCTAGCTGTGAGAGCAAAAAAGTGATGCTGTGCACTGCAGCATTTGCAGAGAGACGCTATTGGGATGTCAGCCGGACCAAAGGGTTCTTTAAGAATTCCTCATCAAACTGTTTTAAGCTCCAAGAACACAAAATCACTTTCCATGTCTGAAGTATGCTAACTACATATAATTTTTAATGCTCTCTTTTCTCATGCTATTCACTTTATTGCTGTCCACCTCAGGATTTCTGCTATTATGGGATTTCTTACTGGGTTGATGCTTGGCCAATATTTGTCTGACTTCTCTTTTTTGGTCTCCTGTGAAAACCATCTGAAACTAAGCAGAAACTAACCTTGATTTATTTCTTTAATAAACAAAATGAAGATACTGCATATTAATAAAAATGAAAACTATTCCCTGGTTGTTTTTTTTTTTTAAGTTTCCAAAAACAGTCCTGTATCTCTGTCAAAGTTAATGTAACCAGAATTTCCATGGGAATTTCTGTCAGTCTGGGGAGAGTGGAACTGGCTAATGTAAATAACTACAGCCCATCCTCCAACTACTGTTCAAATCACCTTGTGAGAAAGAAACGGCTCTATTGAAAAGAAGATGTCTTGTTTCTTTTGTGGACTACAACTAGTACGTGGTAAGAAAAGTTTACAGGAACATTCTGTGGAAACCAGAGACAAGAAAGAACCTAATGATGAATCATGGCATGAATATCATAGGATTCTGTGCAAAACCTTTTTTCTTTTGGTATGCAACCCAAAATTACCTAAAGACATTAGAAGAATAGGTCATTTTACCATTTTATGACTAACTTCCTTGAGATTGCTACAAAGGCAAATAGTTTTACAGGCTGGTGTTTCTGTTTCTTTTAATAATCATAAGAATGTAAAATATGTGTTTAAAGAGTACCTGGCCCATATGTTTTGGCTGAGATAGGACTGGGAATTAACTTCCCATCTACCTATAAAAGTCCCTAAGCATCCAGGAAACAACCACCTTACATAAAACTCCTTAGCACTTTCCTGCGTTTGGCAACTTAATTTTACTGTCAGCAGAATCTTCATAGCATGAAAATCAGTCCATATCAATTAACATAAATAATGCTAAATATTAGTTAATATAATGCTAAATGAGCTCTTATTGCATAAACAGAATGTTTAATCTAAATGATTCCAGACGAACTGTAATATAAGCTGTTGTGGAAGGACACAATAAACCACACAAAGGCTGAGAGTACCTGAATGCAAATCCTTATACAGATTTAGAAATGTATTACTGCATACACGGCCACAGAAAGAGTTCAATAAGCTCAGTGGCGAGAGCATGTTTTTCCATTGTAACTATATCTTAATTCTACCCTTCTACCACCGGCTGAGGAACCCTGGAACACAACAGAGCAGAAGCTAGCAGCTTCCCCTGGGAAGACACACACTGCTAGTTCAGAGGGTCTACTGTCTATGCACTAGTGTCCCCCCATGGGACCACACTGTAGGAAATTGTAGGGATAGCAATATAAACATCGGGACATTGGGAGTCAGGCAGCAGACAACTGAAAAACTGTGCAGCAGAGGCGACTGTGTCAAAGTTTAAGGCAATGCGTTTCCAGGACTGAAGAGCTACAACCAAGTCATTCTCACCATGATCTGGAAAAGAGGGCCATATTAGTCTTTTTCAGAACGCTGACATTGTTTTGGACCTTAATTTAATAAAGAGCAAAATGGAGTAATTCAGCTGGGTATCAAGAAATAGCAAGCAATTGTGTACTCTGCATTAAAAGCAATGAATCAGCCAGGGACAACATGAGACAGTCTGTTCTCATAATGACATTTCTGAACCAAAAGACTGCAAAACAGAAATGGAAAGCTGAAAGTTGATTTAAGAAAAGCTACAGGCTTTCAGCCTCTGTAGGGCAGTATAGAGTATCGCATTTTCTGCCGCACTGCAGAGATGAGAAACCCTCCTGGAAGGTTAAATCCTGAAAACTCCTATGAAAGTGATCCTCAGTGCTTTCAGTGCAGTTCCTTGTCTCAAGGCAGGATCAACTTTAGTGAACTGTTCATGAAAGATGTTTGTCTCTTAAAATTTCCAGTGATGGACATGATACAATCCTCCCAGGTAATGAGTGCTGTCCTCACCTCACAGGTACTATATTATTTTGCAATACAATCTCCTTGCTCCTTCTGTTATTTTCCAGTGGTCACACAGAAAAATGTACATCTCTCTTTTATAATGGTCTATTTTGTCCACTTTACCTTTTCTAGACTTAGTTATTTCAGTCTTTCCTCATAGGTCTCACTTCTCTCTTTTTGACTCTTGGCAGCAATATGGCATTTCTGATTCATTCCCATTTTGTGATTCACTGTCATCCTGAGGGTTTGCTTTTCAGAGCTGTGGCCTAGTCATTTAGCTGCTGCCTTGTCATTTGCTCTCTCATCATAAAAAGGGAGATCCAGATATTTGTGAAAGTGCCTGTACAATTACTGATATTCTAAAAAAAAATAAATGGGCATGACTCATCTTAAAGACAGCTCGCAAATTTTGCTCGAAGCACAATCTGGGCTCTTTATCAGAAATGGGAGCAGATATTTGGTTGAAGAAGTATGAGTGTGATTCAGTTAACTGACTGAATGGCGTATGCTGCGGTTTCCCTCTCAAGGCTGTAGGAAGATAACGAGATGTGAAGGAAAGCAACTGACCTACAGCTCTTTTATGTTTTGTCTACCTCTCACTCCAATGTACCTCTCATAGTAATGTGTCTGCACAATGAGAAAATACAGATAAATCTAGCATAGACAAACTCTACTTCCATTTAAAAGCTACTCGATTTGACAAATTTAGATGGAATTTTGCAATAGTGATGTCTTTGATACTTACTTTCATGTCGTTACCTAGATGACTCTAACTCACCAGTGCTTTAACGGTAGAGCTGCAAGAATGAACCTGAAGTTATCAGAGCATTGCTGTGTACTTTGGTGACAGGAACACAACAGGGTCCTCCATGGTTTAGCTTCAATGCTTTGTATGTAAATCAAGGTTCAAAATAAATTAACACTCATAAGCTTGTATATAAAGTATAGACTGCTGTAGGAAATAACTGCGGAAATACCAGCTTCGTATTCCCATGTTTTGTGCTACATTCTGTGTGTGGCATTATAACCATTACTGCCGTCCCTGTGCCTTGCGATTCTGTCCAGAAAATGGGAATAAGAGATAAAATACCTCATAAGAATGATGCATTTCTACAACTTTTCATGACTGAATTAATTAATGTCTCTGTTGAAAATCAGACTTCTCTACCGATAGTCTGTATCCCTGGAGCCAAACCATCTTGATCCTCATCCTTTCATAGTAGCACCTCACAATATAACCTTGAAATAAGAGTAGTTGCACTGTAGTTATGAATTTGATGAGCAAGGCTCAAACTAGTAACAGGCTTGGTGCTTATCAAAACAGAAAAAAGGATGTTTGCTTCTCACTAACCAGTGAAAATGCTTTGCATTTTATTCAGGTGCCTTTTTTTTTTTTTTTTTTTTTAATACCCCAACATCCCCTCTTAAATACAGCTC